>CAWUFW010013873.1:0-447200 GCA_963921515.1 Calotriton arnoldi | reverse complement strand
AAGAAAATTCGGCACGACCGGGCCCAAGTCATTCTTGTGGCTCCGGACTGGGCTCGAAGAGTTTGGTATCCCGAGCTACTCAATATGAGCATAGATCCCCCGATCCGTCTGCCTCTTCGGGAGGATCTTCTGTCGCAGCAGCAGGGGACGGTCCTCCACCCGAACCTGTCCAGTCTACACCTGCTTGCGTGGAGATTGAGCGGCGGCAGTTGATTCCTTTCGACTTGCCTCCCGAAGTTTGTGATGTGATTCTGGCAGCCAGGCGTCCCTCCACTAAGGTGGTATACGCCTGCAGGTGGAACAAATTTGTGGCATGGTGCACAGCAAAGGCTGTGAATCCCCTTTCTGCCCCTCTTTCTGAGGTCCTTCTGTTCCTTCTCTCTCTGGCCCAACAGGGTTCTGCCCTGGGTACCATCAAGGGTTATCTTTGTGCTATCTCGGCCTTCCTCAGGCTCCCTGATCAGCCCTCCCTTTTCAAGTCCCCTGTTGTTAACAGGTTCTTAAAAGGCATTACTCACCTCTTCCCTCCTGTTCCGTTTGTAATGCCTCAGTGGGACTTGAACTTGGTTCTTACCTTTTTAATGTGCGCTCCCTTTGAGCCTCTGCATAACTGTCCTCTTCGTCTTCTGACTCTGAAGACTGCCTTTCTGGTGGCCATCACCTCCGCTCGGCGGGTGAGTGAGCTCCAGGCTCTATCTTGCAAACCTCCCTTTCTGTCTGTTCATCCAGACAAGGTTGTTCTTCGGACGCGTCCGTCCTTCTTGCCAAAGGTGGTTACTGCTTTCCACATTGGGCAGACCATCACTTTGCCCACCTTCTTTCCGCCTCCGCATCCTTCCAGAGAGGAAGAGAGGCTCCACCGTCTGGACCCAAAACGTGCGCTCTCCTTCTATATCGACCGCACAAAACACTTCCGGGTGGATGACCAGCTCTTTGTTGGCTACGTGGGCGCCAAAAAGGTCGGGCGGTGCACAAGAGGACCGTCTCCCGCTGGGTTACCTTGTGCATCAAGACCTGCTATTCTTTGGCCAAGAAGGAGCCTCCTGTTGGGCTGCGTGCCCATTCCACCAGGGCAACGGCTGCTACCACGGCCTTGGGCCGCGGTGTTCCGCTGCCGGTTATCTGTCAGGCAGCTACGTGGGCCTCGCTGCACACGTTTACTAAGCATTACTGCCTTGACAGTCAGGTCCGGAGGGACGGCTTCTTTGGCCGTTCTGTCCTCCAGGACTTCCTTGTCTGATCTTTGTTCGCAGACCCACCACCGGGGTTGGTATTGCTGGGGTATCTATTCTAAGGTAAGGAATCTATCACTAACGTGTCTCTTTCAGATGCACAAGTTACTAACTTGTGTAACGATATATCTGTAAGAGACAGTAGTTAGTGATAGATTCCCTACCGCCCACCCATCCTCCCCGTTCTGCGAACTGATTTCTAGGGTTAAGGACATCCCTTTCAGGGCCCTAGTATTTTTCAGACACCTGTGTCAGCTTCTTGCATGGCTCTGCGTTCCTGGCGCGGAAAGTCGTGTACAGAACTGACGTCAGCGCGCAGGGCGGCGCCTAAGTGCTGCCCGCGACGTCATCCCGGCGATCACGACGCCGACGACGGACGCGGAGCCGCACGACGCCGCCTACCGACGCGCAAGGGTACTGCTACGCAAAACTTTCCGGATCCAGCCTGACGCCTGGGGATATTCTAAGGTAAGGAATCTATCACTAACTACTGTCTCTTACAGATATATCGTTACACAAGTTAGTAACTTGTGCGATAGGCCTAGTAAAATCAAGGCACCAACACAGCCACAGTCCACCAGGCAGCAATGCTGATCCAAGACCAAAAGGACCACGATCCCAGTACAGAGTCTGGGTCGGAAACTAGCTCAGAACAGATGTAGTCGGATATTGTTCTCCATATGACGCTGTAGCGGTACATCAGCTGCTGTTTCAGGAGCCTGTCCAAGAAAGGGAGAAGTGATATAGGTCTGAAGAAACTCAGATTACTGGTGTCCAAAGAATCTTTTTATGAACAGGTTTTACCAAAGATTTTTGAAGAGGAAATAATACAGTAATAAGCTATAATATCCATCAATAAATGCTTTGTTTCAATATCGGTGACACTATTTGATACACTTTTAAAAAACCTGCCCAAACTGCTGGATAGCAAAGTCAGCACTCATGCCTCTTAAGCAGATTTTTGTCCCAAAAACGTCCATTCACAACTTGAAATACTGTATAAAGGAAAAATGAAAGAGCAATTGTGTAATTAACTTAAAATCAAAAATCCCTTTAGGTTGAAAGCTTTGGTGATTTGCAAAAACTACCTCTCTACCTGGTGGAAATCTGAATTTCGCAAGAGACGCAGCTTTCATCTCATCACCTCTTCCAACAGAAGAAATGGCAATGCTTAAAGTGACTTAGAAGAAACAAAGTGCATTTAGCATGCATGCACACACTCAAGTGAGGGTTTACCTTAGTGTGTCAGCCATGAAGATAACCCTCCTCTCCAGGAGCAGAGAGGCAAAGATTCGAATAAGGTGGCGGACGCTGAGTGATGCGAACAGGCACTCGAAGTCCACGTGTTCCAGCCGGGAATCCAGAGGTCGGTACAGCTCGATCACCTGGGAGAGAGATAAGAGTTATGGAGCAGAGAATAGACCGCAACCATTGGAAGGGGACCCTACTGAGTAGTGTCCCCATCCAATGGTTGGCGTAGAGTGCAGCTAGGTTAGATCACTTAATGCACAGATACAGCAGAAGCATGAAACAGAGTCAGCCAATTACTAGAGACAGAGCCAAGAATTGGAGACAATCACTCAAGCACTGCAAAACTCAAAATAAAATAATGGATTCGAAGAACAGCAGCACTACTAAATTAATGTAAAGAATACCTACCAACTCCTTGAATGTAGAGGAAAACTTCAGAGACGAATGCTGGAGGTGCAATTTGGCTGTTGAAGTTAAAAAACAAGCCCAATCTCCAGAGTGGTGGGGAAGGAATACAGAGTTGAGGACTGAGGAACAACAGAGCCAATGAAAGTAGTCACAGCTCTACTACTGTATCCTGTAAATAATAGATGCTACTACTGCCCAGTTTATGTAAAAACAAATAAACAAAGCAAACAGCGGTGCACCACTTCCACAATCCCAATAGTTTCAATTATATCCACAATGATTCGGAGGTAGTTGAAATTCTTCTTTTTATTGTTGTATCATCACTAAGTATCAAAAAGTCAGCCAACGCATTTCTTCCACATACATGTGGACTTCTTCAGGGCACCAAAAAATGAGAAATATCCGTCCTTATTTGTAAAAGAGAATCTTGCATATCTCTGTTAGAAGGTGGTTCTGACCATCTGAGACGCCCGGATTTTTCGTTTTTTGAACACCTAATTGTTGAGCTTTTTACTGTGGGAGAGCCTCATAAGTTGGGACTCACCCACAGTGAACTCATGATGAAAGAGACTGCATGTGGATTTTACCGGTGTCCCCCTGGTAAGAGTAGGCCGCTGCGCTGCAGCCGGAGTAAGGGGCACCGGGCTGGTTACATGCAGACACGTGTGTACATGCGTGTGCACACGTGTAGGGGCTGCGCGGGGGAGATTCCTGGCGTGCGCAGCCCAGGAGCAGGTACAGATAGTATGGTGTGGCAGGAATTATGCAGAGTTGGGTGGTGACATGGAATAGGCTTTATACTATGGGAAGACACATGTAAGGGAAAGTCAGTGTGCTTTACTGTTTTCACTGAAGGAACACCCCATTATTCTCCTAAGAAGATGGGGACCACATGGGGTAGTTTCACTTCCCTAGGGCCTACAAATTCCAGACACGCACCAAAGTACACTGTAAGTTGTGTGAAAAGAAGTATTCTGCTGAGTCCAAAGCCCTATCTGTACTGCTTATGGGTCATCCAGAAATGTCATTCCTCTGACTCAGCTCATAACCAGAACCTGGCAGGTGTGACCCTGCCAGGCTGGATTAATGACCTTCCTCCCCAAGCTGAGGCCAAGCCCTTCACTGCAAGCATTCCAAGGGCGAAGGTCTCCTCTCCAAGAGGGAGAGATGGTGGGTGGATCGGCAGGTTATCCATCAGCAGCTGTCCCCCGCAGATTGATCCAGCAGGCCGTCCTTGCAGTGCCTCGCCGCCTGCTTGAAATCACCGGAGGAGACCCGGTATCCTGCCTTAATCTAATTTTCTACCAAGTCTCGGGACACATTGCCCGGAACCCTTAAAGTAATTACCGGAACGTAGCAGTTCCCCGCCATTCAGATTCTACTTGCTCACACGGTTACTAGTCCTGATGACGGTCTCTAAATTATAGAGATCGAAACGCCGTCGACCTATTACAACCAAAACTCCAACTGTAAAAATTCATTCGAGTTTTGCTTATGTTGTCAATGTGATGTAATTTTAAGTCACCAGCACTTTTTTCACCTTTTCACGCAACTTCACCCAATGTGTGAGCACCAGGACTAGATCCTGAAAAAATGTGTGGATGATATAGCGTTTATGATGTAATAAATGTCTTGTCATCCCTACAACCTAGTGTCCCTTCATACGTTGTTTCTCCTCCTCCTCCTCTCTTGTAACACGAGAGCTCAGACGAAAGCATTTTCTCGACTAAATAGTAGCTCTGGCTACCCGAGGACCAGTTTGGCCTCATCTTGACCATTGTTCTTTAAAAATAAAGTCACGTGGTACCAGGCACCAAGCTGCTCTGGAGAGAAGGCAGCAAGGGGGGAAGGGGGCTTTTCAGAGACCATGTGGCATGAGACGCCTGGACGACGCCATTTTGAATTATCCCAGAGGCCTGTGCAGGAATGAGGGAGCAGGGGCAGAGAGGTGATGTGTCGCTGCCGGATAGAGCAGAGGAGCCTTCCTGCCAGCCCTCTCCAAATTCTTTTAAAAGGTCTTGGACAAGAAGAGGAGCTCTCTCTGGGGGGTGGTCTGCTGAGGAAGACTGGTGCTGGAGCCTGGCGCCATGGGCAGTTGGAAGGAAGAACCCCATGACTGTCCCAAGACCCTGGATTGCGCCAAAAGGGGAGTCCAGGACCAGTGAGCAGAAGCCTGGGCCTCTGCGCAAGAAGAAGAGAGGCCCAGGAGGAGAGCCAGGTGAAAGGCTGGCGCAGGGAACCAGTGAAGACAGCTCCCTGCAGAGTTCACACTCTTGGAGGCCAAGAGGCCGAAGGAAAGTGCTCCAGATGGTTAGAGATGGTCATCCGGAGCAAGAAGAGGCCAAAATGGTGAAAATCGGCCACCTGGAGGCCGAGATACGACCCCCTGAAGGTAGGCGACCTTTGACCTCTAATTGGACCGACGACAAAGCGCGTAGGGCTCCGCCGCCGGTCTCAAATATGCCCCCGGAGTGGGTCAGGTCCCGGGGGCTGCCCCCAGAAGAAGAGGAAGTCTGGGAGCGCATCGCTCTCCCCGTGAAAATGCACCCAAGGGGGGTGCCAAGAGCCCAACCTGGCCCCCCAAAGACACCGGAGGAAGGGGAGCGCCATCGCGCACTCCCCACCCCCTCGAAGAGGTCTCTGGGGCCCAGGACCCCCAACCCCAGGCACCGCTGAAAATCAAGCCGGGGAGCGCCGCCGCGCTCCCTGTGAAGGTCTCGGGGCCCGGGATCCCAACTCTGGGCCCCGGTGTGTGGTGCAGTGGAGGGGGCAGTATCGTCGCACTACCCCCAGACGGAAGATGCCTGGAAGACAAGCCGGGGAGCGCCATCGCGCTCCCCGTGACAATGTCCCTGAAGGAGGGGCCCGGGATCCCCAACTCCGGGCCCCGGAGCAGCAGGAGGAAGGCGGGGGGAGTGCCGTCGCAGTCCCCCGAGGAGCCGCCGACGAGGAGCAGCCTCCGGGTCTGCCCGCAGGAGTGGGCAGACCAGAATTGAGGCGCAGGCTCCCGCGGCCGAACACGAGGGTGCGGGCCGGACGGGGAGCCAGCCGGAGCAGCCGGGGGTGGGCTCCCTGAGCTGCCAAGCCTCCCACATACCCGAGCAGACGGGGTCCGGGTGGGACTGGGCCCACAACCACAGGAGGAGGAGCGGCAGGAGCGGCCGGGGGTGGGCTCCCCGAGCTGCTAGAAGCTTACCTGGGCACAGAAGGGGTCCGGGCGGGACCGGACCCCCAACGATGGGCAGATGCGGGAGAGGCCGCCAGAAGTGGCAGCGCGGCTCTCCCTGAAGCAGCGGGAGAGCCGCTGCTCTGATATGCACAGGTAGAGCCCGGAGCGCCCCATAATGCCTTGCAAGGCATGGGGAAGGCTGCTCGTTTGGCGTCTGGTGGCCCCCGGAGGAGGGGGTCATCACCAATTTCTGGAGGAGGTGTAGGGGGAGCTGCAGGAGCACGCAGACTCCCCCCAACTGGAAGATTGGAAGACCCTACCCTCAGTCTCTGGGGGACTGAAAAGAAAGAACCCCTCAAGGGTTATCCAAGGTTTGCTAACCCCATGGCTGGAACTTTTGTTCTGCAGCTGGGATTGCACAGATGCAGCCACTCTGCTCCCTCTGACGGTGACTGCCCAGTTTATGGTACTCAGTTCAACCATCTTGGAAGAATGGAAGACAGAGCTCCTGCCATTATTGCCCTTTAGCATTAAACATGGTTCGATAGCCTAAGCCTAAATATTTGTGGCGCTAACAAGCCCATGTTTTGCCGAACCTTAAAACTAGCTTTGCCTAAAAGATCTGCATCCAGCCCAGAATAGGTTGCTTTATATTTCTATATTGGCCGTAAGGCTAGAACAGCCCTCCAGAATATACATGCCTAATTGAAGGCTCACCAGGCTCCTTCCTCTCCATAAGCACCTTCTCATCAGCATAAAACATTACAGCTATGTGAGCTATGTCCTCCCTCACATCAAGGGAATAAGCACCATCTTATGAGGGGAAGATAACAGAACCAGAGACTGGATGCACAATAACAGAGCCAATGGTTCTAAACAGGGCCCAATCACTACTGTCAGAGAACGTCCCAGTCAAGGACTGTAGGGCTCAGTAATAGAGGGAGAGACTTGAGACATGGGCCAACCACTACAAGCAGAAAATACCCCATCTCCAGACAACGGAGAAAGAGGAGTCAGGGACTGTAGGTTCAGCAACAGAGCCAGAGACTCGAGGAATTGGTCAACCACCGCAAACAGAGGAGGACTCATCTCTAGGCAGCAGAGAAAGATGAAAGTGTTGAGCACTGTAGGCACTGACAGAGCCAAAGACTCGAGACATGGGTCAACCGCCACTGCTCGAACATGCCACATTTCCAGATAGCAAAGACATCAGAGTCAAGAATTATATGCTCCGCAACAGGGCCAACCACTACAAGCAGAAAATACCCCATCTCCAGACAACATAGAAAGATGATAGTCATGGTCTGTAGGCTTTGCTACAGAGCGAGGTCTGGAGGCACAGCTAAACCACAACTGGCAGCGAAACAAAATACTCACCGGACGGTGGAAAGTAACAGAACCATGATCTGGATGCACAACTCAAACACATTAGACAGGGAAAGTGCAGTCTTCAGAGTGAAGAGGATGATAACAGAACCACAGACTGAAGATGCAGCTTAAGCACCAGTTAGAGTAGAAGACCCATCTCTAAAGAGGGCATACGATAAATCACTGGAGGAAAGGCTCAACCACTGCTCTTAAAAAACAAGCATTGGCATAGCCAATAGGTCTCGCCTTTGGGACCTTATAAGTGTTTTGCCATGCAACAGTTGATGTTTTTGCACGAAGGATATTGTGCTGCATAACTAAATACTTACAAGGCCCCAAAGGCGAGACCTATTGGCTATGCCAATGCTTGTTTCAAGGGGAGGTCAAGCATTATAAGATTGGACAACAGATTGGCACTATCGGGGTCTCGTGCTAGTTAAGCATGATAGTTAAAATCTCCGATTAGGAGAAAATTAGCTAAATAGCTAATACAATACAAATTTGTGACTTACGTGTTACAGTGTGCTTTGCAGCATGCACATTAACCCTCTATGCTAGCTTGAGTCAAAATTGTGGCTGGAAAAAACACAGAACACTCCCTGAACGGGTTTAGCCCCTCCTTTGAGTGGGCTTTTACCCTAGCTTAATGGTCATCCAGAACTGTATGGTATGATCCAAATCCACCGAACACAACTTAGTCTGCCTCGATGGCTGGCAATCTCCCATAAAATGATGAATGTGTTGCGTAAATATATTTGTATCCTGACCAAGATAACGCAAGAGGTCACGTATATGTTGCTGAGATTCCTCGCACAACTGCCATGACAATGGTTTTAAGTAAGAACAGGGCTGATCAAACTTTCATCTCCATGAGGTTGATGAAATGTGTACCACAGATTTGTTAATGTTAATAATTTTTTTCTGTGAAGAGCCTTGGAACAGAAACTCAACATGTACTCTGGACGCAAACTCAAAATATGATAAAAAGATATTCTGCATTTTTTCCGAATGAATGGAACTGTGTGATCCTGAACAAATAACTTTATCCTGCTAATTGCCTTGGTTGCCCTTTTGGCTGCTAAGGCACCCGAATGACTGGTGAGATGTCTCAAATAAAAATGGCTGAATAAGGGTCGGTGAGTGAATGGATTTTTAGATGGGCGTATAGGTTGACAGGCAAGTAGAGCAATTTCAGATTGTTGGAATTAATGATTAGATGATCGATTCATGCATAAACCATTTGGTGGACAATTGAATGGATGGATTCATAGGTGAATAAATTGGTGAATAGACAGAAGAGAGAGCTGAAAAGATAGGTAGATGGAATGGATGAATGACACATTGATTCATTAACCACTGGATGGATGAATGGATGGATTTATTCACAGAGAGACATATGGATAGACCGATTGATAGATGAAAAAATAGGTAGATGAATTGAAAGATTGAAGGATTGAACAGTCACTCTACTTCTGTATACGTCCTCGCACCATATAGTATCTTCTAGAGCACTTTCTTATGGGGCTTCTCAGGTGCTAAATGGGTGTCTGAGATTTTACACAGAACAATTCTTTTCAGATTACGAGATTACAAAACAACTACACTCTTAAAACGTGTAAATGCATGATTAGAAAAAACATCACGCAGTGCTTCAGTTTAACGCGCACAAGTCTCCTTCCCCCCACAAACCGCTCCAGTGGGGAAAGAGAAATCGACGTGGGCAGGGAGGGATTTGTAGCAGCCCTCTTTTCAGTGGGAAAGAAAGAAGCTGAGCATTTGGCTGGCTGATTGGGGCAGCTGCCCCCCCAAGCCTGCATCTCTGGGACTTGAAATGCTGTTGTTTCCGGTTCAGACCTTCCCTGCTAGTCTCCACTGTAATCGCGCATATGTTTCTTCAAATGGCTGTCCTATTTGTGCGGTCACCTTGTAAATATAGTCTTTATGATTCATAGTGTATGAACCCACACCGCCCGGGGGGGCGTGGCTTGCCGGCGAATGGAGACGGACGCGTGAGCTTGGAGCTCCGCACCGGCCCCGCCAATTATCCTGAATAGACGGCCGCCCGATCCCTGGGGGGCTGCGACGGGGGTCCCATAACATCGCGGGACCTTGGGGTGACGGCTGAGACATACTCCTGCCCTATCTGGGGCGGAGGGGCTGCGAGCTGCATCGGCGCGGCGGCCGAACACCAGAGACAAGATGGCGCCGAACTGAGAGAGGAGCCCCGTCCGCCCGGAGTGTACTTTCTGCCCGAGCGACTACCAAGCATCGGCACTCCACTACAGGTCAGCGGAGATACAGAGAGTGGTGAGAGAGCGGCCGACGAGTGGTGCGGAGGGAAAGCGCCTTGCTAATGGGGTTGGCTGTGACCGGAACCGAGACGACTGCGACGAGCGGCCTGCTCCTGCAGCGTCGCATGGGCCTGGTGGCTCACCTGCTCTACCTTGAGGAGCGGAGCGAAGGGTAGGACCGCGACACCTGGGGTTGCAGCGGCGCACCACTGGCGAGCGGACGGCTGTGGATTGCTGGGTAGGCGCTGCGGTGCAGTGGCCTGCAGAACATCCCGACTTGGTGACTGGTCTCCCGCTGAGGGGCGGATGGCTGGGACTGGCGGCGGGTGAGAGCCGCTAGGGCACTGCAAGAGGACCCCGGATCGCGCAGAGGAGACTCCCTCGAATCGAGTGCTGCCACCCGCCGTGCTCGCTTGCGGGTGCGAATAGGCCCGGGCGGGCCCTGGGCGGTGCCCTATGCTGAGGCCTGCGGAGAATTCCTGTGCTGCTCGGAGGGCTGGGAGTAGCTGGCACTGCCTGGAGCCAAGCGGGCCGAGGATGCGTTGGAACCGACGCGCGCTGAGCATGGAGAGACGACCCTGAGCTCATTGACTGCGTGGCTGCCATCTGCCCAAGGCTATAATCCGTGGCGCCTAACGAGGAGTGCTCCTTAATTGTGCACTCGAGAACTACGTGACTGCCGAGGTGGCGGTTGCCCTGGTCCACCCCCAAATGTGAGTGGGCCCCAGCGGCTGACTGGGGAGATCGTGACCTCCACGTGAGGGGAGCTTGGATAGCTACGCCATACCTGCGGGATGGGAAAGCCTAGGGGAAGCAGCAGGTGGCTCAGCCGGACCGAGATGATGGGGGACATGATTCCACGCGACCGGAATCTCCCGAACCGCCGAATGAAGCGGGAGTACAACTACAATTAGCTCGCATACTCCAGGCCATTACAGATACGCGAGAGGCCCTGCAGCGCGATATCGCCACGGTTTCCGTGGGGCTGGGATTGCTGCGCGCCGACCACGATAAACTGTCGGGTAGAATGAAGCAAGCTGAAACTTCCCTGGCAACTATAGAGCCAGCACAGAAAGTCCTTACTGTCCAGATGGGGGAGGTCACCCGTAGAGTGGCGGCGCTGGAAAAACGGGCAGAAGACGTAGAAGGGAGGAATCGCAGAAATAACATTCGTGTTCTGGGCCTGCCGGAGGAAATTGAGGGAACTAATATGGTCCAGTACTTGGAGGACTGGCTCCGTACCACAGTGGCACCGACGGGACTGACGCAGTTTTACACGCTGGAAAGGGCGCACCGAATACCGGCACGACCATTAGCATCGGGACGACCGCCGCGGCCGGTGGTGGCGAGGCTCCTTCATTACAAGGACAGGGATCATCTACTGAGGATGGCACGCTCAACAGGACCGTATTCAGTGGGCAACAGTAAGGTCTCCCTCTTTCCTGACTACACGCAGGAGGTTCAGCGCCGTCGCGCGTCTTTCCTGGCAGTCAAGCGGGCTCTGCGTGAGGAGGGCCTCCAGTACTCACTAATGTTTCCCGCTCGCCTGAGAATAGTCTTGAACGATGCTACGCACTTTTGTGAGGGCCCATCGGAGGCCTGGGACTGGCTGGAAATGTATAGAACAGGCAAGACCCCGGCCGGGGATGCTGGAACTGGTGAATTTTCAAGGCAGCTGCCGCGGCGCCGGCGCAGGTCGAGACGACGCCCGACTGCAGTGAGGGCGCCTGGCCCGTCCCAAACGGAAAAGGGCAGACAGGCGGCACTGCGGGCGGTGTCGCAGCTTTTGGGAACTCCGGACCAACAGTCGGATACAGGGCAGGAATCGGATAAGTTGCGATTGGGAACAGACACAGATACGGCCGATTCCCAGAACAGTGATGCAAAAATGCCCCATGTTACACCTGGCACGGCTGATGAGCTTATGTGATATCTTTGTTGTGTGTTTTGATGCTTGAAGGGCTTGTATGCCTGTTAGATGCCGGCGGTACTATCGAGACCCACTTGGCATCACGTGCTTGAATGGTGTATTGACCGCCGGATGTGGTGGATAGATGAGGGGACAAGAGTAGGGGCTCCCGTCCCGATGCCTCCTGGGGGTGGGAGCGGATAGTATAGTAACACCGCGGGGCCTTGGTGTGGTCGGTTTGTTTGCTGACGGCCACTTTCCCCACTGTAACCCCTCAGTAGCCACTAGAGGGAACCTAGTTTGATGTAGTTTGGATGGGGGCTTGTTTTTTAGTACCTGTCCTGGGGAGGGGTTGTTGGGACTGTTTGTTTGTTATTAGGGGAATGTTTTCTGGGGGCTGGCGCAACCCTACTTGTAAGGGTTTGATACATGGCGCGGGGCACAATTGGCTGGTATTAAAGCAGGATGATTGGGGTCTGGCGGTGATATGGGCTCGATGGCTATGTCGGAGTTGAAATGTATAACTTGGAACGTTAGGGGCATGCACTCAATGCAGCGTAGGCATAAGATTCACACATACCTGGTTCGTAGGGGGATTCAGCTGGCGTTCTTGCGGGAAACTCATATTGCCCCAAAAGAGGATATGGCACTGCAGCGTAGATGGAGAGGACAGGTTTTTAGCACAACATATTCTGCCTTTGCTCGGGGTGTTTTGGTGTGGGTCCGAGCCGGGGTCCCGTTTCAGCCTACTCGGCAATTGAAAGACCCGGAGGGCCGATATGTTTTGGTTGCAGGTAGACTGAATGGTAGAGATGTGGTCTTGGCTAGCGTCTATGCCCCCAATACGGAACAGTCGGCCTTCCTACGGCAGTTGTCTGGGAAGGTAGCTCCCTTTTTCACTGGTTCTGTACTATTGGGTGGGGATTTTAATTCGATCACGGACGTCCTGCTGGATAGATCCCATCCTCCACTCCCAGAGGCGCCCATTCATAGGCTCTCCAGGGATAGGCGGGACTGGCAGCAACGGTGGGACTTAATAGATACTTGGAGGGCGCACCACCCAACTGATCGAGATTATTCATATTTTTCTACTGTACATGACCTCCATGTGCGGCTGGATGCGATGCTGTGCACTCCAGATCTCCACGCAATGATGCAACACAGTGAGTATCTTGCCAGAACGATATCGGATCATAATCCCTTATTGTTGCGTTTGAGCTTGATCCCTGATCGTCCTGTAATCCCGACTTGGCGGTTGAACCCCATATTGTTAGAGGATCAGGTGTTTAGAGAAGCGGTGGGGGCTGGTATCACTGACTACTTCCGAGACAACACTGGCACTGCTTCATCGCTGATGGTGGAATGGGACGCTTTTAAGGGTGTGATACGGGGGCATTGTATGGCGCAGAAAGTAGGAGTGCGCAGGGTGTTGCTGCAGGACCTGGAGAGCACGGAACGACGATTACGAGACATAGAAAAGAGGAGACCTGAGCAGCCGGACTGCCAGCGGGACCTCTTGGCCGCAAGGGAAGAGGTCGCAGTTCAGATGGAGCGCCTGCGTTGCTATGATTATAAGCAATATATCACGCGTGCGCATACGGAGCGCGATAAATCAGGGGCGCTATTGGCATGGCTGGCCAATCCAAGTAGGAGAGGGACGAGTATACTTGAGCTGCGCACACCAGATGGGGAGGCCTGTTACACACAAAAGGGGATAAATGATCAGTTCCGTGCTTACTATGCGGACTTATATCGGAGTCAAGTGCTCCCTGATAGAGAGGCGGTACGGAGCTTCTTGACGGGGGTGACCCTCCCAATGTTAGATAAGGAGCGAGTAAAGCTGCTGGGTGAGGACGTCACTTTAAGTGAAGTCCGTAGCGCAATTAAGCACATGGCCAGGAAAAAGACCCCGGGAGTGGATGGGCTCCCGGTGGAATTTTATAGTGAGTATGTTGATCTCTTGGCCCCCAGATTGGTGCTGCTGTATAACGCAGCGCGGAAGGATAGGTTACTGCCCTCCACGATTCGTGAAGCGCTCATTATCCCCTTGCTGAAACCAGGGAAGCCGCCTCATGACGTAACAGCCTATCGACCATTATCCATGTTGTCCACGGACTATAAAATTCTAAGCCGGATTTTGGCGTCTCGCCTGCTCCCCTATATGACCCACCTAATACATGCAGACCAGGCCGGTTTTATACCGACCCGAAACACCGCTCAGAATATTCGACGCCTATTTCGGATTCTGGATGCAGACACGTATGAGAGGGCCACTGCTACTGTATTGGCCATAGATATTGAGAAGGCCTTTGACAGTATTGAGTGGCCTTATTTGTTTCAAGTTATGCACTGCTTTGGTCTGGGGGAGGGCTTTATTGACTGGACATCTCTTTTGTATTGTCAAACTACGGTCCGTGTGCAAACGGGGAAGGTGATATCGGATATCTGCACCGTGGGGCGGGGAACGAGACAGGGGTGTCCCCTCTCCCCATTATTGTTTGCCCTGGCCATGGAGCCGCTGGCGGCACGGGCTCGCACGGGCCGGCATTTCCCTGGGCTGCGTGGCACTACGCAGGATCACCATATAGCTTTATATGCTGATGATCTCCTCTTGTTCCTGACGGATACCGAGGGTGCCCTTGGGGGTGCGAAGGCGTTACTGGCAGAGCTCGGCAACATTGCCGGGCTTAAGGTTAATTGGGGGAAGTCGTGTCTGTTCCCCATAGCGCCACAGACTGATGGACCTGAGACTACGCAAGGAGTACGCTGGGAACGTCGATGTATGACGTATCTTGGTACTCGTATATACCACACCCATGCAGATTTATTGGAGGGTAATGTGGGCAGGGCTATGAGGGCACTCAGGGGTTGCATGGCATTTTGGAGTACGCTTCCATTGTCATTGGCGGGACGAGCGGCCCTCCTTAAAATGGTAGCGCTCCCGAGACTCCTATATTATTTTAGAACGTTGCCCTTGTGGATACCGGCCTCGATTTTCCGACAGTTGCGGTCAATGGTGATTGGGTTTCTTTGGGCTGCGGGGCGGCGGCAAGTGGCTATTAATACGCTGATGCGGCCACGCTCGGAGGGCGGTCTGGCGGTCCCAGACTTTGAAACATACTACCTAGCGGCACAGTTACAGGGGCTCACTCAAGCAGTGGTACGAGAGATCAGGAGCACGGATGATGAGACGGGGATTAGTACGGAGAGACACCTACTCTCCAGGCTGCTGTTGCAGTTGCCGTTGCCGGCCTCCTCTCTCACTAGTGAGATGGGGACGTTTAAACTTTGCTGGAATAGGGCGCTCAAACGTGCGCAGGTTGTACGGCCTTATGCTCCGGAAATTCCTCTGGCGGTGTGCACGGCGCTGCCACATGGCGGTAATTGGATGGCCTTACAGGGCTGGGAGGAGAATGGGTTGACCACTGTGGGAGATCTTTATGAGGATGGGGCAGTGCTCCCCTACGCGGCGCTGCGGGATAGATATGACTTACCCCGTGGTGATTACTTACTCCACATGGCGCTTATCGCAGCCATCCAGGCGCATTGGAAAATGGGGCTTAGTGAACCAACGACCTCGTTGACGTGTCAGTATGTGGTCCTAGCGGCTGGTACCGTTAAGGCGGTAACGTGTCTCTACCGTAGAATGACAAACGAGAGATTGACCCCTTTAGCGACCCTCCGGCTGCGATGGGAGGAGGACTTGGGAGATGAGATCCCTGAGAAAGCGTGGGCTGAACTTGTCGAACGAGCGTGGAAGAGTACAAGGAATGCTCGCTTCCAGTTGGTTCATTTCTACATTCTTCACAGAGCCTATCTAACTCCGGCTAAACTCAATCAATATTTTCATACGGAATCGGCGGCCTGCCCACGTTGTCGTACGGTGGGGGCGGATTTTGGTCATATGATGTGGGCATGTCCACAGCTAGGGTCATATTGGGAAGAGGTAGTTGAACTATTGCAGGATGTCACGGACAGGGACATGGTACCCACAATGGGCTTATGTTTGCTACATTGGTTTCCCCACACCGCCAGGAATAAAATAACGAGTAAATTTATAGACCTGGGGCTTTTGTTAGCAAAGAGGGAGATTACACTTCACTGGAAAGCAGAAAGGGGCCCCTGTTATGGGAGATGGCGTGCAGAATTCGTTAAATGGGCGGACTGCGAGGGGTTACCCGATTGCAAGCGGCGAGCCGCGCGAAGACTGAGAAGGCACTAGAGTCGGCGAGGGCTTGGGAAGCATTGGTGCAACTTTTGAGGGCCCCGATAAATGAGACTGACGATGAAATGGAGGGCGCAGCCTAGCAAGGCCTGGAGGAAAGGGATGGTCCGGTTTGGGGCTTCGCTGCATTGGGTCCTTTTATTATATGTGCCCTGCCCTTAGCGCTGAGAAGCCGTCGCCCTGTTTGCTGCCCTGTATGTTGATCTTTCATCCTTCATGCAGTTGTGTCTTGTTGCCACTATTGCTTGTGCATAGAGGTTGTGCCAAAGGGGGAGGGGTGGGATAAGAGGGGGATTTAGTGCGTGCACTGATTGTTGGGTGGTTACGAGGTTTAAAATGATGTTTTGTCATGTTAGGCAGAAGAACACCTGTACCACCAGATGACTACTACCGTGTTAATGCCCTCAGGCATTATAAGTTCCTATGATGAGCATTCGTCTCAGCGAGACACAGTTGTTGCATTGCATGACATCGTATATATGTGAGCCATTTATGCAGATTGATGGCAGAACGGACTAAATTGTGATGCACGCGATTGTTTTTGTTATTTGTGATTAAAACAATAAAAACAAATTTGCAAAAAAAAAAAATGAACCCACACCGCCCCATGTAAATATAGTACAAACACACCTTTTAACATCTTAAATGTTTTAAATAGGGACAATGTTGGTTTAAAGGCATCCAACCATAAATTAAATAAAGCACGGTCAGTAGCACACAGAGTAAATGAGCTGGGGGGCTGCCAGGCACGCTAATTAGCAGCACTCCGCAGGAGCAGCAAATAACTAAGTACAGATCTTGATGCTATGTACGACAGTCATGTTTTTCTGTGGGCGCTCAAAAACAAAACAAAAGTGCACAGACGTGCAAACGTGCGATTGCGAGCGGTAGCACCCAGTAACTGCTGGGTCTTAAAAAGTGAATTTAAAAAATCATTGAGCGGGGCAAGGATGGAGGCGTGGGAGAACAAAGGAAACAAGCGCGCGCGCCTGCGCTCAAAATAAACAAGCACAAGCGCGCGCGCCTCGCGCGGCAGGAGGGGGGGGGGGCCTGCGCGATTCCCTTGCGGGAGCGAGCAGCAAGGCGCGATAATTGACAACATATGGCACCAGCTGCTCGCTCCCGCAAGTGAATCGCCAAACGTGCACGCGTTGCCATTGAAGGCAATGGAACGCGTGCACGTTTTTGGCTGAAAAGCCGAAGCGATTCCAAAAGGTCTTTTACCTAATGATAAGTCTCCATAGCGGGGAGGAAGAGGAGCCAAAGACCGAAGGCCAAGGCTCAACTACCACATTTAGAAAATGGGCCCCTTCTCCAGAAGGAAGAGAATGAGGACAGTCAAGGATTGAAGGTGCGACTCAGTCACCCACATCCAGAGAATAAGCAGACTCTTCAAAGCAGAGTGTGTTGCCATGGATCAACCACTACAGCTAGCAGATAGGGCTCAAACACAACGGGGAGAGATCTAAACCATTACATCAGTGCCAACACCTGAAGATGAAGCCATGATCTAGGACCACTCTGTCACCCGCCATTGGGTGGGCCACAATCAGTCACAAAAGTGGGAAAAGAACCTGCAGTGCCAAGCAACAGCAGCACTGCAGAAATGTACTACAGCTCAATAAAAAGTTCACAAAATGCCTTTATTCCACTTCTGTTTACCAGGTTTACTATTATGAGATTCTGAATCATGATGGGAGAAGACTGGCATTAAAGGTACCAGAGAGGAGCCAAACATGCATCACAAGCTTGGTGAAATGAAAACCAGCATAGTAGTCAAGACATTTCCACATACGTATCAAGGAACCACTACAACAGAGATTAGGAAAAAGCAGACATCTCATCTAATCCAGGATACCCATGTACACCGCTAGCTGCGAGCAAGACTGGCAGTTCCTGATTCCCAGAGTTCTCTGTGGGCTGAGGAGCTTTCTCCATTTCTTACCTCGTTTCCGGAGCCCGGGAGGAAGTTTTTCACGGTTATAGTTCGACCGAGCGCTGGGAAGGGTGCATCTATGATGCTCCTCATGAACGGCTGCACCAGAGCAGGTGAGATGCTTCTCCTTTTCTCCACTTCATCCAAGATCTTGAAAAGAAAAACACGGTTGTAGGTAGTAGGAAAGCAAAAGAAACACAAGCCTCCGGTTATAAAGTTACAGGGCGATCCAGCAGACCTTCACCCATGCTCTTGCACAATTACAAGTCTCGTGGATCTGTGCCTCGCCAGCGTGACTCTCACTTGATATTCACTCCAGAGCTCCAACTACAGGAACAGCTCTGCGTTCGAAACAGCAAGATTTGCAGCAAATTACTCTAAATACACATTACACTCTCAGGGTTTACAGTGACAACTCAACTTTTACATCTTAAATAACAGGATTTCATTGTAGAAAATATTTACAAAACATGCTATGCAGGCGAACAAGTAACAGCTCAACATGAAGAGTATTACAATACGTCAGCATCCATGGCATTTTGTAAGACTGGTCCCTTGAAACAATGTCTATCCTGGTCCATTCCAACCCATCAGGGGCAAGAGCATCATTACATCCTGTGCCTCTCACACACTACAGCACGTTTCAGCATAGAAGATTTTTGATGGCTTCCATGACTTTGCCACTCTTCTTTTCTCAGCACCACTGCCACAACTCTTAGTGTGCCACTATGGATTCTGGCTGGTGCATCCGCAGTGTAGATCGATCTACTGAAAATACTACAGTTTGATCGATACGCATACAACCTCGCCAAATCGAATCAAGAGCCCGGGCAAACTCTGAAACTTTGACAAAACATAATCAAAGCTGGCCCCTTAGGTAGCCACAGTGTGGGTACACCACGTTGTCCTGTGTTACAAACTTCACTGCGGAAGCAGGAGCTAGGAATGACCCAGTTAAGCACCAGTACTGGACCTGACCCAACCAAAGGACAAAGAAATGTTTGTAGTCGTTGTGCAGGCAATCCTCCAGTAGGGATCTGAATGCTTTTCGACTGCTCTCATCCAAGGCTGGTCTATTTGTGACAAATGCCACAGAGGCTTCAACACAAACAAACAGCATGAAGATTACAAAATATAACATGCATAAGATCAATTAAAAGTACTTTCTATGTTGAATTCCTAATTTTTTTGCCCACATCTTCCTATTTTCTTTGCCGAGAAGGGAGCGGAGAAGAAGCCCAGGCGAAGCTGGTTGGCCAGAACTGGATAAATAAGTAACATACGACATGTGGACACGTGGCATGTATGCCAAATACATGGCTGCAAGCCGAATTCGTAAAATCTGAGTAAATTTTAGAAACAGAGCTAAATCTGTCAGAGCCTTCCAACTATCACCCTGCAGCAAGAGAATCGGTACCTTACTTTAGATTGCTGTACTTCCTTGGGGCAAGATACAGACTATAAGAACCCACAGGAAGGATATTTCTTTGTAGAACAGACCATGGAGCATTAAAAGCAAACAGGCTTTTTCGAACAATCTGTTTTTGCCCAGTGGTGTGCAGCAGGGCTGTTCAGGACACTGCAAGATTATTAAAGACGAACGCCTACACTTCCTTATTGAAACTGCACCACAATGAACCTTTCTACAATGTTTTTCACCTGAATCCCATCAAACAACCAAGTGTTAACTCATGTGTGCCACCTGGCAGGGCCAGACTCCTTAGGAGTAAGATTCCCAGCAGACTACAAATGACTGCCTGGTTGAAGCAGCTGAATTGACAGTAGGTGTACAGTATTTTTTGCACCCTTGGGGGTGAGACCTACCACCACTCCTTTGTAAAAGTCAGTGTGGCCATCCATGCTACAAGTGTGAGTGGCTGTCTGAGTGTTGTGCATTATACAACTAGGATCAGCATGCCTGTGATCCCTGCAAGAAGGGAGAGAAGCTAGTCACAGTGCTCCTCACTTCAAGGTTCTCACTAAAAGGTCACTCCTCCCCTTTCAGTAGTTCTCAAACAGTTTCCTCTACCATAACCCCTGTATGGCTGCCTGTCTGTCCTCTGTTCTAGGCATAAAATCAGATTTCCATGATTCCGAGATGCAAGTGAGTGACTGCACCTGCCTGCAGGGGAATGTATGGAGGTCCGCAGAACCCATTTGCCCCCTCCAGAGGGCTGCCCTCTGGCAGCGCACAAACAAAGCACTACCTTTTTGTGGTGCACTGTTATTACGCCTCCTAAGCATCTGTTTGCCTCTGCACTAGCATCTGTAATTGGGGGCGTGTGCAGAGGCGAAAGGATTCCCTCATTTGGATGGAGGCACGCCCTTATGCAAATGATGGAGCACCCTCTCAAGATAGCGCTAGCGATATATGTGCGCCAGCGCTATCAGTATTACAGAAGTGAACGCATAAGCATCTGCAGACCCTTCTGTAATACCATAATGCCCCGAGACGAAAGAAAGGCAGAGCACACTCCTCCTGAACACACTGGGCACTATAGATAATAAGGTCCTAGGGCTGAGTCCTGTTTTTTTTTTATTGTACTAATTCAACTCTCTCTATCCCTCTCTCTATTCCGTGAAACGTATCATAGCCAATCCGTGTATACCCTTTTTTTAGTGTACGACTATTTCATAAATAGGCCATGTCTTTTTCTATTTCCATTTCAAAAGCCCATTTTTGCACCCCTTTCCCCGGCTGTCCCTCTCGTAATGCGACGAACGGCTGACAAAAAGCTTCTTTCAATATCCTAAGCCCAAAACATGGTCTTCTTAGCGCTCGGCCTGTGCTACACCATGCCTTAAGTCCCTCAAGCGTCTTTTGTTTGCACATTTATGCTTTTCCCTGTCATTTGCTGGATATAAAAAAAACTCTTTACTGAACAATAGATATATTAGATCCCTAGGCATGCAAGTTCCTTTTCTCAACCTTTTGTTGGGTGTATTTGCAGAACTGCAGTGCTTCACTAAACAAGCCATCACCAGTCAGAACAACATATTCTGCTCTATATGAAATAGTTTGGTTTACAATATATTTGCGGTCTTGAAAATACCCAGGCCTGCACAGCAACGTGGGGTTGAAACACGTGCTGGCTGTTTCAATGTTCATCCATAGAATGGCGACTCATTTGTAAATAATTCTATAATCTGTGAAACTAGGTTTCTTTTGTGTATTAGATACAAACCTAATGAGCCGAGGAATCATGTTTTCACATATTAACCCATAATATGTTCTAGACAGTTATTCTGTCTCATGCAATCACCTAGCTTTGCTATTACTATGATGTGGTGAAATGGACCCAAGCCCTTGCAGCTAAGTTGCACACGTACACCAGCTCATCTTTGGAGCATAACCGGTAATGTAGTGGGATATCAGGGGCCTCCACCGTTAACAGAAGAAGTTAATTAATAAGGTCTTATTTTATTTATTGTATTATTCCTATAGAACAAACAACGACCATAAAAGGACATCACACTGCTTTATAGTGAAACCCAAAACCCAACAGATTGCTCATGTCGATATGTGTATAGCTCACTGAGCAATCCATGGGTCTGAACTACTTAAGTGATTTGATGAGGATTCATTTTCCTTAAGCATAACAGTTACCCAGCGGGTGTCCCCGCGCTAAATTAGTACAATACTTGTTCTTTTATGGATACAATATGTAGTCGAATAAAGTAATTGAATTGAATAGTACAATAATCCGTAGGTCGGAGCACCATAATCACCTGCTATTTAGGAAAAAAGCAGTTTTTTTATGTTCTTACAAAATGTTCTTCTATCTTCATATCCAGTGGGAGACCATTCCAAAGCCTGGGTCCCAAGCGCAAGAAAGATCTAGGCCTGGTATCCTCACTAATCGAAGATCTTTAGGCTGGAGCTGGCGGTTCGGGTTGTAATGCAGCAACCTAATCTGCAGAAGCTTCTGGCCATACTTGTACACACTGTGTCACATTCATAAGATTGTGAAATGGATCCTTCACTGAACTGGCATCTATTGGAGCTTTCTTAAAATACCCTGAGATCGGGCAGCATGGAGGGGGCTTATCAGGACCCTACTGCTAAGTTCTGATGTTGCTGCAACCCTTGGATAGTTCTCTTGGGGAGTCCCATGGAAAGTGCATTGAAATAATCAGTGGGTGCTGATACTTTCCACGCGTTCTCTAGACGCAGCAGCAGAACTTTCTGAAACAATCTCAAATAATAAAAGCCTGGGGATAGGATGGCATTGATCTGTGATTCAAGGCGAATGCCTCGCCACACGGACACCTAACTCCACAAATCGTCCAACTAGACATCTACGCACACAGTCGGCTCCACTATTGATTTATATAAGAGGTCCAAAATCATGAGTCATTATGGCTTTTGCTGGAGCCAGTAAAGACTTTGAAAGTATGCGCTAAGGGTTCACTTTTAAAAAAATATATAAAACAGGCCAAACTTCCACCCACATGTCATACATTTTGAAGCCTTTTCTTGTTTTCGATGCCGGTAGGCTGCATTCAAGGCATTACAGAAGGGCAGTCTTGAGTTGAGTTGATCAGGGTCCCTCATAACATGGGTAGATATTAAGTGGGGATGAGCAGGAGAGTTCTTTTTCATAGGAGTTTGATTTGGTAGAATGAGGCTTTTACATCTGCTCTCACTTGCGAGTTCAGACAGAGATCCATAACATACCGATTGCTCATTTGTGTCAAAAAACAGTGGGCGATGGACGCTTGGTGTTGACGTTTTGCAGTGGGTGTGATGGGCCTAGCACGAGTATTTGAACTATTCAATTAGATGCGTTTATCTCATATCCATACTTCAATTCTAGTAAGGCGGTTGATTACTGTTTCAGACTCAGTGGAGAGTGTAAGAAAGAGCCCGCTTTTTGCATGGTTGCCCCCCACTTTTTGCTAAACTGCTGATGTGCTTTGACTGAGTGTGCCCTGGGCGCCTGCCAAACAGGTACCCAGGGCCTATGTTCTTTCCCTAAAATTGCATTGAAAACAAAACCCAATTGGCACTCTTTGGCCACAGGTCAGTCCCTTGTAAATGGTATCGCAGGTACCAAGAGCACTGTGGCCATCGAAGGCCTCTAAAGGTTGCAGAACAAAGTGAAGAGTCGACATGGCACACATCCTTGTGTAAAAAAACAGGGGATGCACGCATTCAGCATGTTAATGCAGTTCTAAATGACTAACATTGAGTACACCGGAGTGCATCTCATCCCCTGTTTTTTTACACTAAATCATGTTCTGCCGAAATGAGATAGCACCCAATGATATAACGTTGATGCATAAGAAATACATTAAAGAACGGAAAGGAAATTCATATACTGATCATAGAGATTTGCACAATGACCTCAGGAGCTGAGTTTGTTTACATGCATCCACCATCAACATTTTAAATGAACTGGTACTTCAATGCCTGTAATATTGATTGTGACGTTGGTACTTCAATTGTCTGCTCTCATTTTTAAATTCTACATGATACACTTATGAATAACAATTGTCTAGATTATATGAAATCAATTACGTTCTAGCATGCTTTTTTCCAATATTATGCGAAAGATTGACTGTGGGTAGTTTTCACATTGAACTGTGTTTTCCTTTGTTTGGAATGTGATCTATGATTAACAGGGGAGGAAAAAGGCATTGTGGGAAATGTGGTTGTAGTAACTTACTCGTACATGGGGATTAGCGTTATTTTTTTCGAAAACAGTCCGTTGTCTGTTGCAGTTGCTCAGCAGGATACGTTGCCGTTTGAGCACCTGAGGGAAAGGAGGAGGAGTATCTATAAATTGAGCCAGCTTGCTATAAGCCCAATAGGTTGCGCCGAGGCACAACACATAATTTTACCGTGATGAATGTTACTTGGTCCTCGTTCACAAGTGGGATACCGTGTTCAGTCGGGTCCTCTGGAATAGAAACAACTTAGTATATGTCACGGTGAGTTGGTGGTTGATGTATATGCTGATGGGGATGCAATGGCAGTACTTTGAGTACACGGGAGGTGGGTGTTATCGAGGTACGGGAGATTATTACTAGTTTATAAACGCTGATTCGGTATGGTTTAGGCGGGATTTAGATGTGTTAGTTTTTCAGTGTCAAAACCGAGAGAAGCATAGTGGGGTAACACCTACTGTGGGTTGGTGGGTACCGGTTACAGGCACGAACAAGCAACATAATTATTGTTCAAATATCATTCGTATACAATAGTGAGATACACGTTATTTTTGCTGATGGTGGTGTTTATTTCTGTTTTCTTAGAGTCCCCTGACGAAGGGAAAGTTTCCCGAAATGCATTGGGACAGATTTTAATAAAATCGTGGCATGTGGATTGAATTTACGTCTCCTGCGTTTTGATTACATCTGTTTATGGCAGTTGGATGAATAAAATGAATTGAAAAGATTTTTGAGCAAGTCAAGAAGAAGTTTTTGAAGAATTGCAGAGGAAAACAATGAAGAATTATGTAGCTTTGATTGATTGGATTCATTCTACAATGGTCGTGGCTGTGCAGTTTGGCTCGGGACCGAACTCAGGTCCCCTTTGTTGTACACATCCTTGTGTGCCATGCCTACAACCCACTGCTGTGGCATAGATCAGCCACCCCCTCTAGCTGGGTGAACTATACCAGTGGTGAGGGTACAGGTGAATGAGCCCTGTACCCCTACAGAGTCTAAGCCAATTCTTAGACATTTTAAGTGCAGTAATGCCATTAAGAGTATATAGTACTGGGAGGTTGTCATTGTGAACTCAACAGCACCATAATGGCTTTACTGAAAACTGGGAAGTTTGGGACCAACTTCTCAGCACATTAAAACCACACTGATGCCAGTGTGGGATTTAATGAAGAATGCACACAGAGGGCATCTTAGAGATGCCCCCTGAAAAATGACCTAACACTAGTGTCCAGGCCAAGTGGCTGCTCGCCAGCTGCCACCACCAGACATGTTTCTGGACCCCTGGGTCGAGAGCCTGCTGCTCTCGGGGGTCTGAAACCATGCACATCCTGGGACGAGGTGCCAAGCCTCCTCCTCCAGGATGGGGCAGGGTCCACGAAGGGGAAGCTTCAAAGGCTTGCCGCCTTTGTGAACTTCCCCAGGCCTTTTGCTGCTTCCAGCAACTGGCCCCCACCGGTTCTCACCCCCACTTTGGGCGGGAGAATCAGTAGGAAAACCAAGTGAGGAAGGGAGGTGTGTCCACCTTTGCCAACTCCACCCCTCAGGTGGGGGAGGCGAGGTGAAGCACAACTCTCAGTCCCCGCCATCTTGCAGATGGGGGAACCCAGCCAACCAGAGTGAGGCATATCCCCCCCTCCCACTGGAGGGTGGCATAATAGGGGGTGTGCCCACCCCAAGGAAGGGACCCATTGGTCCCAACCTTTACTTACCAGTAACGCCGCTAAATCTAGTATTTAGGGGCACCCCTGAACCTTGCCTCCTCAGACAAGAACCGACTAAGAAGAAGAAGGACCGAAGAAGCCGTGCCAAAGCTAAGAAGAGGAGGACGCCCACTGACTTGGCCCCAGCCCTACCGGCCTGTCCCCATCTCGAACCTGCAAAAGCGAAATCCCGGTGTGTCCTGCAGCCCGCAACGTCAAGAAACCCGAGTACCTGCTCTGCCTTCCACAGAAAAGACTCTGTCTCCTGTGAGCACCGGATTTGCTCACTCACAGGCTCTGGCTCCGGCCAAATCCGCGAGTCTGCACCACTCTGCACCGGAAGCCCACGGCCTGAGTTCGAGTGGCCCAACACCACAAGGAGGTCTCCCCGGCGATCCTGACCTGAGATCTGGTGATCTCTGACTTGCCTCGAATCTCCGAGCGAAACCTGTAGCCTCTTTCTGGAAAATCCCCCCGACCGCGACCGGAGCTGGTAAGGAAAACCCGACGCATAAAGACACCCCTGCACCCGAAGTTCCACGGCCTTGGGTGGCCCAACCAACGGTGTCCCAGCATCCCCAGGCATCCCAACTTATCTCTCCAACTGGTGGTCACCTCCAGAAGATCTTCGTCCCCAAGCCTGCAGTCTTTGTTGAAACCGGAGAATCCCTATTGAAATCAACAGGGCACCCGACGCCAAAACAGCACCCTGCGCCCAGCCGCCGCTGGGGGTGTACTTTGGGTGCTAAATAGGATCCGCCTTTGCCCTGAGCTAAACCCCAGGAGCTTTGCTCCCACAACCTTGTGGCCTGCTCGTGAGCAGCCACCAACCGGAGGCCCCCTATACCCCATTGGATAACATTGGGCCTCAGCACTCTGCACCCGGCCGTCCTAGTGCCGCTGAGGGTGCTTTGAGAGTGCAGCCTTGACCCTGGGGGAACCCTGGTTCTAACCCCAGAATACCAACTCCCACAAACTTGTACTTACCTGCCAACCGTTAACTTCATTTTTCTCCATAGGAACACATTCTAAGTGTGGAGTTGGTTTAGTATGGAACTTTGAAAAACTGCAAATAACAAAAAATTGCTTACTTACCTTTTCTCTAGGAAATGTCCCAGTGTAATATCTAGGTATATCACACCGAGTAGAAAAAGTAATCTGTAAAGTAATGCAAAGTAATCTAACAGTAATTTCTACTGCACTGAAAGCATTTACAAACCTGTAACAAAGTCATTTACATTCAGCTTGCTTGTATTGTTCAACATGCCTTGAAAAGTATCATATACACTTACCTGTGCCAGTCTTGCTTGGTTCTAGGAAATAAATACAACTAAATAATATTTTTATACAAATCAAATTGGTGTAAGTTCAGTCTTTGAGAGTGTGACATCATTTACTGATTGAGTATGTACAACAAATGCTTAACACTACCCTCTGATACAGCCTTACTGCTCGCCCACACTACCACAAATAGAGAGTAAGGTGCTATCTACTTTCACCTCTGCCTACCTTTGGGGTTCCACTGGACTGTGTGGACACTATACCTCATTTTGGTACAGAATATACAGAGCCAGCTTCCTACAGAGAGGTCTCTGGAGTTAAAGTAAATCTGCCCATTGTCTATTTAGGAGTGGAAATGCATATGGAGGGATCAGAGTAGGTTCATATGTGGTTTAATGTAAATATTGAATTCAACTTCTTTGGGAATCCACAAATAACCTTTTGCCCATAGCAGATGAGCTGTCACAGTCTCACCATTTGACACCAGCAGAGAAGCATGGTCTGGTCCACTGTGTTGAATGTGGCGAGTTTCCCCGCGTACAGAATTCTGTCGCACTCATTAAACAGCGTTGTTTCTCTTCTGTTTGGATCCAAACCTAGATTGGAGTTTCTCACGAATGCATTTGTTTTATTAGGAGATCTGAGAGCTTCAGATGCTCTTTCACTGAAGACACCCAGGGTTAGGCTGACCACTCGTGGTGACTGATCATTAACCAACTTAGCTACCAAGGCCTGGAATGAACTTCATCTTTCATTGCATCAAATGGCCAATGATAATCATTTCAGGGTAGAACGTGAGACATGGCTATTTAATGGCTATGGTTCTGCTTGATGTGGACCTCTCAGTCGGTTTCTAGTGCCGGGATAGCTTGTGAGGCAGCTAAGCGCTCTATAAGTTTGATTTGATTGACTTGATTACAAAACAAATTCCCTTGAAAAGCCTGCAATGTAGGAACCCATCAACCTGTGTATTCAATTAGAGTCACATGTGCAACACTGAATAAAAATGGCAGCCTTAACAGACTGTGCCTCAAATGCAAAGGCGTCAGCCAAACCAGGCTACTGCCTACTCTTACCTCTCTCCTCGCCCCACGAGGCCCCGTTCTGCGCTCTCATTCACTCTCAGCCATCCAGCTCCTTCTCTCTCTTCCTTCTCCTGTCACTTTCTGTTCTAGCCTCTCCTCTGCCAGCTCATCCTTGCCTTGCCCCTATCTTGACCATCTCTCCCTGCCCAACTCTCCCTGGGTTCCTCCCTCTCACCTTTTCGTGCTCACCTTGGAGAAGAGGTTGAAACAGCCGAGGCGGCTCACGATGCAGTACACTTCTGGAAGACGCTTCCCTTTACTGCCGGGCTACGAAGAGAAATAAAACAGTAACAGCGATTTTTTAATGCAAAATGTTGAATGACTGCTGTTAAAGCATCGCCTGGCTCCAAAGGACACTGGAGAAGGAATAAGTTACTTATCTGTAGCACTGATTATATAAGCTTGATGCTTGTTATAGGTCACTATACTTTGCATTCCCCTGTCATCTAGTGATCCAATCTGAAATATTCTTGTGGGTCAGAGGGGAGAGTACCTGCAAGGACATACACCCTGATGACTTTCTTAAGACCCTCATAAAACCCCTTGATTCGGTTCCATCACCAGATTTGCCATGCCAAACCATCACAAAAATCAGTTCATTCCTTTGAGACCACCTTCACCCCACAGTGGTGGGTAGCAGGCGCGTAGATTGATAATAAGAACACACCTCATTGCTATGACAAGCATTAGTCCACACTACAATGCTTGCAAAAATACATAGGGTGTACCATATCGCAGCCATGCAGATGTCAGCTAATGGTGTGATGACTAAAAACACTAATCACTGTTTTGTTAAATATAATTTGTAATTACCTGCCCACAACTAGTTAGTTGACTTAACAGGTGTCTGTACATACCCGTGTAAGCATATATGTACCGACTTGGCAAACCTGACTGGAAGTCGGCCTTTCCAATAGGCCATATAACTGGATTCCAACCTTCAGTGAGTGAGGTATTGAAAACTGAGCCTGCAAGAGCCCTGCGATCAGTGGAGGCAGCGGGGTACTGCTCAGTCGATGAAACCATCTTTGCGGAAGCGTTTGGCATACTTTTGAGATGACAGACAGGTATGAATAGATTCAATATAAATCCCCCTCTAGCCCTCCAAACTGGTTTTGGGAATCTGTAGAAAGCTAAGAACAGATGAAAGATAACTCTTTCAAAAAAAGAGATGGCGACCCACCACCTGGAACTAGGATATGGTGATTTAGGTAATTAATGGTTGTCTATAGATGTGCTACACAAAACAGCTCATCAGACCTAGGCCCACCGGGCTGTGTGACTCAGTCTGCTCACCACAGCACAGTACACTCAGTTCACTGTGTTCCACAGATTGTGTCGCGCAAGCCCACCATCTTGAACGGACCCTAAAAGTCCAGTTAGAAACTGACCAGTGCTGGCCTTACTTACTGCTGCTCGGCTGCGATTGGTTTCGCCTGCTCATGGGGTTCAAGTGTAGCAAATTGGCCCTTCCATCACTGTTCAAAATGTGAAACCATGTTTTACAAAAGGAAAATAAAGAGACCGTGTTCAGCTTAGACAAAGTGAAGGGCAGTGGGGCCTGCAAGGCATATGTTGCTCGTCACTTGATCACTAGACCCTACATCAAACATGCTTTCTTAGGAGTTTGTGAGAGGAACATGGGTGGTATAAGTAAGTTTAACAGCTGTCGCTATGCTACAAGGGACCCCATATTTCAGTAATGGGCTTTTACTCAATAAACCAAAGCATTTTGGGAGTTGCAGTCCTGTTTCACATCAACTGTACTAAAGCTATACAAAGCAAAGTTCTGTAGAAGTAAAAACTGGACTGGAATATGGTGCTATAAAGTGCAAGGTAGCCTCTGGGGACATACCCATATACCTACCCGTACCTGTAAGACAGGAAGTGACCTTTAATGACCGGAAGCATTAGGGAAGATGGTGCGTAAGACAACCAGTAGTGCTGCCAGCTCAGAAAAAGTCCAGATCAATGAGTCACTTACAGAGAGCAAAAGGCCCCACTCCTCCCAGCCCAAACCCCCTGAAGTGTCCGTCAGAAGGAAGAATACAGAGCCCAGCTCTGGTGGAAAAACAGATTTTTGAACATGTGCTAGAGCAAAGGAAAACTGGAGCTGGCGGAACTTGAATAAAAGCTCAATAACATAGCATAATATGTGTATTTGTAAAGCGCACGTTCACCCAGAAAGGTATCTTGGCGCTGAATAACAGATGTTTATTGTAACCCAACGGTACTCATTTTATCGACCTCAGAAGGATGAAAGGCTGAGTTGACCCGCCGGGATTTGAACGAGTGATCATGAGGTCAAACACGGGCCCCTAGAGTGGACGCATTAGTCCACCAGACCAGGCCTCAATACACTGTAGAGAAATACAATCCAGAATAATACAGCACAGAGACACAGGCCTAGGCCTACTAAGGACCTGATGAAAAAGTGTTCTGCCAGCGGTAGGGGAGCTGGACGCCATTGTTTTAAGGCAGTTTGGGTGAAATCCCGCCCTAGTCTGTCAAATTACTGTCTTCCTCAGCAAACAACATACACTGGGGAATCGAACCGAGCCTTGGATTTCATAGTATTTCAAAGCGATCCTTCGTTTATGACAATCCTGAAAATATATCCTAAAAAAAAAAAAATCTTACTTGTGTTTTGCAAAATTGGAAACATATGAACAAGAGTATGGAAATTCCAGAAGAAATTTCTTTGAATAGCTTGCTTTTTTTGTGTATGTTTGTGATATTTACAACCATATTTATTTTAGAGTTTTTGGAGGTTGGCGTAATATACTTATCAACCTAGTAAACAGCATTTAGGAAACGTAGACAGCGAAGGGTAAAGATCGGGCATCAACATTTCTGAACAGGAAGACTCACAGTGTAAACAGCAGGACTTGGGAGGGGAAACTGCATATGGAACATCAGCACCACACAGGAAGCACCAGAGATAATCAACGCCAAACACACTCAACACGTTGTGTCACTTGGCACCGTGACAACAAATGATAGGAGACAGATTCCAGAGCTTAGAAAGCATGTTTGCTATATGTTTGTCTCCAAGAGTGCCTTTGATGTAGAACAAGAGGGATTTACATTTCCGCAGTTGCGGGCGGGCGGGCGGGTTTGGTCAAGTGTTCGCTTTTGTGTAATGGAAGCAATAGAATCTTTTCTTATTTCTACTAATTCAAATTCGATTTTAAATTCTACCACTTCATTCTTTGCCTTTCTAGGTATCCCTTGTGACCAATTCGGTTTTATAGTAATGATCCTCAGAGCTACAGATACTAAGTGGAGTGCATTTTTACCACCCCAAAGCTCGACAATTACTTAAATGATTTAAAAAACAGAACAAGGTTTGGAAAAGCCAATAGGGCATTGGCTTCCAGCCTTCTGGCTCTCTCTGCCAATGCTTTGTTTTTGTGAAACTTTGTTTGGGAAATGCCAGACGCTTGTATAACAAAAAGCTTGGCTACCAACAAAATCTTTTTGAATAAAACAACACACATTGTTGTAGTAGTCCCTTGCATGGAAGGGAGCTTCCTACTTTGTGTAGGAATGAGCTCCTACTGAGTACAGCTGAAGGCTGTCACTCACAGTAAAGTTAGTTAATGGCTGAAGTGGGCTGAACCTTTTCCTCATGTTGCAGTGAGCGGGAGAAAAAGGTGAATGACAACAGCAGACCAATGGACGAAGAGAGGTGGCTGAAACCCCAAATACGTATATTAAATATATAATTTTAGTAAAATCAAAAGTTCTTGCCTAACACCTGAACTACAAAAGAAGCAACTCTCCAGAAAAATAAACCTCTTTGATGTGCATGTGTAATACTTTAATGGGACCACTGCACCTTTTTTGTTTAGTTTTTACTTGACACAGACCTCTCCTCTCCTTCAAGGAAAACATCATAAAAAAGCCAACAACTGAGGCCATCTCTCTCGCCTGAAAACAGTAACACCTTTCCCATCCAAAACGAGCTTTAGATCAAGAGTGCAAGCACATCTCTCTCACCTGGGAGGATGCAACCCCCTGCTCACTGACCTCTCCCACCCACACTGGCACCCGCAAGGTATCCTACACACCACAGCTCACCTCACTAACGGCCTAAGGACATTCAATCACATCAACTTAAAGCTGAAGGAACTTCATTGGCTGCCCTTTCCCAGCAACCATCATATTCGGGATGAGGTGCCACACACACAAGGCTCTTAGAAACAACAATCCAGCATAGGAACGAGCTATGCTGGACACATAATGCAACACAAGAAGCAAATATATCATTGAACAGGAAAAGAGAAAATGAAACACCAAGGACACAGGGCATCAGCCACTGGCATCAGAACTGTCTCTACTCTTCTGCAATGAAAAAATAAACTGAAAACACATTTCTTCAAAAAACTCTATCCCCTCACCCATTAGGTTCTCACCCACTCCCTTCCTCTGTAAATGTTCTATATGTACAGGGCTCGCGTCCTTTTGTTCAGGGCTCTGTTGCTTCTCAGCTAGGTTTGTGCTACATAAATACCTCTACATAAACAGATGGTGCAGAAATCGCTGCTTCAAAAATGTATTTTTTTAACTCATCCTGCTTGTCAAGTATTAGAATGTTGTGGCCATTAAATACATGTAGAATAGCATATCAAAACAGTGATCATGAAAGGCTCAGGTGTACCAAGGAGTACCTGTGTATGTATGTATGTGGCAATTCTATGGCGCAATCCTATCTGAAAGGAAGCCAAGCACCGTACCGGTCCGCGATAAAGATCAGATCAATGTGTGATAGGAGGGGTTGCTGGTTTGAGGACTGTTACTACATCACAATGTAATGTTCTTTAAAGAGCGGAGTCTTCAGCTCCCTCATAAATTGGAGCAGGGTTGGAGTGGTCCTGATGGAAATAGGCGCATCATTCCAGATCACAGGTATACAGAGGGAGCAGTCCTGTTGCCTCGTCGCTTCTTTTTTACACTTTTGTCTTCAATATGATGGTGTCTTGGCTGCAGGTGTGCCAAGAGCCCCCGAGAAAGTGAGCTTATCAGGCAAGAAGGCAGGGGTACCGGTCGGTATAGCTTTGTAGACGACGCAGCTAGTTTTGAAGATGGTGCGGGCCGGCAAGGGTAGCCAGAGAAGTTCCATCAGGATGGGGGTGATGTGGGGATATTTCTTCAGGCCCTTAATGATGCATGCTGCTGCATGTATGGTGCCCTTAAAAGGGGGGCAGTGTGGCAACTGAGAGGCCGTCGAGCAGGGCTTAAACATCAGTTCTGAAGGTACTTTCTGGAAGATAGGTTTTCATTTTCTTATGTAGAGAATGCTGGTACAAGGATGTCTTAGGTTTACTGGCAATGTGTGCTGTAAGGGCAAGACTGGTGTCCAAAGTAAATCCAAGTGACTTGGCAGTGGGTGTTAGTAGTGGTTCAAATACGTCCAGGTTCATGCTCTTGAGCTAGGTTTGGACTAGTTGTTGCTTGTTGTTCTTGGTGAATAGCAGGAATTCTGTTTTGGCGGAGATAAGCTTCAGGTAGGTGCTGGACTTCCATGTTTGGATGAGGTGCAGACACCGTTTGAGCCATAGGATGGATAGGTGTGCGTTGTTAGAGTATTGGTAAATTTTAGTTTTATCTGTGAGTAGCACCCAAGGGGCTCCATATAGAGGTGGAAGATGATGAGGGACAAGATGGAACTCCAGGGAACTCTACAGGGGATCAGGATCTTCTGGGACTTGGAAGTGCCCATATGGACGTACTGCTTATGATTGGATATAATGGAAAACAACGAGTGGAGGACTTTCGCAGTGAATCTCATTTAAGACTTTGGAAAGTGAATGAGGGTGGGGTGGTCGATGGTGTCAAAGACAGCTGAGAGGTCCAGTAATATCAGAAGGCAGGGGTCATCCGTTTCTGTGGTCAGGATGATAACTATGACTTGTGAGGCAGCGGTCTCCGTGCTGCCGCGTGATGTGAAGCCAGATTGGTAGTTGCCCAAGAGGTGGTTGGACCAGATGTGATCTTTAAATTGAGTATGTTGTGCATAGACTGCTTGTTCAAAGATCTTGCCAATGATGGGTAGAGGACTGATTGGTGATAGCAGACAATGTCATTAGGGTTTACTGTGGGTTTTTTTCAGGAGTGGGAGGTCCTGGTTTGTCTTAAGAGCTTCAGGGAAGATGACTTTAGTGAGCGAGACTTAACAATGGGAATACGGGGTGTGAGCCTATCCAAAGAGTATTTACTACATGTTCACACTGAGGAAACTGCAACAGTCATCTTAAAAAAACCCACAAAAAACACATTCAATGATCTGCTAGAGCTGAAACAAGTTGTCCACACTTCCTGCACTGGATACAGGGTTTCGGGATTCTTAAGAGTGACATTTTCGATAACATCTTCTGCCCTACTTTACAGTCTATTCTAGCTTTCCTCGTAACATCAATTTCTCGTCAAACTTTATTTGTCCCTGATGTGTACTGGAGCTCTTTTACCTCTGAATTATGTGGTGATTTTGTAGCCTGCTAGCATGCCAATTCACCCCACATGGGGTAGAAGAGCTGCTATTGCAACCGAAACCAGCAAAACAATAGTTACCAGAAGGCGTCTGCAGTATCCAAATCGCCTGCTGCCATCTTCACCCGTCAGGACAAACGAAAAGGTTTCACTGCATGGAAGAGAAGGACAGGTGAGAAGCACTGTCAAACTGCTGATTGTCACATGACCATGCAGACAAAATCCACTTGCACATACAAGGCATGCAACAACATTTTACATTAAGGATGACAGTGGGAAACACTGCATCATCAACAGGCAGATATAATATCACACTACCACCAAACACCCAGCCCAGACCTTCAACTCTATTGCATCATTGCAAACAGCTCACCAACACCCGGCGAAATATATTCATAGTGGAAAAGCACCTCTTGCCTTTCTGAAAGTCAGTAGCAAGAAAGGAGTCTGATTTAACAAGATTCATAAACATGTGAACGCCCATCAAACCAGTGTTATATCTGGCTTGTTTTCGGAGGTCACTGTGCCTTTCCTGGTGTCACAATGGAAGAAATGGATGGTTGTCTGGGAAGTGTCAATTACTCGGCAGTGCTGACTTAGCTTTAATGGCACCTGATAAAGGAATTATATATTTTACCTTGTCCTGGTCTGGCCTGTGTAACCAACTTGTGCACATTGAAACCAGAGAATTATTGAAGCCAGAGTAATAAAAGTGCTTTTTCAGTTCTAGCCTAAAGATAAGCTTTAGCTGTCTATTGTTGAAAGACCTATTGTGGGTGATACCAATATTTACCACTAGGTTTTAGGTCAGCCCCTTTGCTTAGCATTGGTTAGCTTTATTGTCAGTCTCATTTGGTTACTTTTATTGCTTTTCTTTCTCTTCTTGTGTTTGCCCTCCAATGCAACACAGCTTCTTTACCATCCTTTTAACTTTATGACTTGTATCCATTCACTGATTACACTGAGGGAACTATCTTTTTCTTTTGCCCTCATAGCACTCCATGGGAGTTCATGTTTTCTTGCTCTCCACATTGAGCTGCTTCCCCATAACACCCCTGACCTCAGGCTCTTCGTATTGCTTCCCTCCATCCCCAGCCCGTTCATTGTTTCCCCAAATATAATCTACAGGCACAGGTCATCAGTTCCATAATCGCTGAAAAATTGAATTTTTTTTACAGCCGCCTCAGCAGGTCTTTTGACGTAACGTCTACAATGATAGTGAGCCTGGGAAGGTGCAACCAAACTACGCCTGGTTCATCTTGGAGGATTTCACTGGAAGTGTACATTTCATGCCCAGTACAAGATTTAGTTGTGGCTGGAACTGTTCCAATAGTCTCCATGACAGCTCCTTCTACATAACCCACATGTTGGTGTGAGGCACATAGTTAATACAAATAAAAATGCCTACAAACACTCCAATACATCTCGTGAATTTGCACAAAAACTGAAAGATGGAATCAATGTGCAATCAATCAGAAACAAAGCCGATTTAATGTGCGACCATCAAGACACCACAGTGAGTCTGCTTTCCAGGTGCACTTCTACTAGGAAAATGCACAATGTACTTGACAGCTTAAATGTTAAAAGTGCTCTGGGCCCACAGCTGCCCACAAAGAGTTTCTAAACTTTGCCTCTAAAAATTGATTTTGCAAAGTGCTAAAGTATCTGAGCAGTTGCTCCTCACAGAGATGGGTAGTAAAACATACACATCACATATTTACAGACAACTACTTAAGCAGACATTCAAATGCATAATTTAGACAAATAAGAACATGCAACCAGGCCATCAGACACAATCATGACATGATATCCATGACTACAACTCAAGCGAGAGGTAGCAAGGTGAAATAACCCATACAGACAGGTCCACTGGCACGCAGGCTACCTGACAAACTGGTCAACGGGCCTCCAGTCCTTCGCATCAGGGAAGCAGAACTGAGGAATGGCTTTTAGCTGGTCTTCAGCTTCTCGCATAAACTTGAAAGACCGCTCCAGCTGTGGGACACACAAGGAGATATTAGGAGAATGTACAGCAAGGACGAACACAAACAAAAATATCTAAAGATCATAAAGACAGGGCGAGGGATATAGAGAAACCCAGCTAAGAAGGAAGAATGAACAGCAAGAGATGATAAGAATGATGGTAAAGTAGGCAGGTGGGGAAAAGCGAATGTGATGTTAGTGAGTGGAAAGGTTTGGTGAGAAGGACAGCGCACACTGCTCTACTGGTGTTAAGAACACATAGCAGATAAAAGTTTTCTTCTAGCACTAGGTAACATGTTGATCATTTACAAGCCTAGATTCTGGGTCTTTAGACCAGGACTTGAAATAACAAATTGTGATAATTGAGAGCAACTGATCAAATTCTGTGACTCGCCTCATCCATCTGTGCAATCTTGGCATCAGTGGCGGCTCCTCCGCCGAGCGTCACCCCACTGCTCGTCCGAGCAGTGCAAAAGTAAAAGAAAATTATAATAACAAGCAGTTATGATCATTTTATTTTTCTTTATACTCCAGCCAGGTCGGGCGGGGCTGGGCTTCCCGCATCAGAGGGAGCAGGAGTGGTTTGCCCACTCCTAAGTGCGCATTGACGCTTTGACCGGCCCTCTAGGGCCGGCCAAACCGTCATGCGCACTTGGCATGTTCTCCATTGGGCTGTGTTGCACAGCCCCATGGAGAACATGCCCAGCCTCCCCAGGTACTGCATGAGCGTCTGAACAGTACGTTCAGACCAATCACGACGATTGGCTGGCAGAGTCCGGAACCCTGGGTGCTTCCAGGGCTGCAGAAGAGCGAGGACGAGGAGAGGCGTGCTGCGGCGTCGGAGAAGGTACGTTTTTTTTTTCTTTTTTCCCCACCACCCCCGTTCAGAGGCAGCCGCCACTGCTTGGTATTCCAAGAGGGCCATGTTCCACACAGCCTTAAAGCACTGGTTCAACCAGCACTGGGAACAATCGTGCCTCAGTCAGATCTGTCCTTCTGTAGGTCAACCTGCCATTTTCTTCCTATAAAGCTCCCAGTGTGTTCAAGTACAAAATATTTCAAGAAGATCTAGACCAGCTTAGTACAGCATAGATCCTAGAGGCTGGGAGCCATGGGTAATTTTCAGAATACCATCTAATTCATGTTTTTAAATTAGAGTTTAAGTGCAGCTCTTGTGGACATAGTGAAATTCCGACATGGCTGCAAGACTCATGGACAAATGATGAACTTCCCTGATATAAGTGGTATAGAGTTTCCTTTTACTATGCAATACTGCTTTCATTTCATCAAAAAGGATAGAGATGGTACCTCTAGTTGTTCCAAATGATGTGTAGGGCAAGCTAGATGTAGAACCTTTAAAGTCCTATCTCTTTGGAGCTGCTGGTAACAACCAGCGTCATGGACCAGAGATCCTTGGATAGCTATTAATGACCAGGATGTCACGGCAGCACATGTATCATTTATATATTTTCTGAAAAAGAGATCACTCAGTGTTTAGGAAACCCTGAGCTACCTCACACAATAAGAACCCCTGCCCCCCACTTCAATGGCTTTCACTGTTGCTGATTCTTTTCAATATTCACCTAAAGTCCCTCTTTGTTGTCCTTGATAATCTAGTACTGAGATTCACGTCTTTACAGCCATCCCCAAAATACATTTTAGCAATATTAAAGATCAGCTGTAAATCCTAAACATAATTTTTCCCTACAAAAATGCAGCAGATCAAAAACAAATTTTGCTTAAGCATTTCCAAGTCAAAACTCTTAATTGTGGGATCAAGCCGCTAACTACACCTTTTGAATCTGCCCCATTCAATGCCATTTGATGCAGCAATTCTGCCAAAATGTAGCAATCCAGTTAGCCCCGTCTCTGTCCTGGAAACGTTAATGCAGTGCTTCTTTATGATAAAATTACAATTTTATTAGAGAACTAAATATTTTCTTCTATACAGAGGCATCCAGAATACATCCCTACTATTGCTATTGACCAAGTAGAATGTTTAATATCTCAATGACAAATGTAGTCCTGCAAAACACATCGCACAGCCCTTGACTGACTACAAATCACGCACTGATGCCAATTTGCAATTCTGCCCATTGTATTCAAAGCCTTGTAGGAAAACCCACAGTACCTATGAAACAGATCGCATTGCTATGTCCGTCAAGGTCAGCAAAAAAGGAACTACTCAAACTCAAAGACCGATGACACCCTGCTCTCTGGAAAGGGCGGTCCTGAAAGCATGAAGGCTAGAAGGACTGCTTCTGTTCTGAACTTTCTCGAAAGATGGTTTCTCCCTCAATTTCTTCTACTAGGAGTAGCCCTGACTTGGATATTCTCTCTGATTTCTGCCACCTACTACAGTCATCTGGCAAAATTTCAATAATTGCACTAACGGATTAAGTTATGGATTATGAAGATACTGTCAGTGAAACTCAAATATTGTAATGTGTATGGGTCATGATTCAGATGGAATTAACAATGGTACAGACACATTGAAATCAGTTCTGACAAAATGGCATTTATAATACAAAGATGTGATTATGCGTACAGAGGCCATCCTATCAGGCTGTGGGTTCAGAAGGGCAGCATGCAGGGAGAGATCCAACCATACACTTTCTTGGGGTTCACCTCACCAGAAAGTTCATGCGCCCATGATAAGTGCACACAGAGGCAGCCAAGCACATGCAGAAGCTGCAGCGAGCCTTTTCCATTTAAAACCACACAAGTTCTGGAGTTGTTATGGGTTGAGACTACACAGCTATATCATAACAGTCACCTGCAAAGGGAACTGCTGAGTAAGTTCTGGAGTGTAGAGATCCCCAGTTGGCTTCTTCAGCGATACCACCACAAAGTATTCAAAAAGTTGTCTTTTCCGGTACTCGAGCAATTCACGCTCCAACGTGTGGTACCGCGGGGTTTGGCTTAGTCGCGACTTCACATGGACCAAGCGCTGGCTGTGAGCTGTTGAAAGGAAAAAGAGCAAGGAGGCTTTACATTGACTTTGCACGCGTCACACAAGTGTTGCATTTCAGAACACATGAACATTGAGACTCAGACCAGGAAAAGAAAACCATGAGCTTTTCCACTGCTGCATCTCACGACGACTACTAGATCCAAACATCAGACGGGATGATTCACCTTCCAGCGAAGTGAAAAATCCACCTGAAGTATCAACCTGGCAAGTACCATCAATACACTCTGCAGCATGTGTTGGCCAACAAGCCATCACCGGAGACTATTGCAAAGTTTTATACACGGATCGAAGGGAAACAATGAATTTTTTTTATATTCAGGTTTAGTTTGCTAAAGGGAGATGGGACTGCATGCTAAAGTGCAGATTTTAAATTAAATGGTCAATGGGTTTGTCTTATGGCGTCTTCACCTCCAATGAGATGCTCTAGTCACTGATGTCTCTGGCCCTTGTATCAAGGACTGGTGTGAACAAGCACTAAACAATCTCCTACTCAGCACAGGTACAGATTCTTACTCTTGCAAGGCACATGTTGTTTCACATGTATATACCCATCTCTTTGGTAAGAACCCCATATAAAACAAGCATTGGCAAAGCTAATCGGTCTCGCCTTTGTGACCGGTTGGCTTTGCCTATAGTTTTTAGCCAGATGGAAAAAAGCCTTGGAGCAGTCATCTGTCTCATATTGCAGGCAAGCGCAACAAGCATGCGTGTGTCAATAAAATGACGCAGGCATTGTTCTTTTCTTTTTAGGTACCGATACGAGTTGGATCACAATGAGCTCTGGATTCCACATCTGGAAATAGTCAGGCCTCTTGGGATGACTCAAAGGCAGCACTAAAGTGATGGATGCACATACTTGGATCCATCCGAACTACTGGTAATTATTCTGGGCACATTCCATTGCATTGCATGAATTTAGCTTGCCTGTACCGTTAGAGACAAAAAAACAACCAAACACCCTAAAAAGAAATTAGAGCCTGAAAAACGTGCCACCTTCGGCAGAAAACAAACACCAGATACGTTTAGGCTTTTTGGGCATTTTGTGGAAGATACAATTTGAGTCACTGTGCCACAGAAAGCTCAAGACCCACCCTATGCATACGTTGTGAATTTACAGAGACGCGCTTATAAAAAAAAAAACATAAAACTGATGGATTGAAATGCATAAAGCAATATGAACAACAGGTTCAAATTGATACAAAGAATTACATTAATCTGGGCAAAATCCATTATTAGGTCATTTAAGTCATTTTTTACAAGGATCAACAACATGCAAATTTGTCCTGAAGTCGCCACAAATCGGACAGTTTAGCCACTCAGCCAGGGTAGGTCCCCTTTGAACAAGAACAAACTCCACGCCCGCTTCAGGCTTATGGAGCCCCACTGTGAGTAGCACGCGAGTCCCTGAGGACTCGAGCAAGACCGCAGCGGTGCACGGCCATATCATCACTGCCTAGGGGGTCTTCCTTTGCCCCTATCCCACTGTTGGATGTACAAGTAGGCAAAGGGAGCAAAGATCCATCTGTGTGGCTCTTCATGTAGGATGGTGAAACCTACATAAAATATCAAATACACAGGAATGGGCATTGCAAACACTTCTGTCCATCTACATAAGTTCCGATTAACCCCGCAATACCATCACTAGGATAAGATAACCACTTGATCAGGAACGCTTTGTAGATCGGCCTTACTCTGCAAAACAAGAGAGATATCAATTCTAGGCAAACTCAATGATTTTTAGGTTCTTTATTCAATCTATTATGCCTGCTGGAGAGAGACCAATTTACAAAGCTCTGCATTTTGCTTACATAACACACACACACACACCAAAAAAACAGGTTTTAGAATATAGATAGGTTGGCTTATTAATCCACTTACAACAAATCTTTTGATTTGCCTATAAAATGGCTCTCCGAGTGCATGTTTCCTTCTGGGCTCAAAATATGAGACCCATTACATTACTATTTACAATGTCATTTATTAATCACTCAAACACCCTACTTATCTGAGAGTGCAAACAATCAGTTGTAGCAATTACGAAAAGCTCAGTCTCGTACTTGCCAGTAAACTGAAATATTTTAGACCATATATGAGGAACAAATGCTGTGAACTTGTCTGGTTAGCATGCTGGTGCCATTTAAATCCTATGATTTATCTTACATGTGTATTGTGCAACAATATGCATTGTATTGTATTATAACATCCATATAGCGCTCACTACCCTTATCTGTCCTACAGAAATATGTAAATGATGATTACAACAGTTATGACCCAACAAGTTGTTGACGAATGCATGTGGCTTCAAATGTTTCGTAAAGAAGGTCTTCTAGAGCTGTACTCACCATGTTGAGACCACTCGCCTCATATTACAGGCTGAATTATCTATACGTGCACATACATATGCAGTTCAGGACAGACTCGGCATCTTGCAATAAATAGGAGGGGGGGCTCTATTCTGGACCAAAGCCCATAGTAGTCATCTTTGTCTCACAAATATACAAGAACATATATATCTAGAAGAGAACGTCTTACCTTTCCGCTTCTCTTCCGTGTCACTGTCTGATTCACTGTTGTCGTCAGTAACTGGAGGGAAAACAGATTGGCCAAGGTAAGTAAGGGAGAGAATGTGACAGCCACAAAGACAACAGTGAACATGTGAAACAAAAGAATTTGAAGAAAGGGACAAGCAAATAAAGACAGGAGACTGAAGGTAAGACAGTAAGAAACGGCAAGAAAAGGAAAACAGATGTCAAAGAAGTAAAGAAAGTACGTAGACAAGGTGATGGAAATGAATTTGGGTAGAAACTAAATAAATTTCATAATTGTAATAAATTAAATGTAATGTGCATAAAATGAAAAATGGCATCCGGAGAATGGACAACAGGCATGAAAAGGAGGTGTGGACAGAGAAAATAAGGGAGATTGAAAGGAAAAGGGAAAAAATACAGAATAAAGATTAAAAGAATAGGAGAAACGAAGCCAAGAAAGTTAGAAAAAGAAAGGTTGAAGGTGAAAAGAAAGAATTAAAGGAAAAATAAGGCAGGTAGGAAATAATCTACGGGAGAGGAGACCAGGTGAAGGTAAGCATAATACAATAGATACCTCGTCCCATGCAAGGAGAGGACTCAACACTATGGTTTAGTAAGTATGGAGACACACATCATCAAGGTGCTCTCAGATACAGTAGCTCCATAACAGTGCTCCTTCAAGTCAGCGCTTAAATAAAAAACCATATCCAGCTCTCAGACGCCATCGTTCCCTCACTGAGTATCTAGCCAAATGTTTATAAATGAGGCACTGCTCCCCAAATGAAAAACGGGGAGGAATCCCTCAACACACCCTTGTTTGTAAAGGGCTCCCAGGCACACCTGAGCATGGTGAGAAGTCAACATGCATGATGGTAGCCTACTTTCACCAATGTGCAGGCTTGAACCCTTGTGGAAACCTCCTAGCACATGCCTCAACGGTATAGACAGACAGAGTGGTGGTCTGGCGTCTCCCACCACGAATAAATAAAACATGGCAGGATGACTTTGAAAGGCAGCACAAGTAGAGTGAACTACACTTCATATCAGATTTGTGAGAAAATCAATGGAGAAGAAATCTTTGTCAGAATTAGAGCTTTACCTTTCCCAGAAGAGTTCTCTGTAGACTGCGAGAGCCTTTTCACTCGTTTCTTCCCTCGCCGGGCCTCAAAGATGGCGTTTATTTTCAGCACTAGCTGTATGAGGGAGAGAAGAGGTAAAATAGATGAGTGCCTCCAGCGGAACAAGAAAAGAAGAGAGCACAGACCCGGAATGGAATGGATGAAATTGCCCATTCTTGATTCATCATGAACAGGTCCCAACAACCATCATCATCACTTAAAAAGTGTAGCAATACAAACACTCCAGTTGGATCCTCGCATGCAGCACATAAGATCGGCACCACATCTTTGAACAAAACGAAAACACTTCGGGTGGATTGAATAACATTGCCCTGGCACTGTAAAACTGTCAGTCTCAACCACAGGGCAGAGTCTGCAGATGCCAATCTGAAATCACAGATCAACGCCGTCTCCTCCGCCTGCTTCCTCATCCTGCGCAGGCTACGTAAGATCTTCAAGTGGCTGCTCCTACACACGAGACGCACCGTGACACAAGCCCTTCTCACCAGCCGACTGGACTACAGCAATGCCCTCTACGTAGGGATCGCTGGACACCTTCTACAGAGACTTCAGACCATACAGAACGCCGCAGCCAGATTTATCCTCGGCCTTCCCAGAAGAACCCATATCACACCCCACCTTAGGAAACTCCACTGGCTCTCTGTACAGAAGAGATGCCAATTCAAGCTGCTCACCCACGCACACAAGGCTCTACACAACAAAGGACCCACCTACATGATCCACCACCTGAACTTCCAACAACCATCGAAAAGAGTACGCTCCGCTTCCCCTCCCTTTCACTTGCCCATGCTCCCTGAATCTACCGAAGCAGAATTGAAGGACGCTCCTTCTCCCACATTGCAGCAAAGACCTGGAACAGCCTCCCCACACACCTCCAGACCATCACCTCAATTCCAGAATTCTAAATGGCCCTCAAGACCTGGCTGTTCGAATAAGCCTCCGGGGCCTGCAAGCACCTGGATACCCTATCAGGTGATTAGCCGCTCTTTATAAATCCTGATTGATTGATCTTCAAATCCTTAAGACGTCTCCAGTTGCATCAACACAAGAACAATGTGTGAGTCACCACAAGACTCGCAACAGAGCAAAGCACAGGATACACAGCCAGATGCTGTGAACAAAAACCACATTCATCCAGGTTCAGACCAGGAGATCCACCGAGTCCTTCAATTGATATGGACACCCAGAAACAGCTCAGGCTCCCTTATCAATAGCAAACCCACTGCCATCCCTCGCACATCCAACAATCCCAAACACCTGCTCATGCGCAATGCACAAAGTGCTCTGCCATCTCCCAAAACACAAATCCGCCTCAATTATGAAACTGCAATATTTGTGGACAGTGTTTTATGTACTGAAAAAAACTTAAACCACATTGAAAGACCAGCCAGTTTTCAGGAATGAGTGACTTTGCATAAGAGCGACAAAGCGGACTCAGACACTGCTCATTGTTCTGAAACTATATGCAAAAATGTGGAAGCTTCGTCGAATATTGGTGAAGTCTTCAGATTTTTCCAAGGTCACATTAGGAGAACAGGTCACCGTCTCCTACCACATTACGTGACCCACCAAATGCTAAATGAATGAACAACTCACAGTGGAGTGGGGATGGTTATTCACCAGAGAACCCAACAGACTGCAAGCATCCAACACCTGTATTGGAATACATGCATCCAAGGGATGATAATATTGGGAGCTCTTACCCTGGGTATCTTCCGTCTCCGCCGGCCATTCTGGAGGTCTGCTGAATTGAAGAATGCTTCATCTGGGCTGCTTGGGATAGAAGGAGGAGGACTCACTCCCCTTTGCGGGGATGTAGCCCCATCTCGGTTCACCTTTCTCAACTCCAAGAGTTTAAAGCTTCGACGATCTGAATTCTGTCGGAAGAAGGCAGGTTTTGGGTGGATCTAAAGTAGGAAGTGGGGGAAAAAAGTCCAGAGGGGTGGATCAACTATAACAATAAGTTCAAAAGATGGATAGCCTGGAAACAGATGCTTTCCCAGTGTGCTTTAAGAAAGGTTAGACTGTGGAGTCAGAAGAAGGGTAAGAGATGCCTAAATAACAATTTCCTGGATCTGCTGCAAATTCCAATGATCAAAACACCATTTTAAGAAGACTGACTGGAACTTCTGAAAATATAATTTGCTTTACTATTAAGTGCCATAACTCAAAGGGAGTGAAGTAATTCCTAGATTTGGGCCACCACTTTGCTCCCCCATCTCCCAAATATGTGGCAAACGTATTCGATCTCCTGACTCTGAACGTATCGGATTTAGTACTGATCAATCGACTGCCACCTCCGAGAGCACCACTGCTCGGATAGAGGGAATTAGGCCTCGCCACACTCCTGTATACACTGGGACTCCTCAAAGAGATGGTCTTCTCATACCTTGTTGGGTGTGCTGGGCGCTGAAGAGGTGGGCGAGGCTTGCAAAGAAGAGGCATATTTCTTTCCAAGGAACTGCCCATCGATTTCAATATCTTCATACGGATTTTCCTTTGATGGAGTGTCTGCATGAAATAGAAGAGGATTAGAAGAGGCGCAAAGATTTCTTAGAACAAATAGTAATCTCGTAAACACAGCTGCACTGTTAATGCAAGTTATATTTCCCTATACTCATGTCAAAGTTCTCATAATATATAAGTGCACTATACCTAAACCAGTCCCTAAGCCTGTCCGAAAGAAGTGGTCTTCTGCATAGAAAGACGTGTTCAAAGTTTTGCAGAGGCAGAAGAGAAGTAATCGGTGAAAGGATTTTTTTAGTTCTAACTTTTAATCATTACTGGATTTGAGCTCATTGTTTAAGATGTGGAACCTATGTGACCCCTGTGTTTAGAGTCTTCACATGATAACCAGATCACATGCTTCCAAGCCCCGCCAACCCCACACTACTACTGCACACAGCAGTCATGGTTGCTGCACCAAGCTATCCGACAATGACACGCAAGACCTTCTTGAAGCCTCATAATCCACTTCACTGAAGATTGTTTAACTGCAGTCTCCATGAGTTCCTTCTTAAGACTGTTCTACTTTGATAGGAACAAGAACTCAAGAGTATCTTCTTTTAGTGGCTCTTGACCACTGGTGCAGCTGTGCAAACAAAAGATTATTTTGTATTCTCCTGGGATATCTCTGCAGTGCCTTAAGGTCGTGAAGAACAAGTTACTTACCTTTGGTAACGATATATCTGTAAGAAACATAGGTTAGTTATGGATTCCTTACTTTAGAATTACCCCCAGGCGTCAGACTGGACTCGGAAAGTTTTTGTCAGCAGTACCCCTGCGCGTCGGAAGGTGGTGTCGGTCGACTCCGCGTTCGTCGTTGGTGTTGTGGTCGCCGGGATGACTTCGCGGTAGCTACATAGACGCCGCCCTCGTGCGCTGACGTCAGTTCTGTACACGACTTTCCACGCCAGAAGCACAGAGCCATGCAAGACACTGACCACTGGTGCACAAAACTAGGGCCCTGAAAGGAAGTCCTTAACCCTAGAAGTCAGTTCGCCGAACGGGGAGGATGGGTGGGGCGGTAAGGAATCTATAACTAACCTATGTTTCTTACAGATATATCGTTACCGAAGGTAAGTAACTTGTTCATCTGAAAGAAACAGTTAGTTATAGATTCCTTACCTTAGAATAGATACCCCAGCAATACCAACCCCGGAGGTGGGTCTGCAAACTAAGTTCACACCAGAAAGTCCTGGAGAAGCCGTCTCTCCGGACTTGGCTGTCCAGGCAGTAGTGTTTTGTGAACGTGTGCAGCGATGCCCACGTAGGTGCCTGACAGATGTCATTAAGGGGGACTCCCCGTCCCAAAGCAGTGGTAGCTGCCGTCGCCCTGGTGGAATGGGCGCGCAGTCCCACTGGCGGCTCCTTCTTTGCCAAAGAATAGCAAGCTTTGATGCACAGAACGACCCACCTGGAGATGGTCCATATGTGCACGGCACGACCTTTCTTAGCGCCCACGTAACCAACAAAGAGCTAGTCGTCCACCCGGAATTGTTTGGTGCGATCCAAGTAGAAGGAAAGCGCACGTTTTGGATCCAGATGGTGGAGCCTCTCTTCCTCTTTTGAAGGATGCGGAGGCGGAAAGAAGGTGGGCAAAGTGATGGTTTGGCCAATGTGGAAAGAAGTAACCACCTTGGGAAGAAAGGAAGGTCTAGTTCTGAGGACGACCTTGTCCGGATGAACAGCCAGAAAGGGAGGCTTGGAAGAAAGAGCTTGTAGCTCACTCACCCTGCGAGCAGAGGTGATTGCCACCAGAAAGGCAGTTTTTAAAGTTAGAAGCCTGAGAGGGCAGTTATGGAGCGACTCAAAGGAAGCGCACATAAGATATGTAAGAACCGAGTTCAAGTCCCACTGGGGCATTACGAAGGGAACAGGAGGAAAATGATGAGTAATGCCCTTAAGGAAACTATTTACAATAGGGGACTTGAAAAGAGAAGGCTGATCAGGAAGCCTAAGGAAGGCTGAAATGGCCGAGAGGTAGCCCTTTAGAGTGCCCAGAGCCCTGCTGGGCCAAAGAAAGGAGGGACAAGAGAGCCTCAGAAAGAAGGGCACCATGCCACAAATTTGTTCCACCTGCAGGCGTATACCGTCTTAGTGGAGGGACGCCTGGCTGCCAAGATAACATCACAGACTTCGGGAGGCAGGTCAAACGACGTCAACTGCCGCCGCTCAATCTCCACGCAAGGAGGTGGAGGCTGGACAGGTTCGGGTGGAGGACCGTCCCCTGCTGCTGCGACAGAAGATCCTCCCGAAGAGGCAGTCTGATCGGAGGATCGATGGCCATGTGTGGCAGCTCGGGATACCAGACTCTTCGTGCCCAATCCGGAGCCACAAGAATGACTTGGGCCCGGTCGCGCTTGATCTTCTTCAACACTCTGGGCAGAAGTGGTATAGGCGGAAAGGCGTATAGAAGACCGCAACTCCACTCGCGACGAAAAGCGTCGCCTAGCGAGTGCCGCCTTGGAAATTCCAACGCGCAGAATTGCTGACATTGCGCGTTCCCCTGGGTGGCGAATACATCTAACCAAGGCTCTCCCCACTTGCGAAAGAGACCTTGCACCACCTTCGAGTGAAGACGCCATTCATGATCCATCATGCACCTGCTGCTGAGTTCGTCCGCCCTGGCGTTCAGGGAACCTGCCAGGTGTTGAACCACCAGGGAAATGCCCTGATGTTCCAGCCATGTCCAGAGGTGGAGGGCCTCCTGACATAGGGTCCACGACCCCACCCCGCCTGGTTTGTTGCAGTACCACATGGTGGTGGTGTTGTCCGTGAACACCTGCACTACTCTTCCCCGGACAGAGGGAAGGAATGCTTTGAGTGCAAGACGAATCGCCCAAAGCTCCAGAAGGTTGATGTGGAGCCCGGACTCCGCCGGAAACCAGAGGCCTCTGATCTCCGCCTCCCCCATGTGGCCTCTCCATCCCAGAAGTGATGCATCGGTCACCACTGTGAACTCTGGTTGGGGAAGGGAGAGGGATCTGCCGTCGACCCAATCCTGGTTTGTTGGCCACCACTGCAATTGGTGTGCAGTGCCCTCCGAGATCTGGACGCAATCGGACAGGTTCCCCTGATGTGGTGTCCACTGGAACTTCAGGTCCCACTGCAGAGCCCGCATATGCCTTCTGGCATGGTCCACCAGCAGGATGCAGGAGGCCATCAGGCCCAGTAGCCTGAGGGTCATCCTGACCGAAACCCGGGATAGAGGCTGAAAGATCAGAATCATAGCCCGAATATCCCGGACTCGCTGTTCGGGAGGATAGACCCGAAACTGCGTCGTGTCCAGAACCGCTCCGATGAAGATGAGCTTCTGAGAGGGAGCCAGGTGTGACTTCGGCACGTTGATGGAGAACCCCAGCGAATGCAGGAGGTCGGCCGTAGTCTAGAGGTGGGAGACGACAGCCTGGGGCGAGCCCTCCTTCAACAGCCAGTCGTCGAGATAGGGGAAGACTGGAACCCCTGATCTGCGCAGATGAGCTGCGACCACCGCCATCACTTTCGTGAACACCTGAGGGGCGCTGGTAAGGCCAAAGGGGAGCACGGTAAACTGAAAGTGCTCGTGGCCTACCGTGAACCGCAGGTAACGTCGGTGGGCCGGCAGGACGGGGATGTGAAAATAAGCGTCCTGCAAGTCCAACGCTACCATCCAGTCTCCAGGGTCTAGGGAAGACAGGACCTGAGCTAGCGTCAACATTTTGAACTTCTCCTTCTGGAGGAAGCGGTTGACGTTCCTGAGATCCAAGATAGGACGCAGGCCTTTGTCCTTCTTGGGCACCAGAAAGTAGTGGGAATAGCAACCACGACCTACTTCCGGGGCAGGAACTCGCTCAATGGCCCCCTTGGCCAAGAGTGCCGAAACTTCCTGTTGGAGAAGGGCCAGATGATCCTCCGACATGCGATGGTACTGAGGTGTCATGGCTGGAGGGGTAGTCTCGAAGGGGAGGGAGTAGCCCCTTCGGACTATTTGCAAAACCCACCTGTCCGACGTGATGGTGCGCCAGTGGGGGAGGTGATGGCGAATCCTGCAGCCCACTGGCAATTGGTGGCCCTGAAAGGTCGGACTAGGAGGGTTTGGAGGCTGCTGCAGAGGGGGCTGTGGTGGACTGGCCCGCCCGCTGGCCCCCAGAACCACGGCGGTGGTTAGCACGTCCCCGGCCGTGCAGGGGCTGAACAGCCTGCGCTGGCCTGTGGCTCTGGGCGGGACGTGGCGGGACACCCCTTCCGTTGACAAAAAAAGGGGTGAAAAGTAGACTGCGAAGGGCGGGTGGTGGAGAGGCCCAAGGACCTGGCCGTATCCAGAGAGTCCTTTAAGCGCTCTAGCGCGTTGTCCGCTTTGTCACCGAATTGGCGACGGCCATCAAAGGGCATGTCCATAAGTGTGGATTGGACATTCCCCTGAAAAACCAGTCGACATCAACCAGGCGTAGCGTCTAAGGGCTACCGACGTGGAAATCGTCCTGCCTAGTGAGTCGGCGGTATCCAGCTCACAGCGGATGGTAAACTTCGCTGCGTCTCTCCCTTCGGCAACTGACCGAGAGAGTACGGCCCGGGCCTCCTCTGGGCACTGAGGCAGCACTTGCGCAACCGTATCCCACACGGAGTGGGTGAAACGGCCCAACAGGCATGCAGTGTTTACCGACCGCAGTCCCAAGCTGGAGGAAGAAAACATTTTCTTCCCAAAATGGTCCAGCTTTTTGGATTCCCTATCAGGTGGAGCGGTAGGGAATGCGCCCTTGGAGATGGAGGCTTGGACCACCAAGCACTCAGGGGTGGGGTGTTGGGAGAGGAAAGTGGGGTCGCCTGGGGTCGGGCGGTGGCGTCGGGCAATCATCCTATCCACAGGTGCCCCTGTGTTGGGCCTGGACCAGGTGCCCAAAAGGATGTCTGTTAGGGCTTCATTAAACGGCAGCAGGGGCTCCGAAGAGCTCGCTGCCGGTTGAAGCACCTCAGTCAGGAGGTTAGTCCTGACTGCCACCGTAGGTAGCTCAAGGCTGAGAGCCTCGGCCGCCCTACGCAACACCACTGCCTAAGACACTCCCTCTTCCGTAGCCACGGTAGGAGGAGACAACATGCCAAGGTCTGGTGAGGTATCCAGACCACTGGCTTCCCCCAGTTCCTCTCTCCAGTCCGGTTCATAACCTAACTGGTCAGTTAAAGGGTCTGCGGCTACGGACGTGGTGCCGGTGGAATCGGCGCCGGGGGGAGGTGTAGCAAGGTCGACCGGTGGCAATCCGGATCCAGGCCTGGATCCAAGGGGACCCTGCAGTGCCGAGGCCGGAGCCGCCGGTGTCGAAGGCCCAGGCCCCCAGCCGAGTCTGCGGGGTCCTAAGCCGCGCCGGCAGAGTTGGGCTGCCCAAAGATGGCGTGCATCACTTCGTAAAATTGACGAAGCTGGGCAGGGGTCGCTCCAGGTCCCGGAAAGGGGGGGGAAACTCGGAGTCGACTCTTCGGGCTCCGCACGCGGAGCCGCAGGAGGGGCACCACCCGCATCCCTCGTTGCGTCGGCCGACGGACGGGGAGAAGTCGAAGAGCGACGATGCTTCTTCGACTTCTTCTTGTGCTTCGACTTACCCGACCCAGAGTGCGAAGACTTGGAAGAAGAATGATGGTGGCTCCGCGACTGGTCTCTCGACCTCTTACGCGACCGGGACCTCGAGCGGCGCGGAGCAGACTGCTGGGCCTCGAGAAGCTTTCGGGACCGCTCCCGCAAAGACTTCGGATTCATGGTCCAGCAGTCGGAGCTCGACTTGGGGTCGTGGTCGCGCTCCAGGCAGAAGAGGCACATGCGGTGCGTATCCGTCACCGACATCAGTCGGCTACAGGAACCGCAAGCCTTGAAGCCGGGCATCCCTCGTGCACCAGGAGTCTATGGACTCAAAAACGATGTTGACAAAAGTCGAGAAAAAGTCAGTCAAAAAGTGACTGGAGGAACCGCTCTCTCCAGATCTGCGCTTGCTGGTGCGGAAAAAGAAAGAACGGACGTCAGCGGGCGAGGGCGGCGTCTATGTAGCTACCGTGACATCATCCCGGCGACCACAACGCCAATCGCGGAGTCAACCGACGCCACCTTCCGACGCGCAGGGGTACAGGTGACAAAAAACTTCCCGGATCCAGTCTGACGCCTGGGGCTAATTCTAAGGTAAGGAATCTATAACTAACTGTTTCTTTCAGATACACTATACAAATGACATGGGTACATCAAGATCTCTCCACACATTTATTATCTAGTATCTGTCCACCATATCTCATCAACTTTAGCACTTTAGTTCTTCTGTATACCGGTCAGGCCGGCACTGCTCGCCACTGGTTTTCAGGGTTCTTTCTCATCCGAGGTACCTCATTCTTGCTTTATAGCACTCTGTAGTGAACCACACCGCTCCTCCAATCTGACAATCGAGTTTCCCAACTTATGAAAATCAGGTCTAAAGATCCCTCACTGTGGGCGGGGCTGATCCGAACCCCTTATGGTCCACCCTCTAAGAAAGAGGTCTAGGATCATCTAAGCATTCATGTTCAATGTGCGCCATATTCTCAAAGCATGCTAAAGGCAGACACCATATACGCAAGTACCATGCACGACCAGACATGCAGGGTGGGGCAGAGGCCTGACTAGCAGCTCTAATCTGCTGCAGCAAGGCAGCTGGCGATTTGCAGTAAATACTATCACACCGTAACTCCTGCTCTGTGTCAAATCCAGGATGAGCACCCTCTGGTGAAGGACTGCAACCAAGGTGAGCAGCCCGGGAATAGTTATGGAGAACGAGGTCTCATAATTCACTGGTTTGTGGCTCGTTAATTATTTTAATGTTGTATTGAATTCGACAAACACCTAGGATTTCTAAAGTTTGCTGCATTCAAAAAGCCAAAGGGACACTTGTTTATAACTAGGGCTCCCGGTTTTATGGTATTTATTTTTTTGCCATTTCCGTCTGTATTTATCCATATTTATTTTTTGCTAATTTTATCTGTATTTATCCATATTTATTTTGGGTTTGTGGAAAAATTAAGCAGAAATTAGTATATTTCCACATTTATTTAACCGGTAAATATGCACTTATGCTTGAACGTCTGACAGGTTTTAGTGCTGTGAACACCTGCAGAAGATAAATCAGTGCACTTATATGAAAATATGCAAATTTCAGTATCAACATTGTGCATATCTACTGCTGTTAAAGCCTCTTTACTAAAAATGCTTTTCTTTTTTAACCCCCTTATCTATCAATCCACACATCTATTGGCCTGGCAGTCATGGCAGACAGTAATTAGAATTAATCAAAAAGCAACCCAATTTCCATTTTTAGCCACATTTAAAAATAAATACAGACAAGAAAATGAATGTTTTCTGTCTGTATTTATCTGTAAAAATCAGTAAAAACGGAAAACAGGGAGCCTTATTTATAACCGACACACTACTGATAGGAACAGAGAGACAGCAATTCCTAATCAGACAGAAAATATTCATAGAATGGATTTTAGTGGCTGCAGAAGACCCTGTGATGACACAGTGGCTAGATAAGATTACATGGGCAGGTCCCACTGCTGGGTTCATAGCACCCCAATAGAGCATCATTCACTCACTTTTATAAAGAGCCTGGTTGCAATGACCATGCACACATCTACCATGATGTGTATTATGCTCTAACTCTCACATCTTCAGTCAGTAACAAATCAGTTAACTGCAGAACCAGGTTATAAACAAGCACAGTCCGACAAGATGAGTTGAAAGATTTGTGCAGCTCTGAGTCAATAGGCAAACCTTGGTTTCATCTCCCCAACAAAGGCTGCACCTAGAGGAGTTGTTAGAGCCACACCAAGGGCAATGGTCCCAGGCACGTTACATGAAGAAGAGGAGCTTGCGGCTTGGTAAGGAGTATGAAAGGGAAAAGACCTGTTTAACTCATTGCATAGCTGTAAACATATGTTTTACTGTAGCACATAATACAGTGTTTATACCATTTATAAGCACTATAAATAAGAGGAGATATTACCAAATATAACGGTACTGAATTTACCTCAGAAGGATGAAGGCTGAGTTGACCTTTTCCAGGGGCCACGGGCAGTCAAATCATGGGGATCATGTATGGGTACCTTTGTTTGCCACTGGGGTTCCAGGGCCACATTAGTAAGTGCTCCAAACTGAATAGCCAAGATACATCTTTTAGGCACTTGACTAACACACTGGTAACATTTGCAAACCTTCGAGATTTATTTCAAGACCTTGTAGACCCATATTCAGTGCAAGATAAAGATAATACTCAAAAACAGCAATGTCTGGTCAGTGCTTTACCATATAAAGTGAAAAGCACTTTTTATTAAGAGGCAGTAAAAGCACTTTTAACATGAAGTAAGATACGCAATAAAAACCATAGTCACCGCCTGGAAGCAAGTTACAACTCTTAACATATCTACAGATCACTAGACGCCAAACTAGCTTTGAACATTGAGCCAATGTTACCCTTCAAGGGATGCTTTAGGTGGAATCTCTAAAGCTGTGCAGAAGACGTTTGTGCCAAAAGGTGGCCACAAGATGCAAGTGAACACTGAAGCCACAGATGTTACATAATAAAAGCATTACAGCTATTATAAAGCAACAAAAACCCCAAAAAACAAGAGACTATAACAACAAGCCTTACAGCGAAGCTTTGCAAACAATACCGCAGTAGTACAAGTCACTATTCCAACCCAATGGAAACATCCTCCGTGACATCTGCACGACCCATCGTACAGCAATCCTGGGACAGAGCACGTAATACTGTCCGGATTAGGACAGCGTCCAATTCCAACAAAGAAATATTTATGACGCTGAAAACCCTCCAGTCTGTCCCTGGGACTGACGCTCGCCCCGCCCTCCTGCTGCAAGGCCACCTCCGTCCAAGAAAACGTCATATAAAAGTTCAATCTGTCAGAGATAGCGCCAAGCCTTCATTTTCCACTTCAGATGTGCTCTCGGTGCAGGGCCAAAAACAGGACTTTGGACCCACGAAAGAAACTCAAGAACATTCTTTCCAACTTTTACGTCATCAGAGCGAAAAACACTCCCATTTTTCTGCACCCCTATACAACTTTGTCTTTCTGTTTTTTTTTGGTTTTTTTTTGAACAGACAATCGCATCATGTATTTGGTATGGCTCGCTGAGTTAAAACGCTCAGTGCTGAAATATGTGATAAAAAGCAGGCCACGGGTTTAAATGCTGGCAAGGTCGACTCGCCCTCCCATTCTTCTAAGGTTGCTAAACTGAGTACCATCTGAGTGGGGAAGAGCAACGCCTGATGTTTTAGCAATTACAAACAGCATATGAAGCGTGCGGTGCTCAACATGCATGCTATATATTACATATCCTGCATTTTCTGAGAAGAAATTGGCTTGTGTGTGGAAAGATACTACATTTGAACGACTCACCCAGATTTCACTCCATCTGCAATGTTTACATTTATAGCCCATAATCGTTTAAAAAGCTGCAAACGTTACCGAAAGCAGTTGATTTAGAGCCATAATAATCAGTGAAGAGGAGACCGGAAGTCTGGTTTTTCCCTAGTAGGGGAGAGAGAATCTGTACTGCTGAAATTAAGACAACAAGTACATGCTCATAACCAAGAAGAAGCCACACTGCTTGTTGGGTAGTGACTGCAGTTGTTGAGTCCGACTGGCTACCACACAGCCCTCTTCAATTCAAGAGACTTCTTGCACACTGGAATGGTTTAGCTCCTCCCCCCTCCTTGTGCCTTATGCAATATTTAAGAGCACATTTTTTCAGCCCCTGACTTACTGACAACCAGCACAGTTGCCCAAGGTTCTGCACTATACCCTCTCTTTTTCAGGAAATTCTTAAGAACTTTTTGTACATAGCAGACATGAGGCAGTTCCGGGGTTAGCCAATGTCCTGAACTAGCACTTTAAAGATGAACACTAAAATATTTATACAAAAAAAAAAAAAGGAGAAAACACTGACCTGACAACCACTAGCTCTAGGATCTGTTGCTAGACTGCACAAGGTCTCAGGAAAGGAAAAAGTCCCTAGCCAACATGGAGGCCGAGCATCAATATTCTCTGCGCAGGGAAGCACAACCGCCACTTGGCATGCTCCCAGGTAATGTTGGAGGGGAGGTGAGGGGCAGGCAGTCTCAGGCAAGGAACAATAAAGTCCATTCTTCCCATGTCTGGCACCTCATCCCCATGCCCTCTTTAGCGTACTCTGCTAGAGAGAACGTCACAGTGCTGGGAACAGCACTGCACATCGCCTCCGCCCAACCACCATTGCTGAATCTGACTGCGGTTGTGTGGCTTGTGCACCAGGGACATTATGCCTCCTTTTTGTCCCACCAGAAACAAAATATTTACACAAAAGCACCTGAGATACTCGTGAATTATTGGCTTCTGCAGGATATGTTATGCCTCATGCTTTTAAAAACTGGTCAAACTCCATCGGGTTTGGTGTAAACAACAACTCCTAAGAGCTGCGGATAGCAGGATCCAGTTTTAACACAGAAGCCACTTCCAACATACAATCACCATCCAAGGGACAACATATTGATCCAAAATAAAGAACATTTGTTCACTTGGCAGGTCTCTTAAACATGTGACCTGAGATCAACCTAGTAAGCCAAAGCTATTTAATCTTCTTCCAACTTTTTAAAAAGATGAAGTCTTCAACAAATTACACAATAGGCAACAATTACAAGAACTACTACCTTCTTGCAGCACTCTTACTGTGATATTTTGTATCTCGATTTAATAAAGACTTCAGCAAATTCAAATTTCCAGATGTGATGGGAGTCGCTAAACATTCTCATGCAAACCTCGTTGTGGCTCAACCATGTTGGGTTCCGGAAGAATCGCTGAGGACCTTCACGAAGCTACAATATTCTTAAGGTCCTATGAGAGAACAGCTAATAAGGACAATAGACACTTCCATCCGATTGTATTGGATATGTGTGGTGGAATTACAATGTTTGGGGGGATTCTATCTTGCTTTATGAGGGAGCGTTCTAAGGGAGTCAGTTGGTGGCTGGCTGGCTGAGGACGACTACACTCGCTATGGTGTCTCATTAAATAATATTTCTAATAAGTTACATAGGAAGAGTCCTGGTTCGCAACAGATTTGGCGATGAGGAGCCAGCCTCAAGACCTACAACGATCAGAGGTAGTCCAGAACCCAGGAACTGCTGTGGACTGCGGCAACAATGACGTGTTACCTTACCTGGGATTGTGCTGGGAAGCACAACCACCGCATATCGCCAGAGATGTGCGGTCACTGCCAGTGTTGAAGTTTTCTGTATTCTACTATTAGATTTGTGTACTTTAGCTACGATGGGGCCATTGTGTGTGCTGTACGCATGAGACACTTGCCTCAGGCAATTTGCACAAGCTGAGTTATTCACTTCCAATGTTGGAATGACCGATTCGGCGCCCGTAATGCTGATCACGTAGTTCTGTCAGTGGGGGGTGCCATTTTGCTTTGGGCATTTATCCGGTCATATACACACCTTATTTCTTTGTCCGTGTATCACGTGAAACACACATTTGCGTCAACGGCAGCGCCATCTTGTTTTGGACACTCAGGTGCACTTGTTGATACGGACACTTGTACTATTGGAAGCGGATCATTACTATGCTCGATGGACAGTTGGGCACTTATTCGGTGATACTCACACCTATCGACACATACTAGAGGAGATATTATCGAACCGTTTACTGAATACGTGCATCACACGGATCTTCAAGTGGATATTTCTTTTCATGTTTTGTGGTGATGCGCACACCACATTATCTTTTGCATCCACTGTACAGTATAGTGGGCGCTATCATTGCTTTCCATTACTCTTGCTTTGTTATTTTTTTTGCCATGCAGTCATTCAATTCTATTAGTATACCTCTATTTTTATCGCAACCTGGACCACCAGTCACAGAGTGGGAGGATTGGAATGTTCAAAAACTATGTGGAAGCTTTGGATGGTCAAAATGTTCGGCCTTCTAGGAAGAAAGCTCTATAGTTGAATGCACTTGGGAAGGAAGCTAACACATATTTAAATATTTACCAAAGGATTTAAAACCTAATGGCCAACCTATTCAGGGTGCGTTTATGGAAGCCAAAGAGACTCGAGTTGTGGTTTGCCAAAAAGGTAACTCTGGTGATGGCTAGACACAAATTTTACCTCCAACCTCAACATGATAATGAATAAGTTGACAAATTTGTCTCCAGACTCACAGAATTATCCATTAAATTTGGTGCTATGACGGATGAGTTGGTTCGTCCTCAACCCATTGTTCACTGCATGAGTAAGAAGATGCAGGAACGCCTTTGGGCTGCGAAAAATACATCAGTTAAAGATGCCATAGATATTGCCATGGTTTTGGAACAGTCAGAGTTTTTCATGGACGAGATGGAGAAAAAATACAAAATTGGCAATGATGTATCAAGTGTTGGAAAGAAAGGGATCGGTGATGCCGGTGTAGGTGCAGTGTTGAAAACCAGCAATAGAGTATTCAAACCTAAGCATAATGTCAAGCCATGCTACCAGTATGACTACTTATGTAACTCAGAGTTTAAGTCTTGTATTGCACTTAATCGTGAGTACAGAATTGGGGTCCTAGAGGCCATTTTGCAGTTGCATGTAGCAATGACAGCAATTCCAAAGTAGCATCTGTGAATGATGAAAGTAGCTTGGAAGGGTGGACTGGGAGGATCTTGTACGTTTTAGGTGACCATTAAGAGAAAGGGAGAAAATGCAGGTCAAAAGATGTGTTTGTGGCGAATGAACAAATTGATGATAAATTCGGGTTGCATAAACTATTTTTTCACAAAGTATGTTTTACGGACACTGGCCTGGTGTTGTGTTACTACACAAGGACAACAATCCGGGTGGATATCTGGGGGAGTCTAATAATATCATGGGGTTTATGTCCTCTACCATTAAGTTTGAGGGGAGAAAGATTGAGGGTAAAATGTATGTGGCGGTCCACCTATTTTGGGCTGGATGCATCAGTATGGTCTCAATATAGTTATTTACACATGTGCACCCAATCAAGTCATGGTTGTTGAGAAAATATCTGTTTCAAACATCTTGCATGAAGCACAGCAGGTCGTTAAAGAGAGGTTGGGGTGTTTGAAAGGATATGTGCACAAAATTGTTTTGAAGCCTGATGATATTCCGGTCCAGCACAAACTGAGGAGTATTGCTTTACTAGCTAGAGCAGCTGTGAAGGAAATGTTGGAGGAAATGCTTACGAGTGGTGTGATTGAACGATAGAGGCATCTTCTTGGCTATCACCTGTGGTTATTACGGAGAAGAGTGGTGGTCAGTTTTATATTTATCTTAGGTTGTTAAATCAGAATGTGGTGGCAGATACGTATCCCTTGCCCAACATTAGTGAGCTAATATTGTTGCTGGGGGCAGGTAAGTATTTCTCTAAACTTGACCTACAGAATGCTTATCATCAGATAAAAGTTACATGATGATTCTACACCTCTAACGGCGTTTATTACTATAGAAGGTCCATTCCAGTTTGTGTGTATGCAATTCGGCTTATGTTCTGCTGCAAGTGTGTTTCAGCGCATGATGTCAAAAATTTTGAAGGGAATGGTAAACATCTTGTATTTTCAGGATGATATTTTGTTTTTGGGTGAGACTGTTGAACAACATAATCTAGAGCTCAGGTAAGCTTTGCACAGGTTGAATGAAAGTAGTCTCACACTCAGAAAAGATAAGTGTATGTTCTTAGTTCAGCAAGTAGAATATGTAGGGTACACAATATCAACGCAAAATGTTAGGCCTAAAGAGAGCTTATTGAATGTCATTAAATTAGCACCACCACCTTCAGACAAGGACCAATTGCGGTCCTTCAATGAATTGATTGAATATTATGCTAAGTTTGTGGACATGTATGCGGATAAAGCAGAGCGTTTGAGGGTGTTGTTGAGAAAAGGTTGTAATTTTGTATGGGGTGCTGATCAACTAAAAAGAGTTTTGAGGACATAAAATCGGAACTTTGTAATGCAGGTATCTTAGTACCCTTCGAAAACAAAATTGAAGTCCATTTTGACGGTAGATGCTAGCGTCACGGGAATTGGAGCTGTGTTATCTCAACTTCACTTCCTGGACTTTAGGTTTTGCTTCAAGGATGTTGACCAGCCCAGAATGGAACTTTTCAATTATTGAGCAAGAGGTATTAGTGACAGCATGGGGCTGTGAAGTATTTTCTAACTTATTGGTTGGGAACACAGTTCTTGTTACGTATGGATCACAAACCGTTGATTAGGATCTTACTACCTGGTGGTGCTGGTAAGGGCTGGTAGGCTGGCTAGGCTGGCTGCAAGGTTATAGAAGTATTGCTGTATCTTGGAACACATCCAGGGGGTGGAGAAGCTATCAAGCTGATTGTTTGTCTCAGCTATCTCTTGATTTGGCATTTGGTAGATGGTCCTTCGGTGATGGAAAGGGAGAGTGAAGAGGCTATGGCCTCAGTACAGGATGCTGCAGCTTAGAGTGATGGTGCTATAATTATCGATGAATAGAAATGTGAAATAGAAGCGGATTGTACACTGAACGAGGTGATGCGTCTTGTGGCATTTCGAAGAAGAGAGTGCAGTCTCACCTTCAGTGAGGCTGTTTGTTAAGGTACTAAATGAAATAACAGTGACCGGTAAAATGCTATTATTGAGGGAAGAAAGATGTGTCCCTCCATTCGGGTTACGCTCTAAATTAGCATAGCGCATGAAGGTCATTTGGGTCAAACTCATATAAAGAAGAGACTGAAATCTTAGTGGAGGTGGCCAGGGATGGATAAGCAAATCACATTGTGGGTGGAGAATTGTGGTATTTGTAGGGCAGGAGAGAAGAGGATGAAGGTGGCTGGTCAGTCAGTCATGAGTCACATTGACGGCCCGGGGAGACCTTGGCATACCCTGTGTATGGATTTCATAGGACCCATGAATGAATTGAGAGTGGATCCAAGGTTTCCTCTGGTGGTTGTGAATGTGCACATCAAGTAGTTAATTTTGTAGTTTGAGAGGTAACCACCCATTCCATCATTTATCTTATGAAGGGAATCTTTACCGAACAAGATTTTCCTTCAGTTGTCATAACAGACAATGGTACTCAATTAACGTCCAGTGAAATGCAGGACTTTTTGTTGTCTTGTGGAGTCAGACACAACCATACTTTATATAATCCACAAGGCAATGGCATTGTTGAGTGCAAATAGAATGGTCAAAGGAACCATACAAATGGCGGTGGCGAATGGGCAAGAGGTTGAGAAGATGGTTTTGGATATGGTGTGGGCTTATCGTTCAACTGAACATAAGAATTCTGGGAAGAAGCACTTTGAGATGATTCGTGGCACAGTACCAGAAGCTAAGTTAGTTCCAGCATAGATGGTAGTGGTTGATGCGAGGAGAGAATGGTTTGAAACCCTGTGTAATGGAGCAGGGTTGTGTAAGGGTTGGTGATCGGGTGAAAATGAAATCAGGGTGGATGGGCAAAGGTCTAAGTTCAGGCGGCCTTTCAAGGTAATCAAAAATCACCACTATTCAGGGGTAATTGAGCATGGGGAGAAACAATCTAAGGAGAGTGGCTTTGTACCAGAAAGGAGGGGAACGTAAGTTGGGTGAGGAAACGTGTAGTAGGTTCATGTTGATGGTATGATTCCCAGTGTGTGAGGGTGGAGGACATAGGACCTAGGGCAGGGGAGATTTCCAGTAAGATGAAAACCAAGGTGTGACAAGGAATCAAAGGTTGTGCAGATCACCTGCATTTTTACGTGATTAACCACAGTAAGAACTTTCTGTTTATTTTACCAATTGGTATGCTGTTATTTGTTTGAGTTATAAGAAGGGAGATGTGTTATATTGGATATATCTGGTGGAATTAGAATGTTTGGGGGGATTCTATGTTGCTTTATGAGGGGCCGTTGTGAGCTAGCCAGTTGGTAGCTGGCTGGCAAGGACTACGCTCTTGTTGTAGTGTCGAATTAAATTATATTTAAATTAATTTTCGTGTGAAGAGTCGTGCTTCGCAACACATCCCATCAAGAATATTATAGTCTACCACCAAACTGAAACTGGTAATTGCAACATGGCTAACGTTGTTTGAGCCATCAGGCTTCACGCATGGAGCAAAAACTGGCAACAGTCTCCCTCCACTACAACTATGAAGACTAGGCGGTACGAAGTTTTTTAGTCACAACCTACACTGAGATCAGTGGAAATTTGATGAAGTTTCAAAGTTTTCTTGTTTCCAAACATTTGCTTGAAAATTAGGACTTTTGCACCAATTTATGGACCAAAAATTAAATGTGTAGAGAAAAAGTTCATTGGTTTCATTAGCATGATAATTATCTTACAATGTGATAAAAATTACATCACAATGTGCAAAAAAAAACTTCACATGGGCAAAAGTGAGCTTAAACCAGGAAACTGTAAAACTTGACTGGCACAAAAACAAACTTTGCACACCATAATCAAAACACAACCTTGCACTTCCAAAGAACAACACTCTTCATGTATGCTCCTGGCAATCTTGTGTTTTCAATACAACTGATCACAGGGTACAACTCCGCAAAAAGTGCTTTGACTATTCATTGAGGGTCTAAGCACCATACAAACTATCTACATGGAATAAAAAGTAATCACTCAATACTGATGTTACAAGATACAAAATTAACATTACAAGATAGGCGAAGATTGGCTCTTTAGTCACAGGAAACAGCTGGATTATAAATGCGGCCAGGGATATTCATGTTTTCCAGACAGCGCATGAGGTTTTAATCGAAGTAAACATACACATTCTCCACAGACAGCAGATGAGGTAACACTAACTAGAATACCTTTTACATATTCTCCTTAGTTTTAGAGGGTATTCTTATCTAGAATATCTGCATACCATTTTTCACAGACTGCAACTGAGGTTATATTCCAAATAGAATACCATCACATATATTCTCGTTTAACAGTATGAGGCGCTATACTCTGGCTAGATATTTTCAAACACATTTTCTGCAAACAGACAGAGAGCTTAGACTTACCTACCATCTAATACATTCTCCACAGACAGGGAATGAGGTACGGATATATCTAGATATCTTTCAATACATTCTTTACAGACAGGGAGTGAGGGTAGGTTCTGCCCAAATATCCTCAAATACCTTCTCTACAGACAGGGAGTGGGGTTAGAACCTAGCTAGATATCTTTCGATATATTATCTACAGACAGAGAGTGATCATAGGCTTTACCTAGATATTACTCAAATTCTCTATAAGCTGGGAGTGAGCTTATTCTCTACCTAGATATCTTTCAATACATTCCCTACAGACAAGGAGTGAGCTTAGGGTCTACCTAGACATTTTTTAATGCATTCTGTACAGACAGAGTGAAATTACAATCTACCTCAAACGCGTTCTATACAAAGAGGAATGAGGTTAAAATCCAGCTAGAGAGCCTACAATACATTCTCTACCTACAGACAGGGTGTGAAGTTCGAATCTACTTAGACATTTCTCAATACATTCACTACAAACAGAGAGTGAGGTTAGAATATACCTAGATAACTTAAAATGTATTTTCTACAGACAGGTAATGAGGTTGTACTCTAGAATATCATCATATATATTCTCCTTAAACAGTGTGTGAACAGAAAATACTGAGAATATATTAAAATACATTCTCTAAAAACGGTGAGTTAGGTTAGACTCTACACGGAATGTCTTCAAATATATTCTACACAGCCAGCAGGCGAGTTTACACTCCACCTAAAATATCTTTGTATACTTTCTCGTAAGACAGTGTTGATATGCTTAAACTATCTTTGTGGACATTTTCCTCTGGCAATGCAAGAGGTTATCCTCTCCATAGGAGAACTTCATATACTTTTGCCATACACATGTGGGTTTATACTCTTCTTAGAATATTTTCGAATATATTCTCCATACACAAATTGTAAGGTTACACCCTACCCATAATCATATATTTTCTACAGTGTGTAAGGTTATACCTTCTCTAGAAAATGTTTGTAGGTATTCAACATAAACACTGTATGGGTATACACCCTCCCTAAAATATCTTTACCTACGTTTTCAGAGGGGAGAATGGGTTATACTCTATTTAGAATACTTTCACATTCTCCACAGACAGAATGTGAGGTCAGTCTCTACTTGGAATATTTTCTTATACATGCTCCATAGACAACATGTGAGGTTATACTCCATTTACAATATTTTCATGTATATTCTCCAGTGTATCAAGATTATAACATCTCTAGAATAAGTTCATATATATCTTACATAATGAGCGTGGATTTCATATTCTACGTAAAATATATATACACATATATATATATATATCCCTATATACACACACATATATATATATATATTTAGATAGATATTTATATACTCTCAGGCAGACGGAGAGGTTATGCTCCGTTTAGAATATCTTCCTAAATACTGTCGACAGACATCATGCATGGTTGTACTCGGAATGTCTGTATATGCATTCTCTACAGACAGTAAGTTAGACAATTCTTTAATTAGAATATCTTCAGATAAATTCTCAACAGACGACATTTGAGGTCATACTGTACCTAGAATATCTTCATATACATTCTCCTCAGAAAGAGTTCGTGTGAGAATCTTGTTCTGCGTGCACCAACCAGCTCGATGATTCTCCAGTGCTGACTGCGGTAAATCTTCAAACTCGTATGACTTTCTGACACCCAACCATATAGAAATGGGAAAAAACACAGATTTAACAAAATATAATCAATTGTTGTTGCTTCATACACTTCCTATTGCTTGGCCCATTGCGATATATTGCCTAGTCATGGTTGTTGTCTTTCTTACGGGAAAAAGAACTATAAAAATTGCATAAATGCTTTTTTTGCCTGGGTAAGTTTGCAACTTCTGCATCTCTGCTTTTTTTCATCTTGCTTTAAACTTTGAGACCTCATCAAGCATGTTGACCTCTGCTTTAGAGTTATACATATATGAAATAAAGCAAAACATCTAATTACTGGAAAACAGATCTATGTCCAAAGGGAATTAAAAAGGTTATTCAATTAGATATCAGTTAACAATTGCATTGGAAGAACCAATATATCTATATCTTATGTAGAGTAACAGGACCTTATACAGGCTGGAAAATTGCCATTCATCAATAAATTTAAGCCTCAGGCGACTAATGAATAGCCATGATGGGATGGAAATGTCCACTGAAAAACAGTTAGTTCACAATCTAAAGTTGTTGATGTAATTTGAAGATTCTTTTGGACTGTGTTGTATATAATTATGTGTACTGTATTCAAATTAAAGCAAATCAAAAACAAATGCATCTTGGGCGTTTCAAAAACACACAGTCCCTCAATCTCGTTGACTCTGTTTACAGTCCAAGTCGTTACCCAACTGCGAGCCCTACAGCACCAACAAGAATGGCTGAACTGGCTCTGCGAAGGACGCTGGCACCAATGAGTTTCTGCTTTGTACCCAAGGAACATGAAGTGCCCATTATCTCCAGCGAGAGCTCTTTTAAATTGGAATACCACTGCTTCATTGGGAAAATCCAGAGCTTTTGTGAAGGCACAATGGTGTCACTCTTCCCTGGGCACTGGCTCACCTTGCCAACACCACAGATTCCGCGGGTACAGAGGCTTATACCATCGCAGTTGGTTGTGTCCAGCTGACTGGTCAACAAAGAGCAATCAGAATAGCATCGAACGAATCCCGAATGGATGATGCGAATATGGAGCCGAACATTTTGCAGATAAATGCACGCCTCTAAATTTGGGCTTCCTTCTATGTTGTATAGCCCTCTTCTTTGAGCAGTGCAGCTTTTGTAACTAGAGCATCGATGTCGGGGAAAATACAGTAATCTCAATCAAGAAACAATTTGATTTCAATATATCAAAACATTTCTAAACTAAAAAGATTTTTTAAAATAAAGTCAGAATTAGTTGGTCTGATTTAAAATGAAAATAACTGCTTCTCGAGTACCCGGGGGTAGCCATATAAATAGATTTTTCTAATATATGGTTAAATTCCCATTAGAAGCTGAACTTTATTGGAGCCAGGCAAATATCATATTGTATTTTACTCCACTGCAAGCAAATGAGGATGCACCCTCTAAGCTGCACCCCAAAACTTGTGCTCCTCTTCTGCACCCTTTGCCAGAGCATTAAGCACCGGCATACAAGTCTGATCCCACTCCTGGAGGAGCAGTGCTCCTGACCTGCCAGCCACCTCCCCTCTACACTGGACCACTTTAGCGTTTTTGGTATTGGTCAGCCGGGTCTTGCTGGGGTTCGTTGGTCACATCTAGATACGCCTTAATACTAAGCACTGCAAACAAACTCAAAGTCTGTGATACTAATGTTTGCAACAGTGCAAATGCCATTAAGCCTTAAAAGCTTATTCCTTACCCAGGCACCATTGCAGTGATTTTGAATCAAGTTTTGGTCTGACCTAAAAGAACAATCCAATGCCAGAGTGACCGTAGCTTCAAGCCATGCAATTCAAACAGGCAACGTGCTAAAGGAAGGCGAGGGCCTGTCTAGATTGGCTCACACCAACAGTAAACAGGAAGTGGGTGGCATATTGATGTAATTGCCTAAGAAAGTAGCTGTACCTTTGAGCTGAGCTTTTGTTTGTCCATTTTCCATTTTAAATGGGGGCTTTCTTGGTTAATCCACCCTCATAAAGAGGACACCCATTTTGTACTGCTTTCTCCTCACCTGGGGCGGAGGACTCCGGCTCCAAAATTACTTGGATTAAGGGAGTCATGGTATTTCCCACCTCAACAATTTCAGACAAGTCCTTACCTCCAAGTGATACTTTATTCATCGCTCTTCTGCAGCAGTGATTGCATATACCAGTCAGCACTGCAGTCACAAACATTTTGATTAATTCTGGCTTTCCCCATAACATGTATGAATTATATATACATCTATACAGACAAGTGAAGCCTTTGATTAGACTTCAATTGTTCTCCTCATGCTTACATTGATAGGAAGGAGCCAGGACTGATTCAAGAGTGGAAGGGACAAGTTACAGTGCTTTCTAACAAACAGATGAACGTAACTGCGCTCCTGTATACACTAAATAATTCTCTATCTCCTTATGGAGGTCGAACTGATGCTGCGCTGACGGAAAGGGAAAACTGAGACCATGTCAGTCTCAAAGAAGAAAGGGAAAACAGACGTCCTCACTCTGGGAGCAGAAAGGGGAAACAAGGCCTTCATGAGTTTCCAGCGAGAGGGTAACAAAGGTTTGCTAAATCTCAGGGGATTGCAGAAATGAAATGAAAAGTGAATTTATAGAAAACATTAAACCCAAGGGTATCTAACAGTGCCCAGTTAACTTAGGATGAGAATAAGCCAGGGTATCAAGGATTTTTTAAACAAAACCAAGGAGTCATGCTTAGTCATGCTGGCAGTCAGAGCAGCCTGACACACTGCCTCTCAGGAGAAGGAGCAAACCAGAGCTTCTCTGGACAATGCAAAACAGAGGCATCCTTGGTCTCTGTGGACAAAGGATACATCGAGGATTCCTCATTACCTGATGGGAAATTGCTTAAAAGGGAGCTCCTCGGGCGTGGCCAAGATGGCGGTCTGATAGGTCGCTCGTCTCGGAGGCTCCTCACTCCTGGCCTTCTTGCCCGGTCGAATCTCAGCACCAGACCACCGTACAGCCGTCACAGACGACGGAAAAGAGAGTGGAAGCAGAGAGGCTATCCAGGGAGCAAAACTGCAGAGGTACGATCTCGATCGACGCTCCTGAGCGGCCTGACGAGTGAAGGTTGCGGCACGAGAAAATGGCGCCCAGGCCGAGCGGCGCCTAGCGCCGTCGTCGGCACGACACCAGAAGGGCCCTCGGCGACGGAGCCGGCGACAGTAGCGGCTAATACTCGTCTGGAGCGAGTGTGCGCCCTAAGCGGCAGCAGCGACGCAGGGACAGCAGTGGAGCAGCGCCGAGCGCGGCCGGCGATTCCCCCAGCCGGCGGAGAGGCTACAAAGGCGCAAACTACGGGCCCTGAACGAGCACGATAACATCGCCACCCGCAGAACAGCGACGTCCACCTCCTGAAGCTAGTGGTGCGGGGAAACGGAGCCCAGGTCGGGCCGCGCCTAACGCCGCGCCCGGGGTGGAACCTGGCGGGCCCTCGGCAGCAGAGTTAATAACATCGGCGGCTGGCGCTCAGCCGGAGCAGGTGAGTGCTCACGGCGGCGGCAGCGAGACTGGGGCCGGCGCGGATCAGCGACACGCAGGGCCAGCAATCCCCCTCGATACTCTGGGCGGCCGGCCGGGAGAAAGCAGAGACGCGCATTAAGGGCGCTTTCACGACTCGGAGGGCACCACCATCTACAGGGCAGCGGCGGGGAGTCCCCTGACGGCGGCGCTGGTGGCTGCATAGCGCGGGTGGGGGATAACCACCACAGAAGAGACCGGACGAGAAAGAGGGGGCCCCAGCGGGTGGCAGAACAGACGGTGCCGCGTTGGGGGCCCCTCAGCGCTTCCCCTGAGAACGGCAGAGCCTGCAGCTAAGACCGCCCGTAACAGGGAGCGCGTTGGGCCTAGAAGGAAAGACTGCTACAGTGCAACCGAGGGGAGGGCCCTCCGGGTTTGGCGGCTGGCGGAGTCAAGAGGCCCTCCTCAACCGAGACGCGCAGCGAAGTGGTGAGAAGGGGGACCAGCGCGGCAGTGAAGAGAGAGAGGGGAAGCTCATACCCGGCCAGGGCCTTCGCCTGGCGGAGGTGCGGGGGCATCAGCATACGGCAGTGGAGGGGCTGGGAGCAGACCGGAGTGAGACTCTGCTGGAGGAACGCTGCTCCGAAGCTATCTTGGGCCCACTGAGCACCGCGGTAAGGAGAGGAGGCACCGTGGAAGCCGGAGGGCACCAGGGTGCCACTGATCTCGGATCAGAGTTAAGCGGCAGGGGGGAGATAGAGCTTGGCTGGGGCCCACCACCGCCAGCTTGGAAGGGGGCCCACCTGACCTAGCATTGCACGCAGTAGTGCTATTCAAGCGATACAAGTGCGAGACATGTGCCGAGGTTGAACCCCTACTGGTTTGCGGCCCAAAGATGTCCTCGGTGAGGAAGAAGGGGGAGAGATCCCTGAAGGAGATGCTCGCCAAAGGCTCCCTGTCTGGGGAGAAAGGGGGTAGAATGTCTCCAGCACCGAAACCACACACGGACACAGAAGAGGGAGAGGTCCCGATTACTCGCTCCTTCCTCGAATCGCTCTTCAACATACTTCGAGAGGACTTTCAAAAGCTCAAAAGCGAGGTGGCGGGAGAGGTGAAGGAGATCCGCCGCGACGTCGACGCGATCGGGGAGAGAGTAGCTGCTATTGAAGACCGCGAGTAAACCAAAGGCGAAGAGATCGAGCAACTTCAGCAGGAGGTGATACGTTTGCAATACCAACAGTTAGACCTGCTGGCTCACGCGGAGGACCTCGAAAACCGCTTGAGGCGGAACATCCGCGTCAGGGGGGTCCCCTCGAAGGCAGAGGGGTCTGATGTAGCTCACTACCTCCAGGGACTGTTCAGAGAAATTCTGGGAGAGGCACCGGACTTTGAAATCCGCATTGACCGGGCACACTGCGTGGGCCTAGCGAGACGTGCCCCGGCCCCTCCGCCGGACATACTTGCCTTCCTTCCGGACTTCCCTCTTAAAGAGCGCATACTGCGAGAAGCCAGGCTGAAACAACCCCTCAAACACCAAGGACATTCTATAGAACTCTATCAAGACCTGGCCTTCATCACACTACAGAAGAGGAAGGCCTTTAGAGAGGTGACGCTCATCTGAGAGAGCAGGGGGCGGCTTATTCCTGGGGTCACCCTTTCCGCCTGATATTCAAGTGGAATGGCAAGCTACACCAACTCAGATCCCTCCAAGAAACCTGCACGATCCTCGGTTTGGAGCACCGGAGCCCGGACGAGATACCCAGCCGCACACGGAGGTTGTCCGGGGAAGGATGGCAGAGAGTGGGCCGCAGACGTTTGCCCAACCTCGAACTGCGGCCGGACTCTGATACTATGGTACAGGAGAGACTGGCAGCCCTCGAAACAGTTATGAAAGATACCACCTCGACGGACCACCCGTGACTTAACAATGGGGTCAGATAGCATTGAAATTGAGCTGACCGGAGGGGGGTGGGGGTGGGTGCGGGGGGCCCGGGACATTTGGACCACGCGTACACCCCTTTCTTTTTCTTTCCCACATGCCCGCGTCCTCGACCGATGGGCAATGGACTATGGTGGGACTCTTGGGTTGTTTAGTTGGGGTTAGTGAGGGAGCGGGTGGGACCCGGGAGGTCATGGCAAAGGGGGAGACACAGGGGACGGGGGGGGGAGGGTGGGAGAGACTGAGACGGACTTGGAGCGAGCATCAGGGGAAGGGGGGGGGCAATGTTTCATGCTTGTTGGTAGGGGGTTGTTGCGGTTAGGGAGGGGGGCAAGGGGAACCGGTGTGCTGTTCAGGGAGGGGTCCAAGCAAGGGCCAGGGTCAAAGACAAACGACGCCAGGGCCCAAGGGGATCTCTATGTGGATAAGGTGACCAGGCTCCCACGGATTCAACAGATTACACCCGTGACTGCCTCATGTCAGGATCCGCACTTCAGTTAATCACCCTTAATGTGAAGGGGCTAAACAACCCCGTTAAGAGAAGAGCCATCCTGTCCTACCTAGAGAATTCAGGGGCAGCAGTGTGCCTTTTACAAGAAACCCATCTCCTTCCCAAAGATTGGCACCGGATGAGGTCCCGAGCCTTTCCACAACAATTCTATTCTTCCACATCGGATAAGAAAGCAGGGGTGGCCATACTGATTGCCAAGACATTCCAGGGCACGGTGGGCGACAAGGTGGCAGAAGTAAAAGGCCGTCTACTGGCCTACAAGTTATGGGTGGGGGGTGCTCCCCTGGTAGTGGGCTCCCTTTACGCCCCCAACTCAGGACAAGAAAACTTTATTAAGGTGGCCCTGTCGGACGTCCTACGCTCCCAAGATAGGAGAATAGTGGTGGGGGGTGGGGGGACCTTAATCTGGTTATGGATGCGGAGAACGACAGGTCAGGCCAACGTTACAGCCAAACGGGGGCACTGTCCAAAACAGGGAGGGAATGGCTGAAAGATAGGGGCTTAGTGGACATATGGAGGGAGGCTCATCCTCAAGTCACACAATTTTCCTTTTATTCCAATGCACATCATACATACGCCAGACTCGATCATTTCATAGGCTCTACGGAATTGAACGCATTAGTAGACACAGTGAACATTACACCAGTAGCGCTCTCAGACCACGACGCAGTGACATTGACTCTGTCTATGCCCCCGACTCATAGACCGACTGGGACGTGGCGACTCAGGGAGAACCTGCTTCAACGAGCGGGAGTGCTTCAGCAGCTCCACAAATGCATCACTGACTACCTAGCAACGAATGACTACCCGGACACTCCTTTGGCGGCACTATGGGGGGCGCTCAAAGCCGTTGTGAGAGGCGAACTAATCGCCATCTCCGCCGCCGAAGCCAGAGAGCGCAGGGACAAGAGGGAACTTCTCACGGCACGAGTGGTAGAATTAGAGAGAGTACACAGTCGAACCTGCGCACCTAGGGTGTGGCGCCAATTGAAAGCAGCGAGGGCTCAACTAGCGAGTCTTGACCTAGACAGAGCCGAGTACGCGGCCCTTCGGCTCAAACATTCCTATTATATAGGGGGAGACAAAACAGGGCGCCTTCTAGCAAGTAAACTCAGAGCCCGCGCCCAGCGCTCAAAAATATTGGCACTTCAGAATGCTAGGGGGGAGACAGCTGAACGTGACGACGAGATTGCAGAAGCCCTCCGGGACTTCAACTCCACATTATATGGTAAAGACTCACAGCTGGGCGCAGACGGGGAGGCCTATCTTCAGAGAGCCGCCACGACGGTGCTGAACACAGCGGGGGCGGAAGCTCTGGATGCACCTATTAGGATTGAAGAAGTGATAGGGGCAATCTCTCGTCTCAAATCTCTGAAATCGCCGGGGCCAGATGGCTTTTCAGCAGGATTCTATAAAGCCTGCTGCCCACTCCTCGCCCCAATCTTAACACGGCTTTTTAACTCCTTTCAAGGTCCTGGAACCATCCCACCCCTGACATGCTAGCCGCTGATATTGTAGTTATTCCTAAACCCGGGAAGGACACGACTCAATGTGGCTCATACCGCCCGATCTCCCTTCTCAATTTGGATTTGAAGTTGTTTACAGGGGTCCTAACGGCCAGACTGGGCCCACGTATGCCTGGTATCATCGAACTGGACCAATCCGGCTTCATCTATAACCGCCAGAGCAGCGACAACACCAAACGCATATTGCACCTTATAGACAAAGCCCACCGCACCAAGATGGATGCTCTATTGTCGGTCGATGCCGAAAAGGCCTTCGACAGAGTCGATTGGGGTTTTTTAGACAAAACCCTAGCTCACTTTGGCATTGGGGACCGATTCAGGGCCTGGGTGGCGAGCTGCTACGATAGGCCCATGGCTACGGTTAGGGTAAATGGGATAACCTCACGGCCTTTTGAGATCCAGCGGGGCACGAGACAGGGATGCCCGCTGTCGCCCCTTCTCTTTGAGCTCTACGTAGAGCCCCTTGCACAAAGGATCAGGGACAATCCTGACATCTTAGGCATCCCATTTGGAGGAGAGAGGCATACGGTGAGTCTATACGCCGATGACATCCTGGCGACCCTTGGAGTCCCCTGAGTGCTCTGTGCCAGCCTTTCTCCGGGAATTAACCTCCTTTGGCTGGGTTTCCGGTTTTAAGATAAACAGGGGGAAATCTATGGTCCTGCAGCTTGGTCGAAATGAAAACCTGCCCAGGGAAGGGCAAACGGCCTACGGAGAGCTCCAAACCCGAGACACAATCACTTACCTGGGGATAGATTTAGCTCCTTCTATCGCGCGGACAGTCACACATAATTATGCCAAACTCCTCTCCCAAATCCAGAAAGACCTCCGACAATGGCAAAAACACTCATTGTCGCTACTTGGCCGTATCGCAGCTATAAAAATGTCTATCCTACCCAAAGTGCTCTATGTTTTCCAGACCCTACCGGCCTGGCCCCCACCGTGGACCCTCCACAAGCTACAGAGAGCGGTGCAACAATTCATTTGGGCAGGGGCGCGTCCCCGGATGCGTAGAGATCCTTCCCACAGACCTCCTGATGAAGGAGGGCTGGGTATCCCAAACTTCCTGGAATATTTTAGGGCGACGCAACTTAGGCATCTGGTGGAGTGGAGCAGACCTGAGTCTGAAAAAAGGTGGTTGTTCCAGGACCGTGCGCTGGCGAAGTTATCTTTATGGAAGGTGCCCTTCTTGAAGAGGCCGGATAGACCACCAAATCTCAAGGGTTCTCCAATCGCGGACACAGTGCTACGAGTCTGGGACGCAGTTGCCGTCAAACGCGGACTCACGTCTTTCCCCTCACCATTAACACCCCTATTCGATAACCCAGAGTTTACACCAGGGCTAGAGGAGCGGGCGTTCTCGCAGTGGCGGGTCACCGACTGCAAGTCGGTGAGACATCTCTTACAATCCTATGCTATAACAGCGCCGAACCGATTCCAATACTTCCAACTCCGCCATTGGCTCCTCCACCCCGACATACGGCCGCTGGTGAGCAGAAAGCTCACGACCTATGAGAAATGGCTCATAACAAAATACTCTGACAAGAAGATGATCTCTGAGCTATACCATATGCTTCGTCCACCAGTCTCCTCCTTGCCTTCAGCGGGGCAAAAGCGTTGGGCGCGGGAACTGGGGAGAGATTTGACGGAGGAAGAATGGCGTGATATCTACTTCAGGGCCAACCACACGGCCCGCAATATGGCCATTAGGGAATCGGCGGTCAAAGTGGCCACATACTGGTACCGGACACCAGCCAGACTGAACAAAGGGAACCCAGACCGTAGTCCGACATGCTGGCGAGGCTGTGATGAGGAGGGCACGCTGACTCACCTACTTTGGGACTGTAAGGAATTGACGGGGTACTGGGCCGCCATCCTAGACGACATCGACAGACAATTTGAGACCGAAATCCCCCGCTTCCCTGCCTACATGCTCTTGGGGCTTCCTAACCCAATCACATATCCACTGAAGTCGCTCAGGGGGAAACAGATGGGCCTAGCGCTGGGAGCAGCTGTCCAACATATCCTCTCCCTATGGGGCACACGGACCCGACCAACTCACACAGGTTGGCTACATAAATTATGGTATATCCTTGGTATGGAACGAATCCAAGCCACTCTCACGAACTCAGCAGACTCATTCAGAACCACCTGGCGTCCCTTACTGTCCCTGTTAGCCTTAGAACTGAATGAGGTGACATGTCCGAAATACCTTCGCCTTCTTCGGCTTACCGAAGTTCAGTCGACGGTCGCGGCCACCTAATCTGCTACTCAAAGATGACCCTTTACGTAGAGCCCTAAAGAGGCGTATATCCAGCACACCGGTTCAGGGGTGGGGAGGATGGGGGAAGGGGGGTGTTTGGGGTTTTTTTCTAGACGTTTTATAATGCTTGACCGGGTTAGACCCATGTCCTATTTTGACAGTACTGGCACCCCTGATCGTACCAGGAAGACCTCCTGGGGCTCTTACTTGTATGTATTGGTCTGGCCAGATTGGGGGGAGGAGGGACATCCTGATGACGAGATACGGGAATGCCCGATGTATGCAATGTACTTTCTCATTTGCTTGAAAATCAATAAAACAAAGTTAACCATAAAAGAGAGCTCCTCAAATAAAAACTCAAAGGGCAAAACCATGTAGGAGGAACCCTATGCTACTCCTGCCACCATGAAGTAGACGCAAACCAAAGGTTCTTCAGTCGCTACAGAGATGGAGTAAGTTGAGGGTTTTAATATCACAGGTGAGTACGTGGCACAACACAGGCATCCTTTGTCTTGTAGGAACACTGTCAGACTGAGTCATCTTTATCGTCAGTAAAGGGGAAAATCAAGCCTTTGTCAGTCTCGTATGAAGAAGCAGCACACAAAATGAATGTCAAGTGCACTTGCCAGGCCAGGAATATGCTCCATTGACCTATTCACTAAACAAAAGAAATTAACAGGAGGCAAGGCAAACATCTCGGAAAAGTGAACGGAATGTCATTGGTGGCTTTAATCCGTAAAGAATCAGTAGTAGTCTGTTATCAGGTAAATACCCGCTTTGCTAAACCAAAAGATATTCTTCGTCATCTTCAAATTGATTGGCCCAGAGTCCAGTATTGCATCTCTTCTGAATTAATCTAACGTTTACTGTTATATTAAAGTGACTTGTAATGCGCATGGCCACCTTGTCAGGTTTCCCAGTGCTGGCCTCCTCACCAAACAAGAGTGCTCTATTCAATCGTACTATGCAGACGAAAACAGCCAGGTCTTGAAATTAAACTGACATCATATTATGCAGATGGAAACAGCCACGTCAATCAATCAGTATTTGTAAAGCGTGCTAATCACCCAGGGGGTTATCCCGGGGTTCTTCCGAAACACTGCAAGCGAATTACAAGCTCTCAATGAAACTGGCAGACCATTCCACAATTTAGGGCCAAGATATGGAAAAGACCAATTTCCCTGCTGCAACTTCCTGCTCCTGGGAATCACTCCCACATTAACATGGCTTGAAAGCAGAGCGCGGTTGGGCACGTAGTCATAAACCAGAGATCTTACATACAGTGGCCCTGTATTAGCAAGGCACTTATAAATATTTCATAAGGTCTCAAATTGGAGCCGCCGCTCAATAGGCAAGCAGTGCAGAGTACAGAGCAAACTGGCTGTAGAAGTAAGCCTAGGTCGACAAAGAAGCATTCGGGCTACCACATTTTGAACAATTTGATGCCGCTTTAGCAGAGATTTAGCCACTTCCAGATATTGAACGTTTCCGTAGTCGTCCATTCTGGATATCACTAAGGTCTGAACAACCGTTCATCGGGCCGAAGCCAGTAGACATGCCAACATTTTCTTTAGCTACTTAAGAATACTGAAGCATGTGGCTGTTACTTTATTTATCTGAACTCATGGATTGTTCATCATCTATCCATAATCACAGACTTTTGACCAGTTGCATTGGAGAGGGGGTCGAGCCCAAAGTAGATGGCCATGGATAGGGACCCCAGAGATATGGATGGTTGCCTACTAACAGGACCTCTGTTTTGTCCGCTTTAAGTTTGTTACTTGATGTTAATCCAGGCCAAACAAGTGCTAAGGGCTTCCTCATTTCGGCTAGCCTTAGTAGATAAGGACATCACAATTTGCATATCATTGGCATAGGAAACAAGCATTGGCATAGCCAATAGGTCTCGCCTTTGGGACCTTATAAGTGTTTAGTTATCCAGCACAATATCCTTGATGCAACAACATCAACTGTTGCATGGCTAAACATTTATAAGGTCCCAAAGGCGAGACCTATTGGCTATGCCAATGATTGTTTTTATTAAGATCAACACATAAACATGCTTAAATGGAAGCTTTTAACAAACCACATCGAGTAAAGTTATTGTAAAACTGTGTTTTATGATGTGCTGCTTGACAGGTTTCAGTCACTGGCTGGATGGGGGTTCTGGAGAGCACACGCCACTCGCTTCTCCGACTGAAGGACATTACAATGTCATGGCACGCTTTAACCTCTCTGGAGAGCCATTCCAGCCCAAATCTACACGGAAATCTGACCACATTTACTGTTTTGTTTAATTGACGGAACCTGTGTGGTCATTTTGGGAAACGTATCTTTCTGGAAGTCTCCAAGTATTCCAATAGAGCGCTATAAGAAGTTTAAGCGCTTTAAACATTATTAGGAGACAGTTAACTGATTAATCAAATACGCACTTAGGAAGCACCGGAAACCACCGGCTCACATTAAGCACTGTCCCTTTCTGAATTTTTCTATGCAAAAGTGGTAAAGTGAAAAATGCAACTTTGGCTAACTTGCAAAGTTTGCCATGGAACTATGTAGGAGTTTCATTATTGCTAAAAGCAGCCATAAAAAGATATAACGTCAGAATAACACCAATTCTAAAGGTGAGGAATCTATGGTTAGATGCATCCATCATAAATAGTCTGCATACATTTTCCAGCTTGAGTGGTTTAGACCAGAGTTAAAATGATGTTGCTATGCAGAAAAAAAACACTTGCATGGGTGAGGGGAAACTTTGCAACCTTTACGAGGTCAAAATCGGCAACTTTCCAGAACTGCTAACAAAAACGCGAAGTTTAGTTCACGGTTAAGTTCTAAAAGTACTCACATTTCATCATCAGAGGACCCTCCTCATTTTAAAGTTGGCAGGTTGAAATAAAAACATGCAACAGCATGTGAATGAAAAACGGGACAGTGAAATGGTCTGACCAAGGCAAAGGAAGGGGCGAGTTAGACTGAATATTACTAAGATTTGGAAAAAATGGGTCTAAGAAATGCCCTTCTACATGTGTGGGAAGCTTTTCGATCAGCTAGATGTCAAGTACCGCAAAATCCTTTATCACGGATATAGCCATTTTACACACCAAATCATCAAAATGAATATTAAAATCGTCCAGAATAGTACTACTGCTCTCTGAAGATTTGATTATTTGCTCAACCATGCAATGATTAATGTTTGAGAATGTGTTAGTTTGAGCCTCCGCCACGCAAACACTACAGCGGAAACATAGGCGTTGGTGTTTGTCACTGGATATTATTAAACCCTGGGCTGCCCTTACTCTCAGGGCACATCAAACATACACATAGGTATACAGCAGATGTTCATAAACAGAAGATTTTGCAAAGCCTTGGTATGTTGCTTCACACGTTGAGTACTTCAGTGCCTCTCCTTATCCATTCGCTATAGATGCTTTGGAAGGACATTCCCTATCAGAATTAAGTTGGCCATGGTTTAATATTTCCTTAAGCAAGACTACAGAAGCACTGGATTTGCGTTCCTCATACAGAGCTGAGAATGATTTGATTTATCCAGTGGCGACTCCTCTGTTAGAGCAGAGGAGTGTCGCCCCACTGCTGAAAGCCAGCAGATTAAAAAATGAAAAATAAAATGATAATAAAACAATTTTATTATCATGTTATCTTTCATCCTGCAGGCTGTCAGCTGACTGAACCGCATCTTAGGGCGGGGCCATCCTGACTGACAGCAACTGCAGCAGGAAGGAGGAGTGTTGTGCATGTCGGTTTGGCCAGTTGTCTTAGGATGGCCAAATAGACATGCACACCTAAATCTCTCCAACCCGAGCTCTGTTGCACAGCCAAGTGGAGAACAGGCACATGCACCCTGTCCCAGAGTGCGCGCCAAACCAGCCCACTCACACCAATCCCGGCGCTTCTCTCATGTTGGGTAATCTTATTAATAGAATGATAGCAGCGTCTGGATTGGTGTAGGGGAGTCTGGAAGTCCATGCGCCAGCCCATGGACTGCCAAGACAGGAGCAGAAGAGCACTGAGGCGGCGGCCGGCAGGTAAGTACTCTTTATTTTTTTTCGTTACTCTCCCCCGCACTGCCCCACCAACCATTGTTGACAGCAGCTGCCACTTGGTTTACTCCTCCACGCCAGAGGAAAAAAAACGTGGATTACTTGATTTGCTCCCTTGATTAAGTGATCAAGAATTCCCACCTACATTTTCATATGCCCACATACTCCAAAGTGCCTTCGCCTGCCTGTTCACCCTCGATCTAAAACCTAACCGCTATGCACCTGCTGACTATGCATATGCCCTCGTTATGACACATTCTAATACAATCTTATGTTCTGAGAGTGTCTAGGAGATGAAACGCTATATGCTACCATGTGCCGTTTATGTTATTGGCATTCCCATGTTCTAATGCCCTTATAATCCTTATTGTACATATGATATAATAAAATACTAGAGCTATTATAAGTCTTTGATATGTGTGCAGTTATTTCTTGCAGGAGGGGAGGTGATATGGCAGGGGTTTATATGCAGGGCCACTGGAATGGTGAGATTGTGAGGCCATGGCATTTTTGACATAATTATAGAATTTACATTTGCCACATTACCCATCATCTGCTGCATAGTCTGCAGATTTTAACAATAAGAAATGTTGTTTCTAGTTCATAAGTTACTTAAAAATGCAGCACAATGTGCAGCCACAGAGTAGAAGGCTCTTTGCAAAGCTTAACTGGTCACCTGTCTGCTGATTATTGCTATATTTGGATTTTAAACTGCTACCAATGAGGGGCAACCAATGCCAAGACAGTGCTAAGAAGTGTAAAAATGCCAAAATAATGAAGTAATATCACAAAATGTGCCACCTTACACTGCATAATTTGACTTTGTGTCCCATAATTCACTCAAACCTGCCAGATAATTTGGCCCTCCCCTGCCGCATAATTCCAGTGGCCCTGAGTATATGTAACTCCCTACAAGTATCTCTGACTGGTATGTTACTTCTCTATGCAATCCTATCCTGTAACACTAGTCCATGGGTGGGATTATGTTCATGCCTTACCTAGGACAGAGGAATCTTTACCTTCAGATCAAGGAATAAGGAAGAGTTTCTTGTTTATTTCTAGCTACAGGGGATTTTCACACTGCTTCCCTAGCCTAGAGGCATATGATGTGCTATTCTGCATTTCCTCTGCTCTCATACGAACCATTTTTTGTTGCCTGCATTGAAACTCAAATGCTGGTTCGACTTCTGCATCATGAGATTGCAGAGACCTGAAGTTTGCACTTCCCCAGTTGCAATCATGGAAGCCTGGATCTTCCATATCCATCTGAAATGCAATATCTTGGCTCCTGCCCTACAAATCCAGCACTTGACAGGTACTGATGTTCCAAGCCCACACAGGACTGATGCAACTTTAGTCTGGCACACCACCTTGCAGGAGCTCTTCCTCACCTGTGCTAACCCACCCTGGTAGGAAGGCAGCTTTCAATGGTCCCTTCGCGATCTTGTGTTGAGGAATTGGTGCATTTTTTCATCAGGAGGATTTTTAAGGCTCCGTCATATGCCACCACACCTAAAGCGGAGGAGCCTAGGTGCTCAATTTTTGTTTTATAAACACAATTGAAGGCGTGCCAAGTCTGATGTACCACTTGCAATATAACGTATTAATAAAGAATTGAAAATGAGACAAATATTACAGTTTGTCTTTTTCCCTTCTTACTCTGTCCTTCTTTCCTTCTTCTCTTTACTTTCTTCCTTCTATAGCTTAATTTCTCACCCCTCTCTTCCCATCTCTCTTCAATATTATATATAAGTATTGTTTGCTATTGGTGCATGTATCATAATCAAGGTTTATATCTCTATGTGGGTATATGCTGAACTCGCACGTCACTGTATTTGCTGGTATTTCGCAATTCTTAATTTTATCAATAAAATAATCCATACACAAAAAGAGGAAGTGAAGTCAGATCACCTGTGATCGGCATTCGTCTTGTGTTTTCCATTCCAACGCCTTCTGCTCACCGCTGGAGGTGGGGACGACGGGAGAGGAGGAGGAGGCATTGAGGGCAGTGGGGGTAAGTTTCTTTTCTCCTTCTTAAAGCCAGCTGTCTGTCTTGGACCCACCTCCTCTTCCCCATCATGCCTGAACGTCCGGCGGGGCTTTGGGAGTGGGTTAATGAAAGGTTTTTGATCTGGGACCGCCGGTTCCGTGTATGCGTTCTCCAAATTGCGCCCCCGCCCCCTCAAGCCAGAGGCTTGTGCTTTCTCCAAAGAGCCAAAATTGGGCTCATCAGCTCGCACATCGTTGCTAAAGGGTTTCCTCTGCTGGCCAGTGCCGAGCCGGTCCTTGCCACCTGTAACACCTTGTTCTTCCCCCACCTTCTCCTGAAGGCCCTGTGGGGAATAGTAAGTACCCGGAAACTGAGCTGGGACTTCAGCAGGTCCATCTTTTAAGACCTGCTCAAATATTTTTACTTGACAGAGCACAGAAGGAATGTCTTTCTCCACTTCCCTTTTATCTCCACCTTTCCTATCGGTGCCTTTTCCAACCCCAGCCTGGCCTTCATCTCTCTTTTCTTTGCATTCCAGGTTCTTATCCACACCTTTGGTCTTTGAATCATTTTCTTTGCTTTCCAGTTCCCAACTCATGAGTCTCCCGAGTGGCAAATTCCTACATCCCACAATGTTTCCCGCTTTCTTTTCCGTTATCAACGTCATGACCGGGTCCTCTTTCCTCCCAAGTTCTCCTTCCTTCCTGGAGAGGAGCAGGGATGGCGTCTCACTTTTCCCTTCCCACTCCGATATCTTGTCCTTAATGTTGCACACCTTCTTCACATTGGCTTTGTTGGGTGGTGGTGGCCTCTGTGGTGTCCCCAGCTGACCTCGAAGGATTTTAGTGGGCTCTTTCACCCCCAGATCCATAGTGGGTTCACTGATAATCATTTTCTGCCTCAGCATGTCCCGGTCTGCCACAACCAGCCCCGGAGGCCTCAGCAGGTTCGCCAGCACCTTCAATGGGCTCCGAGCGAGTGCGGGATCCTCTCCAAGCGCAGTGGCCTGGTCTCCAGACACAATAGCAGTGCTGAAGCAGTTCTCACGAGAAGAAACAATGCAATGTCTTCCAGGTTCCTTAACAACTGCTGAACGTTTTCTATCCACAAAGGCGACGCTAGAAAACAAAAGCGAGAAAACGAAAAAAAGGCAGATTACCATCAGTGAAAACTTTTAGCACAGTGCTTGCTTTCCCTAGGGGCCCTGCTCTTTGGAGGTCATGCAGCCACAGGGCCCACAAATAACATTGAATCAATTTTGCAAATAGCTGAACTAAACCAGGAACACAGCCATAAACCCCGGTTACAACATGCATCTTCAAACTCTAAAATTAAGCCACCATTTAACGTGTTTTCAAGGCTCCTCCAAGGCAACATAGAAACAGAATGGGTGAACCACTGTCATCTCGCTTACAGAAACATACACTTTTTAGTTAACCAGACTTACCCAAACCATGCACACAGCAAACCCCACAAGACTGCTTATACTACAAGGCGCCGCAGTGGCTCTGGTCCAAAGAGACCCTTACCTTGTATTCAAAGTTAACACACAAAAGCAGAGTGTAAACACGACCACTGACAACAACAGCAACAAACAGCAACATCAAATAAGAGGATGGAACCTGGGAGAAACCATCTGTTATTTGGAGAACTTGCAGCTCTCCGTCTTTTGCCCTCATGTCACCAACAGACGTTCACGTCCTGTGGAAATTACTTGTGTCCCTGCCTCCATCACTCAAAGCCACCCAGGATCAACATGAAGAGTACAATGGAGGGCGCATGCTTTTACTTGACAAATACCAAATTCTTCCATAGGGGACAATTTTGCCCTAATCTATAGGGAGAAATGTGAATGGCATTTAAGAGCTTTAATGCACATCTGAGGATCAGTGAAGAAAGCGGAGTGCCTGAAGGAACATTAGCCTTCTCGATGGCACACAACTTAGGCCATTTTAATCAAGGAGGGGGGGGGGGGAGGTAGAAGGAGCTATGATCCATTCAGCTTCCTTTAGTTCAGTCAAAATCAAGGGGGGATGGATCACTTGTACCTGCAGCCAGGGTCCGCTGTGTACTATCCGTCAGTACTAATGAAAGTACTTAAAAAACCCTCATTCACGTAAGCAGGTCGTATGGCGGTTTATCTTGATTCTGTGAAAAAAAGTGAAGTGTGTGCAGGGTAGACTATTTATGAGTCCGTTGCACTTTCGTAGTCCAATTCAATTGGTCGTTTTTTAGATAGTCTTCGCATACACCTATGGAATAAAATTGTATTTTTAGGAAGTATGATGATCACTTTTTAACAAAGCACCTCACCTCACCCATCACCTATCACTGATCACTACTGCGAGAACCAGTGGTTCCCTCCAGGTGGAGGAAGCATACAAAAAAAGAGACCCGATGATGATGCTGTCACGTATATAACATAGGCGGAGAATCAAGATAAACCGCCATACGACCTGCTTACGTGAATGAGGGTTTTTTAAGTACTTTCATTAGTACTGACGGATAGTACACAGCGGACCCTGGCTGCAGGTACAAGTGATCCATTCCCCCTTGATTTTGACACAACTTAGGCCCTCATTACGAGTGGCCTCTTAATTCCAATGGGGCTGGTAACAGCAGTTACCCGCCTCACCCGAGGTATGAGATATGCAGATCTCTTACATTTTACCTGAAGATTTCGGGAGCTAGAAGTGAGTCAAAGTCTGGCATAAAATGAGTAATTACAGAGGAGATTGGACCTGGAATTAATTTTTCCCCCTGGTAATTCCTCATTTCTTAGTGGGCCCTTGGGATACAATTCATAATCAGTACTCCTGGTATCAGTAACTCAGTTAGTGGGAAAACTCAGCCCGTTTACCGGTTTAACGATCTTTCACGCTTTTGAGTAAGTAGAAGGGCAGGTCCCAAAATACTAGTAGTGTAATTACTTTACTACTATTCAACTTCCGGTCTGATGTACTTCGTGCTTAGGTGTGTGCTCGGGTGGCATGGATGTGGTGTAATAATGTTGTAGATGTCAACTAAAAGCTTGGTGCTGTGTGATTTACAAGTGCTGAGTGCTGCTGTATGTGGTTCTTGTCAAAGCGGTTGCTGCATAGGCTGTTTGGGCTAGGGTTCCGATTGGCTATTAGGCCTAGGGTTTCCTATTGGACTTGGCGATTAGAACTTTGATTGGCTGTTAGGGCTAGGAATGCGACTGGTAAATAGGGCTAGGTCTCCCATTGACTCTAGTGCTTAGGGCTCTGATTGGTTAGGGCTAGGGTTCCATTGGCCAATAGGACAATTTTAAGCATAGGGCTCAGGGCATCTTATCCCGGGCGTTGAGGCCAATGGTGGAGAGGACCTGGGCAGTTACCTGTTGGGCTGGGCGCAGAGGACAAGGGCAGTTGCCTGTTTGGGTCAGGCCTAGGGTCAGAGATGCTGCCCAATTTTCACTTACGAGCTACCACCTTAACCCCTCTAAATCCAAACACACTATCAGCAAAGGCATTCTACTCATGCACCACAAACAAATCTCATACAGATTTCAATGTGTATTGAACCACTACAAAACCCCACAAACCACACCTACACACAATTCTACCCCAACTACAACACTATGGCACCTGCATTCTCACACAAAACACAACTCTGTCCTATACCACTAACACATCACCAACACAACACACAAAGCCACATTATACTAACTTTAATGCATCCAGATACACACTCACTGTTCAAACAAAACACCAGCTTTATCCTCTACGTGCTCCTAACAGATCCCCTTTTATCATGACAAAACCTATACTCAGCCTTCCATCACACCATCCACCAACACCCGCCACCTCTTTTTTATCAATTACACACAACCATACAATCCTTGCACGCCACTCCACCATACACATTACTGGTTCCAGTGATTAAATCTAACACAAACACTCATAACTCTTGTCCATCCCCTCTTACCCACCACATACTCGTCTCCAAAACACATCACCACCCCTGTACTATTCAAATACCACTCACCAACAGTACTGCACACATACAAATCGTTCACAGAAAACCACTACATCAATATCTCCTCTCACTACTCCACAAAAACTAAACAAACAAATCTCCATATATTATATTCGTTACACATATATTTCCTTGCTATGTGATCTATCTATATATTAATTTTTTATTCCTATTGGACAAGAAAAAAAAACACTCTTTTGAAAGCTTTACTCTGTCCTACCATCACCCTACACCTCTATCAATTTAGCCTCTATCTTCACTCTTTCTCATCTCAAACCCTACTACTATGATCTCCAAAAGCCCCCTTCCTAGACTCCTTCCTCCTCTACACCTCCTGGCTCACCCCAAACATCAGTTTACTACTATGATCTCCCAAACAACCCTACTAAATTCTCCCGCATGTTCTCTCCTTTGACTAGTCCCAAACATAATTTTTCTACTGATTCTCTTTCTCCCTAATCCCTTTCAACAGGTTCTTCCCTCCTCCATCTCTTCTTTACTCACCCCAGACCTCAACTTACTACTATGATCTCCCAATTAACACTTCTGGTTTTCTTCCCTCTTCTATCCTTCCATTACTCTATTCAATACAACGAACAGACTCATGTCCTCCGCTCAAATCAACTCGTACCTCCCTATACTAATAGTATACCCATATTTCCCTATATTAATCCACCACTAATCATTTTGGGTTCTACTTGCTGAAAAGCACTAGGATGCCTTGTCAGGTGTAGTAAGGGCTATATAAATACAATTACAATTACAATGAAGGCCTCAATGTTAAGAAGACTTTCAAGTCGATGCTAGACGTCTAAACTGCACCTATTACTGATTAATCTGCATATCTACTCTCCAATAAACTGCCTGGTCACTACCGCAGGTTTTGGCAAACAGATTTGGACTTCGCAGAGATTCGGGATTTGTCAGATGTTGTTCGAGGTTATTGGCACCAAAGCGGAGATTACACCGGCAAGATGGAAATAGACTGACAGCTGGTGTCTGTCTGGAGCTGTCTCAGCGAACCATCTACGGCTTACTGTGACTGAGCTCCATTACTGGTAGACAGGTGGCTGTGCTGCTAGCAGCAGCCTGTCTGCCTGCACCGATAACATTTAATGTTCCTCTGCTGGAGTTCAAGATCATGCTATAGAATGCCTTAATCAATCTCAAAGGGGAATCTACAGTAAGAATCCCTTCATTATAGTTACCAATACGAGCTCCATCCCTGGGGTTGGGAAACCAAATGAACTACAAACGCTCTACAGTCAAAGACATCAGCCCCTTGACTATGCTATGATCATAAACAATACCATAAAGGGGCCTGCAGAGCTGCTCAAAGCTGTCAGCCCACCGAAACCATCATCTGTGCATCTCTCACACCTCTTCATCCACCACACCGCTGTGTCCCACAACACGATAACCGCACCTTGTGGTCATCACATACAACTTGGAAATACTTCCCACATAGGATAAAAAAAACAAAGACAACACCCTTTCAATCACACACCCTACATGGCGTAGCTTGCTGCCCATTTAGGAAAATGCTGCAAATATAATATAAAGATATCAGCCCCCAGTGGCCTAACAATTAGCAGAGTGGAATTAAGACAGGCGCCTGCGCAGAGCCAGAGGAGGCATCTGTGCAGGGCGTGGAGAAGATGTCCAAAGCATTCACCGTCTCAAAAAATATTAAACTTATACCTACATCACCATCCAATTACTAACATAAAAAAAGATTTAGAGCTTCATTTAAAATTTGGCAGAGCCCTCATTCGGCCAAACTGATGGTTCCTCCCCCCAACTTTACGGAACACAATTAGAGCAGCTGCTAATTCGCCAAAGGGCCATCACTGTCAGCGCATCAGGAGGCAACATTATGATGCCCCCGCGACATTCAATTTTGACAAAAGTGCACCCGGGGAGGGGGGGCGGGGGGGGTGAGGCAGATGGTCCTTTAGCGGGCTAGTGGACCAAAGGCGTTCCCCGATTCAACAGTGTCATTGGCACACTACTCCCCCCCCCCCCCGTGCCTACCACCCAAACCCCACCTGAAAAAGAGACCTTACTCTAACTCCATCAAGCAGCCCAAACCTCTGTCAAATCACTTCTGATTCACTAACGGTAGAAACGGGAGTTAAGACCATAGGGAAATCTTGTAATGAACACAGACACAGTCGTTTGTTCAGGCTTTAACCGTGGTATTTCCGTCGAATTACTATATTTAGGCATCTAGTTTAATCTAGAACGTGTTTTGACTAAATAAGCTTTGAATCACTATATAAGCTGCTTTTTCAGCAAATTGGCTCCTGTGAGACAAGTAAAAGGATTCAAGGAGTCCCTTTAGATCAGTCAAAAGTTTTTATGGGACACTCACATGGGCTGATACTGAGCCATATAAAAGTCCACAAACCCCAAATGTCTCCTATTTCCCTACCCGCCACAACAGAGATTCACCGGATGTGCATGAGGGAAGAGCAAAATCTATTTTCGCCTTGACAGTTCTCTCGGAAAGTAAAGGCCAGGGTTCAACAGCGACACATTTCTTACTAGTAACAACATCCTAAACCAACAAACTTTTCAGTTGGATTTTGCAAATTTAACTTGCAATTCTGAAAATTGGGATGGATGGTACAAGGACAGAAGAACTACAAATTCTAACAAATTTTGAGGTGGATCCCACCGTTCAGTTGCTCTTTCTTAAGCATTTTGGGGAGATATAGGGAGACACACCTCTACTGCCAACGAACACGGTGTGGATGACATCCCCAGAAGCCCTCTTTACATGGGGCCTGAATGGGCAATAAGGCATCTGTCCGAAGGTGAACTTTACACCTCCAGATTCTGAAATAGGCAGCATGTTTACTCATCAAAAGGCCAACAATGGGCTGGAGGCACAACAGTTTTACTACGGACCACAGTGTGTGCAGGTAAAGCGACTCAAAATAAGGAACAAGTTGGAAATGAGATAACATTCCCACTTCAGCAATTTCATTGCCTGCCCTCATTGTGGACAGTGAGCAAGTGATCAAAGCTCTGTGATCGCACTGAACATCTTTAGCCATTTCCAAAACATTTCTGAGCCTTAGTGACAGAGGCAGAGAGCATTCTAGTCTCCAAACGGAGTTGACTCATGATCAGTCACAAAGGGATCAATTATAAGAGATTATTCTGAGTCCATCTATAGAAGTGACCACTATAAACAGCACAGACTCAGCTCTGACCACCATATCATTAAATTAGCCTGTTTCAGTAATTGTCGCGGCATGCTGAGATCATCGCCAGTGAGCCTCTCCCTGGGGATTTGTGCTCAGCGACCAATAGGATACAAAAGGGGATGATGGACGGAACGTTTGAGCCAATCAAACACTCACCCCCAGTCAACTGATCTGGGTTTAATCCATCATCATTCTTTAGCTCACTCCACCACCCCAGTTCAGACATGGCCATATGCAAATCAGTCTGACCCTGTGCCTCATGGGAACAGTCCAGCCCGAACTGCCAAGCCATGTCTTCCCTGGACCGGAAACAAGCATCCTAGGACCGGTTTCTGGCATTTCAGCCGTCATCAGCCAGGCTTGCTTGAATCCAGTGGCAAAGTGAGCAAGGGACCCACGTCTGGGCATACCCCGCCAACTTAGGGCGACCAAAGCGATACAAGGGGATGATGGACGGAACGTTTGAGCCAATCAAACACTCACCCCCAGTCAACTGATCTGGGTTTAATCCATCATCATTCTTTAGCTCACTCCACCACCCCAGTTCAGACATGGCCATATGCAAATCAGTCTGACCCTGTGCCACATGGGAACAGTCCAGCCCGAACTGCCAAGCCATGTCTTCCCTGGACCGGAAACAAGCATCCTAGGACCGGTTTCTGGCATTTCAGCCATCATCAGCCAGGCTTGCTTGAATCCAGTGGCAAAGTGAGCAAGGGACCCACGTCTGGGCATACCCCCGCCAACTTAGGGCGAACAAAGCGATACAAAAGGGGATGATGGACGGAACGTTTGAGCCAATCAAACACTCACCCCCAGTCAACTGATCTGGGTTTAATCCATCATCATGCCAGAAACCGGTCCTAGGATGCTTGTTTCCCAGTTGACTGGGGGTGAGTGTTTGATTGGCTCAAACGTTCCGTCCATCATCCCCTTTTGTAGCGACCAATAGGAGACACCAGAAAAGCTGGTGCAGGAATGAGCGAGAGTACGACAGAGGCTTGAACGCGGATTCTGATCTGCACTGAATCACCATGAACCTTGGGCACAATGAAAAGTTCCCTGTACTGAACTGTTAAAAGCAAAATGACAATTATGAACATTACCTGCGCCATCTTGTCTGGTGGAATTCTATGTGCACATAAGTTGCAGTCATTTTGATCTATCACAGCCATTTCGTACTCTGTTGGTCACCTTTGTTTCACCCTGCCCTTACTAGCATCCCTCTGACCGACCTGGTACTGTGCTGGGGGCTATAAACTCTATTGCCACAACAAACCTCAGCGCCACTTGCTGCCACAAACTCGTTTTTCCTCTCATCCCTGTTTTCAGACAAGCCTTTGGACGCTCTACCCTTCACTACACCTAGTTACACAAACAGGTTCCAAACACCAAAAAGACTCTTGCAAAATGATTTATTGCACTGCAAACAGCAAGACTTGTTGTTACCAACAATGGGACCTGTTTTTATCAACAGAACGGACTCTTAGATCTGACCGGTCTCACATGTTTTAGACCCTGAAGCAAGGTTCAGCTGCAAGATAAGATTGTCTGTTTGACCTGGGTGGGAAGAGAATTACTGTTGGGCTTGTGTGACAACCTGCCCAGGGCGGGGACCCCAAGCTTTTGTAACCATGTTGATCAAACAAATGCATTGTGTCAAACCTGTATAAAAGGAAGAGCCAAGGGAGTTGTCAGCAGAACACTTCCCTCAGACATCCCGGTGTCTCAGTTGACGTGATCTCCTCATGAGAAATAAACCTATTTCTTATCTTCCAGTTTCCAGCGCTTGCCTCATCATTTTGATAGCGAACCCAAAGTGAATTAGAGGTGGAACCCTGCACCGGGCAGCATTGAGGGTCTTAGAAGACTCGCTGCCTTTCACAAATTGGCGCTCAAGCGTAGGGGCCCATCAGCGACGCGTGGGTCCGGTGGAGAGGTCCTAACGACGGAGTGAACAACTAAACGATTGGGGTATACCTGCCTGAGAAGACCCTTGTCTGGCTGCCGATCGACTGAACTTCACCGGTTCCGAACGGACCTCTCTCGTGTGACCTGCGGTCCTGACTGGGACCTTAGAGGAACGCCGCATTGATTGTTGGAGTGAGAGGACAACCAGGCGCTGGAAGGGGAAGACGAAGAACTGTCCATACGGTCCGGGTAAGGTCGTGAAAAAGCGACTTAAATTGATTGATTGATTGAATAGTTTGATTGAAATACTGGTATTCCTTTTTTGATATTGAGTTATTTGCGACATTTCCCTGCTTGCAAACAACAAAGAATAGGAATATTCTCTCTCTTTGCAGGCAGCGAAGGACAGGTAGTGCAGACTTTTTGTCTAAATTGATTGATTGAGATATTCATTTTGACCGATAAATACGTCATGCCTGTTTTCTCTAGATTGTTTGATTGTAATTGTTTTGGACCAGACCGTTCGTTAGAGGTCAGTCAGCCGGCACCGCCGGAAGGCACCCCTAACAAGGACATGTACGTAAAGTATGGATTAGCCAGCGTAGCTTATCGCAAACTATGGCATAAATACACTAGGAAGGACCGGGTAAATCAGTGGCCACTGACGGGATCTTTCGATCCCGCTAAAATAGAAACGCTAGAATTAGCTCTCCACAAAAGAAAACTAGACCAGCCATGTTTGACAGTTTTGGCTTATGGCGAAAAGAGGCAGCTCAAAGAAAGAAAAGGGACGAAGCTAGACAAGATAAAGAAACGCGAAAATCAGCTTACCAAGCCTGTAAAAGATTAGAAGAAAAACTAAAAGAAAAGGAAATCGATAAAAAGGAACAGGAATCAAAAATATCAGATCAATGCCCTGTTAGAACGCCTCGACTCTTTACCCCAAGTTACCAGCAAAACAAAGGGTAGATGATGATTTGTTAGGTCCCCCAATCATATACATGCCACCCCCTTACGCCCCTACTCATCCCGTAGTACAACGACAGGACCACCAAAGTATAGCCGGAGATGGCACGATCGCCTCAGTCTCCACCGCCTCTGCTCCCACCGAGTCACCCACACCAAATGCCTCATCAAAGGATACAGTAGTAGAGGTAGGATCAAAAGAAACAGGAGCGCCCAGGGTCCCGCGATTAAGTAAAAATGAGCGAGCAGGCATTGATAAAGTAGTTAAATCCCTCATAGATAGGAAGGAGACAGAAGAGCATGTAACTGACATATGCAACTCCTGCAAACGATACTTTATTGTACGTCTCTGTTACCACACTCTTACTGCATATGAAGAGAAGTACCAAGATGTAGGGCCCGAGCGACTAGTGGCTCTCTATAGGAAGGTAGACACCGGAGATGAAGGCGACAACGATGTTACAGAACTCTTTTCATCCACACTGGAGGTATTCCGTCAACTCGTGGAACAAGGACGGATAGATAAGGACAGGACATCTAAGATAGCAGGACCCCCGGTGGAAAAACCAGATAGCATGATGCCGATAAAAGAAGCTGCCCCTTATTGGGTACCTCCTAGAGGACAAGGGACTCATGACGATATGAACCATCAAGATGCTAGAGGAAGGGTGGTCTACAATTGGGTGTATCAACCATGGGACAGACAGGACATTTTGACGTTCCGTAAATCTTTACCGGATTTACGAAAGAACCCCACCGCCTTTTACACCGAGTTAGGTACCGCTCTGGGATCAACAATAATGACACTTGCCGACATAGACTTGTTCTTCGGGTTATGTTTGCCAGCAGATGTGTGGAAACAGATTAGGAAAATAGACCATACCGAACTGCTTGGTCATACCTGGGAACAACTTAACACACTAGATAAACAGCGGAACCCTGGTCAAAAACCGGTTAAAGCAATATTGGACCTCCCTGACAAAATAGTGCAGAAAGTGAAAACGCTGATCCCAGAGAAAAGATAGACTGGTCCATAGTAACCGCGTGCCGCCAGAAACCACAAGAGGATGTCTCAGAGTATTTCTCCAGATTTGAAACAGTGTTCTCCGATTACAGTGGACAAGACATGTCCACCGCAACCGGACACCACTTATTTGTGCAGAACTATGTCAAAGGACTACTGCCAGATGTATCCCAGAAATTACAAGCCAGCGAAAGTAGTTGGGCAGCATCTAAACCGGCGGCCATTCTCCAAATGGCCCAGCACTATGAGCATCAGAGAAACGAAAACGACAGGGCTACAGAAAGGAAAAAGAAGGACTTGAGGAAAGGGTAATGGTAGCACAACTCCAGGGGGCGAATACAGGAAGGGAGCAATATAGGGGAGGATACCAGCAGAATACCCCTAGAGTACAGCCACCTAGAAACAATTCATCGACATCATATGTCGGACGCCAAGACCTAGGACAGGATCAATGTGCATTTTGCAAAGAATATGGACACTGGAAAACCCAATGCCCGGCTTTGCTAGGAGCTGGTAGGGGCAGAGGGGCGAGGGAAATAGCAAGTGGACAGAGAGGAAGAGGACGTGGGAGAGGGTACGCAAGTGAAGCAAGCGAGGAAAGGCCAGGAAGAGTGAACACATTTGACCATCCCAAACAGAATCAGTACCAACAGACAGATTATGACAATGCGTACGACTTTGCATAGGACAGCCAGAGGCAAGGGAGGGATCCAGTCGAGCTCTATGTTGATCAGCAAGGCCCTTATGTTACCGCTGAGGTCCTGGGCACAAAGTCGCCATTTCTGGTAGACACGGGAGCAACACGTAGTGCACTATCCAAACGACTGATTCCAAGGGCACCCTTGTCAGGCTCACATGTGACCTCAATAGGATTTGACGGTACGCCCTCCACCAACCCTTTGTCCCGACCGATCCCTTTTAACCTTGACAACAATAGCGTTGAAACAACATTCCTCCTCTCTTCCAACACCCCAGACGCCATTATGGGTCTCGACCTTTTGAAACACTTCCATGCGACTATCAGATGCTCACCAGACGGAGTGCGTGTCGTCCTGTATGACAACCCCCAGCGCCATAGAGAGAACCCTAATCAGCACATGTTTCCCATCTCCGAGGCTGACGCATCCCTACTGGACACTTTGCCATCACACTTATGGGCTAGGGCTGATTCAGACGTAGGACGAATGATGATTGACCCAGTACACGTAACAATACGACAGGACGCAACCCTACCGAAAGTACCGCAGTACAAAATATCGCCAGAGGGTGAGAAGGCACTGACAGAGATCATACACTCTTTGGTAGAGGCAGGGGTGGTAGAGGAAGTAGTGAGCAACGTTTGGAATAGTCCCATACTACCGATTGTAAAGAGACAGGGAGAGGGAGACGGAAAAGCCTACCGCTTCATCATTGACCTGCGGGAGATAAACAAAATCGTAGTGCCACAATACCCAGTAGTTTCCGACATCACGACAATTTTGACCTTAATCCTCATTGTCAAACCCCTTCTCTCCCTCCTAGCTAAAGACATCCCCTCACCTCTCCCCTGGACCCCCGAATGCCAGTCAGCCTTTAAAGAACTACGCAATGCCCTTTGTTCAGCACCTGTCCTAGGAACCCCGGATTACTCCAAACCATTCTTCCTCTACACGCACGAGAGGGAAGGATGTGCATTGTCTGACCTAACACAATCAATTGGTCAAAAACAACGCCCTTGTGCATATTTCTCTGCCACCCTCGATCCAGTAGCCAGAGCACTGCCAGCGTGCCTGCGCGCTGTGGCAGCTGCAGCAGTATCGATACGCCAGAGCGAAGGAATAGTACTCTCCAATCCAGTCACTGTTTTAGTACCCCATGCAGTCGACACACTACTAAACCAGACCAAAACCCAACACTTGACTAGCGCCCGACTGACAGGATATGAGTTGACCCTGCTAGCACCGCACATTACCCTAAAGCGATGCACCACCCTCAATCCAGCCACACTGTTACCCCTACCCGAAAATGATCCTAGCGTGACTCCACTACACGACTGTGTGACACTAACCGATGAACAAACAAAGAGTAGAATAGATCTCAGAGACACCGCCTTTCTAGAACCAGATGGAGAACTATGGGTGGATGGTTCGTGCATCAAACTCCCGGCGGCACCACCTCAGCTGCATACGCTGTCACCACAGCCCGAACCGTTCTGGAAACAGCCCGTATTCCCCAACGTTCAGCCCAGGCTGCAGAACTTATTGCCCTCACACGAGCATGTATCTTAGCGACTGACACAACAGTTAACATATACACCGACAGCCAATATGCCTTCGGGGTGGTTCACCATTTTGGGATCTTATGGAAAGAAAGAGGGTTCCTGACTTCACACGGTACACCCATCCTGCATGGAGATTTAGTCTCCGCCTTGACGCAAGCAGTCCTCCTCCCCAAGAAGTTAGCAGTGATAAAATGCCAAGCACATAGGAAAGTGACTGATCTCATTGGACAGGAAATGCACTGGCAGACGTTACTGCCCGAGCCACGGCAGGAGACAGAACTACGACACGAATGTATGTGACCAGGTCACAAGCTGAACGATGGACTGACGCTAGGACCACTGAAAGGGACATACAGACTACAGGCACACAAGGCGAATTGACCGAGTGGGAAAAGGTGGGACTAAAAGACGAGGAAGATTGCTGGAGAACTAAAGACGGAAATAAATGGCTGTTACCCAATGCCTACCTCATCCCCATATTGACCATGGCACATTTACCAGCACACATAGGCTCCACCCCCATGATTGAACTAATCACCAGAGTATGGCATAACGTCAAGATAGCAGAATCTGCAAAACGCCTAGTACAACAATGTATAGTCTGCCTACAACACAACCCAGGGAAGGGGACAGTAGTACCACGGGGAGGGTTTGGAGTCCCTGACCACCCCTTTGAAATCCTTCAAATGGATTACATTCAACTAGAGAGATGCCTTGGTCTAAAATATGTCCTGGTGGTTGTGTGCGCTTTTAGCAAATGGGTGGAGGCCTATCCCACCCGCGACAATACCGCCTTAGCCACTGCAAAAGTATTGCTGAAAGAATTCTTCCCCCGATACGGCCTTTGCAGAATTTTATGGAGCGACAACGGCCCCCACTTCGTAGCCGAGGTGATACAGAACATACTGAGAGGGTTGGGGGTAAAACAAAAGTTCCATGCCGTCTTCCACCCCCAATCAGCGGGCCTGGTAGAGAGACACAATGCAACGTTGAAACTAAAACTAGCCAAAATAGTTGCCACGACCGGGTTGAAATGGCCCGACGCCCTCCCATTGGCATTGTTATCGATGCGCTCCACCCCAACCAAACACCGACTGACCCCGTATTAGGTGGTCTTCGGCAGGCCTATGAGCATTTGGGCGGCACCAAGACCCACCTCCATTAACGATGTCCCGAACATATTAATGTCGGATTACTTGCATAAATTGACAAACGAGCTAACAATTATCCACCAACAGGTGCAGCAAGCCTTGCCTGATGTATCCAGGGGCCCGGGACATGAAATAAAGCCAGGCGACCATATATTAATTCGCAACTTCCAAAGAACGAAGAATCTGGAGCCTAGGTGGACGGGCCCCTGGCAAGTCCTGATCACCACCCAAACTGCCCTCCGAGTGCAAGGAAAACGAAACTGGCTGCATGCCCATCACTGCAAACGAGTCCCTCCAACCCTGGCAACCTGTGAAGGGGTGGAGGTGCAAGAGGAAGTACTCGCGAGAGACCGACCAGCTCTGAGTTGCTACCCACAAGAAGACACCCTCGAACTATCAGAATTTCCCGACCCCACGGTGCCATCCAGGAAAGGGTACAACCTAAGATCGACGAAAGGAGGGAGCTCCAACGACCAGGCCACTAACTGAGTCAAGGTCTCAGATCGGTAGCACAGTCAAACAACGCTACCAGGAAAACGCCAGACAAAAGTCTGTGGTCCTAACAGTTGTTGAGCTCCTCGAAGATGATGGAAGAAACTGAACACCTGCAAAACCACCGCAAAGACACCAAGACTGCTAACCTGCACAGCACAAAGACAATTGCACTTGTAGCCGCATTTCTCACCTGTCTCCTGCTAATGGTCGCACTCTGGATCATTCAAGAGAATGCACCTGCATACAGAACATTGTCACCCACCATGCAACCAACCACCAAGAAAGAACACTACCTGGTATCACTACCGCCACATCTCCGAGAACGACGCAAAGAATTCTGGAATAATTCTTTCGTGCAGATGTTGCACCAACACAATCTTGCCACCAATGCTACCAACTGTTGGGTCTGTGGGCTGTTACCACATGCCACTGAACATTCCATCCCTTTCATCCCTTCGCCCTTTTCTATTCACGGATCTTGCCTTGCCTGGATGATGCTCCTACAAGAAAGTTACAAAGACAATGCCACTTCCGACGGAACAATCGCCCAGTTCTACAACGAGTTCTGGCGAAACAAAACAGGAACGACAGCCGCCCCCTTCTGCCCTCACACCTTCAATGCGACATTCCAGATTGATGTCCCCGCCAAAGAACGAGTGGAAATGCAAGTGTTCAATAATCCTAACAGAGCCACATTTTCCTACCTGAAGAAAAGAACTGCTGCAACACTGACTGTGGCCCTATCTGTGGTGAACGTCTCTGGCCTTGTATGCATTGAAGGCCGTGGGACTAAGAATGTGGGTCACAGCACCTGTAGCATTGTAAGGACTTTGAACACTGCCAACCCCCAGCGCTTGTTGCATCACCCAATATGTACTTTGTTTGTGGAACCAAAGCCTACACCTGGCTCCCAAGAAACTGGGTGGGCACATGCTACATCGCCTTTGTTTTGCCACCAACCTACACAGCCCCTGCAGAGCATCATCGAGAAAAGCGTTCTAAAGACATTGATCAAGCAGACTCTGCCTCATCACAGTTCCTCGACGCAGCAAAAGGGCTCGTCCCGCTATGGGGTCCGATGGCAAACAGCCGAGCCATCAGACATCTGTCCCAAGCGGTAGAGACCGCCCTGAACGTCACTGCTGGCATCCTCACCAACAACACTGCTGAGCTCCAAGCGGTCCGTCTGGTTACCCTGCAAAATCGCATGGTCCTGGACGTGGTACTAGCGGACCGTGGAGGAGCATGCCGCATCATCGGTGCCAGCTGCTGTGTATACATTTCTGATAATTCACCTTCTGTCTATGAAGCAATCGAACATCTCCATAGACTATCTTCAGAAATTCATAAAGGATCAGAGACTTGGACAATTGGAAGTTGGCTTTGGGGCATCTTGAAGGAGTGGGGTTGGAAAATATCAATGATTCTCTTGGTCCCATTATTGACAATATGTGGTTGTTGTTTGGGTATACACTGTATACCACCTTTGTGTTCTCTTTGCATAACTACCTTACACCCTAAGACTATGGACACTCAGCTAACAAAAATGAGAGTGATGTATGATCAAGAGATACAGGACATTATGGAGATCGAAATAGACTGACAAGCTGGCTAGTTATGTTCAAAGGGGCCACTGTTAAAAGCAAAATGACAATTATGAACATTACCTGCGCCATCTTGACTGGTGGAATTCTATGTGCACATAAGTTGCAGTCATTTTGATCTATCACAGCCATTTCGTACTCTGTTGGTCACCTTTGTTTCACCCTGCCCTTACTAGCATCCCTCTGACCGACCTGGTACTGTGCTGGGGGCTATAAACTCTATTGCCACAACAAACCTCAGCGCCACTTGCTGCCACAAACTCGTTTTTCCTCTCATCCCTGTTTTCAGACAAGCCTTTGGACGCTCTATCCTTCACTACACCTAGTTACACAAACAGGTTCCAAACACCAAAAAGACTCTTGCAAAATGATTTATTGCACTGCAAACAGCAAGACTTGTTGTTACCAACAATGGGACCTGTTTTTATCAACAGAACGGACTCTTAGATCTGACCGGTCTCACATGTTTTAGAACCTGAAGCAAGGTTCAGCTGCAAGATAAGATTGTCTGTTTGACCTGGGTGGGAAGAGAATTACTGTTGGGCTTGTGTGACAACCTGCCCGGGGCGGGGACCCCAAGCTTTTGTAACCATGTTGATCAAACAAATGCATTGTGTCAAACCTGTATAAAAGGAAGAGCCAAGGGAGTTGTCAGCAGAACACTTCCCTCAGACATCCCGGTGTCTCAGTTGACGTGATCTCCTCATGAGAAATAAACCATTTTCTTCTCTTCCAGTTTCCAGCGCTTGCCTCATTATTTTGATAGCGAACACAAAGTGAATTAGAGGTGGAACCCTGCACCGGGCAGCATTGAGGGTCTTAGAAGACTCGCTGCCTTTCACAAATCACAATCAACAGTCCATGCCTATCAGACATGTTCTTGAGCTGCCATACTGGGGACGTCATGTCGGAGACCGTTCTTCTCCTCATTGGATTTAATGACCTCTTTATATTTCGACTGCCCACAACCATGCAAGTGGCTTGAGACTACTATTGAGATAATAAGATGTGTTTTTGCAGAGGCCACACAAGCAGTACATTCCATCACCAAAAAAAGATACACGCTGACAAGATCTTAAATGTTGACGGGGCACACTTTTAGGAGAACATTGAAGATTTTTGATCCTGTTTGGTAACAACATATTCCTGTGCTTGAAGGGCCTGTGACAGGACACATCCGAGAAGATACTGTACTATAAAAGCAAAATTTGAGGACGCAGGAACTTCTTCGAGATGCTCGTCGTGATAGACGCTAGTGGTGCAATTATGGTTTGCAATGAAATTGAAGACAGCGAGGCTTTTAGCTCCTGGGTCTGCAGGAGCCCACCACTAAGATGACCACATCCTGCTGGAGCTGGAATGTCTGAACACCACTGGAGAAGCTCTTTATCGTCGGGGCATGTTTTACTTAATAAATTTATGAGGGCTTATACCCCATGAGGTGGACGTCTCACAATTCTTACACGAGTTTAATGGGTTCACTGTTTATAGAGCATGGAAGACCTCTGCCTACAAGCGAGAAGAACAGTAGTCTTCAACAAATGGTACCACCGCTTCCTACAAGAGCAGACAAGATGGCTCCCTACAAGAGCCTGGATGGGACCAGTGCCTGCGAGGGCTGGGAAGACAAACCCCTATCTACAAGAGCTGGAAAGACAAACCACTATCTACAAGAGCTGGAAAGACAAACCACTATCCGCATGAACTGGGAAGGTGCCTGCCTACAAGAGATGGGATGGCCGCTGCCTACAAGAAACTGGATAACCGCTGTCTACTGCAGCGGAGGTAAAGCCTGCCTTCTACAGCTGAGATGAGGGCAGCCTACCATTCCCTCTTGCAGTGTGCTTCCTTACATTCATGGCCATTGCAGAAAAGAACTTGAGGTCGGCAACTGTTGAAAACGATTGTTCAATACCAGAAAGGGCCCATGATTGGCTTTGGGCACAATACTAGGCCCTAACGTCCTCTGGACATGCATATTAAATACAGTAATGGCAGAGTTAAGGAACTATGGTTACTGCACACCTGTCAAAAATGCCCAATGCACTTTATTTGACCTTACCCACTCGTTAGCTCTCAGCACTTTCAATTAGTCCAATTATGAGCCTTTATTGTTCCCGGCTTCGAAGTATTTCAACCAGTGAAATTTCTGTTTTAACAAGAACATTTTATTGTCATTCTCATTTAATATCACTTTATTTCTCATGCCGAAAGGAGGCGAGAAGACGGCAGCTGACAGAAGCCAAGGGCAGATGACATCTGCCAACTGGAGCCAAGATGAGATGGCGTCTTCAGACAGGAGCAGAGATGACGGCTGCCTATAGAAGCAGAGATGACGGCTGCCTGTAGAAGCAGAGATGACAGCTGCCTATAGAAGCAGAGATGACGGCTGCCTATAGAAGCAGAGATGACGGCTGCCTACAAGATATGGTATGACAACTGTCTTCAAGAGGCTGGATGCGACCACTGCCTACAAGAACTCATACTACCCAACTACTGTTAACAAAAGTGGAGAGATAGGACGATCGCCATCTATGAGAGCTGGGATGACTCACTCCTCTAGCCCACAAGAGCTAGGGTGATCCTCCCGCCCATTAGAGCTAGGGTGACCCCCCCCCTTTTCCACAAGAGCTGAGGTGACCCCCCCCTTCCCACAAGAGGGGGTGACTGCTCTCTGCCCGCTAGAGCAGGGGGTGACCGCTCTCTGCCCGTTAGAGCAGGGGGTGACCGCTCTCTGCCCGTTAGAGCAGGGGGTGACCGCTCTCTGCCCGTTAGAGCAGGAGGGTGACCGCTCTCTGCCCCGCTAGGGCAGGGGGTGACCGCTCTCTGCCCCGCTAGAGCAGGGGGTGACCGCTCTCTGCCCCGCTAGAGCAGGGGGTGACCGCTCTCTGCCCCGCTAGAGCAGGGGTGACCACGCCTAGAGCAGGGATGACCGCTGCCTATGAGAGCTATGGTTATTAATGCCTACAACAGCCAAGACAACAGCAACCTACAGCTAGGGTGAAGCCTTCCTGCTACAGCCAGGAGGACGCTTACCTAGGGCAACTCCAATGAGCACTTCCTCCTTGAGCAGGGCTGACTGCTTCCTGGAGTAGCTGGGATGACTGCTTCCTGTTAGGTTAGAGCTCTGGGATTCCAAAGGCCTACCAGAGCTCAGATGACCACTTCCTAAAGTGCTGCAACGACTAATACCACTCCTCTCCAAGCCTACCTCACAGCCCCCTTTTAGGCATGTGGTCTGTCAGCCCCACAGCTCTGCCATGCAGTTCCACCCTATTGAGAATTTCCAAGACGGTGAGGCTAATCAGAAAGGTATTTAAAAGCATGTTGCTCATCTAAGCTGTGTAAAAATTCACATATTTATTAATGTAGGAGCAAAGTGTTTGAGAAATAGGATGTATCACATGAGCTCACCTAAAGACAAAAAAAGATCACGTTGATGTTTAGAGAACCCATTAGCAGTTGAAAGAGTTCACAGCACTGATGAAAAACTAGAGAACAGACGCTCTTACCTGTGGAGTGGCAACTGCACAGACGTCTCGGGTGACTTGTTCACTGTTGCTGCCTCGCCAGTTCTCATGGCGTTAGCACAAGGCATGGTGATGATTCACCTGCGGGAACTAAACAGAAAGAAACAGGTCAACCCAGACAGGGCAGTCTGCCAGTACACAATTTTTAACATGCGAGATGAAAATCACTGACTGGCTGGCCAGCCAAAAGTCATGGATTTTGATGGCAGAAAGAGCCCCCCAAAGAAAAGACCTTCATCAAACTTTATGGCACTTTAACATTCTAATCATTGCAGTTTATGACATCAAAATGAAGGCCACCACTGATGAAGTGAGCCATGTCAAGGGCACACCCACAAAAGCAATGCCAAGTGCACCCTGGTTCACATCAGTCATGTCAAGCACAGAATTTACATGTCAGTCTTATAACTAACAGACCTGAGCTACCTCTGCAAGGCAAGAACAGAACTTAGCCAGAACCACCAAATCAAGAGCTCCCTTCAGCCACAGCTATGCCAGAGTATACTGAGCCTTGCCAGGCACAACTCATGGCACACACAAACCTCATCCACCATGCCAAGCTCAGAGCTGAGACAAGTGTCATGCCTATGTAAACTACTGTGTCCCATCAGCCGGGTCAAGCACACACTGATCGACAACCACCATATTAAGTTCACAGCTGAACTACATCAGTCAAAACTGAGGCACGACTTCCAGAGTTTCATGAAATTTGTCTTTGCCACCAAAGATGTGCCAAAAAAACCACCAGGGCATGGCTGGAAGTTACTGACAAAAAGAAGCCACACTCCCCAAATCATATCAGACAGCATCATGGAGAAATGGGCTATTCTCCCAGAGTAAGAAAGGCAACTGGCAGCCCACTACACAAGTGCAACTGAGCAGCCAGCGCGAAAGTTAAGGCCACAGCCCATTGACCTAGCCACAAGCTTGTGCATAACACAACAGCATCTGAAACAAGCATTGGCAAAGCCAATAGGTTACGCTTTTAGGGCCTCTATTGGCTTTGCCAATGGTTTTAGCCATGCTTCACAGCATCCAGTATGCTGTGCAGCGTGGCTAATAAACAGGAAAGACAAAAGGCCTACACATCATTTTGTAAGCACACAGACCAAGCATGCGCGCCTACCAAATGATGAAAGCTTTTTTTTAGGTCGAGCCTGGGCAGCGCATGCGCTTCTATGCAAGGCATGCTGTATTCAGGTAGTGACTTGAAGCTCTGCCCACTCTCCGCCCATTTTTTTCATTGGCTTGTCTCATTGTCCACTGTGGCTGTTCATTGGTCAATAGGCTTAGTAGTACCTCCTTAGTACCACCTTGTCCCATTTTGTAACCTCCTATGGCGACACCCCCTCTTACGCGTGTTGTTACTCAGTGGGCTTCAATTACAGCCTCCAAGCACTATTTTCTCAAACAGCTTTGTCCTGCCTGTTGTTGCAGGAATGACACGCACTCTCCTAACGCCTTTTAAAACAAATTTAAGGCACGGGCGCCGAATGCATTTGCAATGCAATGTGTCTCGCATTTACAAGAGTTTAAGCTATTGGCATTGTAAATGACATTGCCTTTTTTTTTATCTGTTTCAAAAAACAACACATAAATAAAAGGCATTGTCATTTACAATGCCAATAGCTCAAACTCTTGCAAATGCTAAACCTATTGCATTGCAAATGCTTGTTTTCTTTTGGTTTACTGACCCGATTTGGATCAGTAAACAATAAAAAAAAAAAAAAAAAAAAAAAAGTAATGCGAGCTGCAACAAGGGTGGGAGATGCTAAACAGAGAGCGGAATCATGGAAGGCAGGGAAACAACAGGCGGGTGGGGGAAGCAACACGTGTGTGCGAGGGGAACAAAGCGTGGGTGTATGGCGAAGCAACAAAAAGTGGGTGGATGGAAACAAATGGAGACAGAGCAACTTGGAGAGGGTGGAAGTGAACGAACAAGAGAGCCTATTATGAGCTGGGGAGAGCACACAGGCGAGAAAGCATCAAGGGTGTGGGGAGAAGCACATAAAGGCAAGAGCATCATATAAGGGGCAGGAAGAGCAACACATGCACAACAGAGGGCGAGAAGTACACGAGGGAGGCAGCTGGAAAACACGTGCATCTTCATAGAATGCTTAAACAAAAAGAAAAAAGTGTAGACTAAACAAAGAGAGCACTGTAAGGGCAAACTAATATGTCCATGCTCCAGGAAAAGGTAAAACAAGAAGAGGAAAAAAAGTCCACACAGTGTTAGCGAATAAGAAGCAAGCAAAGGAAAGTGACAATGAAGCCAATCAAAGGTAAGCAATGGAAGGGCTCTAAGCCCAGTGTAAGCTAACCATGCACCTCACAACAGACAGTGCATGCACTGTCTCCTAGGCGAGACTTAAAAAGAGAACCGAGTTCTAGGCACTACTTGGACATTTGAACCCACATAGAACTTGGTCTAAGAGGAGAGCCTAAGGTACATTTTTTGGGAGGTTTAAGATCGTATCAGTGACTAGCAAGTCCTGGTTCAATACAATCCTAGTACAAGAGAGAGCTCTGTGCCTTTCTTTGGAGACACAAGCTGAGATGAAGTGTTGTCTCTATGCAGGGATGTTATAGGGTACCTGCAAAAGGGACTACGCCTCAGTGCCCTAGTATTTCAGGGACCCTTGCTTTTTACGGACTAGAGACAGCAATCCACAGGAGAAAGGTAGTCAGTTAACTTTCAAAATTATCTGGAGCCGCGTTGCACTCCAGCAGAAACGTTTATTTTAATACCTTTGTATGTTTAAGCTACACGAAATCTGCCAACTCAGAAGAAGGCATTGTATGATGTGGCAAGTATGCAACTCAATAATTACGTGGAAAAACTGACGTGTGGAATTACACAATTCCTGGTGCCTCGAGTATACTCCAATTAAGATAATTTGTTTTAAAACCTCAAATGTCTGCCTTTTTCTGTGTTTCTTCTGTGTATGTGCGCTTACATTTCTTTAATTTTCTTTTATGCCTGTATAATTTCAAACAATTCTTCAATTTAAATATTCTGAATAGGGGACCTCAAATTATGTCTGTACCAATTGCCACATAAATTCAAAAGGCTTTGTCTTTGTGTACTCCCTGCAGGGACTGAGGGTTACTCAGCCTGCCCCTTTGCTGGCTGCAGTGTACTGGGGAGGTAGAGGCTCCCTCATCAGTGAAGTGGACTGCCTGCTTTCCTAGTCTGAGGTCAGTGCACACCACCTCATCACACCAGCCTGGGCTCCATCCATTTGTACAAGACGCGCCTCTGCTTACTGCCTGGTGCTGCTTTACAAGCTTTGAGACCCTGTGAAGGGCTTGTCGTGGTTACTAGGGGTCCATTCCTTGTGCAAAGAAAGTGCTGCAGAGAAGGGAAAGGGCCATCTAATGAAGTTAGCAAAGTGCTTGGGTTTAATTGAGAAAATAAAAGTTTTTTCTTTTGTGTTTTAAACCAGTCTTTTTCAGCCAAGTTGATTAAATCGATGCATAACAAATTTTTAAAAAAAACGTTCTTTGGGGATGTAACCTGAAGTCTTGCATCCTACCACCACAGCTCTGTAACCTGAAGTCTCGCGTCATAATACCACAGCTCACAATTCTGTAACCTGAAGTCTTGCGTCATAATACCACAGCTCACAATTCTGTAACCTGAAGTCTCGCGTCATACCACAACAGCTCTGTAACCTGAAGTCTCACGTCGTAAGTCTTGCATCATACCACAGCTCCCAATTCTGTAACCTGAAGTCTTGCGTCGTACCACCACAGCTTACAATTCTGTAATCTGAAGTCTCGCGTCATAATACCACAGCTTACAATTCTGTATCCTGAAGTCTCACGTCATACTACCACTGCTCTCAATTCTGTAACCTGAAGTTTTGCGTCGTACCACCACAGCTCACAATTCTGTAACCTGAAGTCTCGCTTCGTACCACCACAGCTCATAATTCTGTAACCTGAAGTCTCGCGCCGTAAGTCTCGCGTCATACCACAGCTCACAATTCTGTAACCTGAAGTCTTGCGTCGTGCCACCACAGCTCTGTAACCTGAAGTCTCGCGTTGTAAGTCTCGTGTCATACCACAGTAAACAATTCTGTATGCCACCATTTCAAAATTCAGTTTTTCTAGTTCAATAGTAATCTAGCCAATGGCGTCTCAGGTTAAGTAAAAAGAATACATGGTTAGATGACACAAGAACCCCAGAAGGGGCTAGCATCACGACACAACCCCCAACGTTTTCCTAACATTTAGGAGCTAGATCTTCTGTAACAAAGGCCGATGCTATCCTATGGGGTGGGGTCAAACATGCCACATTTTTCTGCCCACCCGGACCTCTGGAGGGGTCATTTGCTACTAATACACTGCTGCAGAGCGCTAGTTGCCTCGTGATCTTGGAGATCATCACCCTACAGAGGACACGGGGGAAAGTTCCACTTTTGTGAGACTAGTTAGAACTTTAACAGAAGAGAGAAGTTGTATATGTGTATTTAGGTTTGCATCTGGATTTGTAAAGCACAGCAATTCACCCAAAGGCATCAGGGCGCTACAGGAAAGCACAAACAAGCCGCTGTAGTAGAAGGTTTCTTTACAGGACAGTTAGTAAGGACACAGCCAAGATTTCCTGAATTAGGATTAGATTATCTTCCTTATGTGGCAGCGGGGCAAAGGACCTAACTAACAGGTAGTGTATAAAGAAAATGCCCTTTCACTATTGTGCGTCTGTTTTCAAGCTAGAATTTGCAGAACTGGGATTCAAAAAGGTAATTATCTGCGGGTCCAAGGTTGTGCAAGGGACCGTACCAAGCAAACCCGGACAAAAATCAGAGCTTAAGTAGGTGCATGCAGTTCCCCTATTGTGTTGGGATCCATTTCATGAAGGATTTAATAGACTATTTCCACATAAAAACTATTATTAAGGTCAACAAAAGACAACTGAGCAGGTGCATGCATGTTTGCAAATTGTGCGTATTAAGGCAACTCACCCAAGCAAGAGATACTTCCCAAACTGAATGATCTCTCAGTGCTTGGACAAAAGAGATTTATGGCCCGAATCCATGGTACTCAACCTGCCACGCTGGGTTCTGCTCTTGTGCCCTGCAGCTGACTCAGAGTACACTGTGCTAAGGAATAAACTACTAAGCAACTGCTGTACACAGACCTGCTCTGTATTAGGACACCCTTGGGACAGCTACACTAGACTCCTGCTCCGAGTTACAGGCCCCTTGAGACTGCTCCACTAGACTCCTGCTCTGTATGAGGCGTTTGAGACTGCTCCACTAGACTCCTGCTCGGAGTTACAGGCCTCTTGAGACTGCTTCACTAGACTCCTGCTCTGAGTTAGGGACCCTTGAGACTGCTTCACTAGACTCTGCTCCGAGTTATAGGACTCTTGAGACTGTTCCACTAGACTCCTGCTCGGAGTTAGGTGCCCGTTGAGACTACTTTACTATACTACTGCTTTGAGCTAGGAGTCCTTTGAGACTGCTTCACTAGACCCCTGCTCTGTATGAGGCGTTTGAGACTACTTAACTAGACTCCTGCCTGCATTTATTCCCTTGAGACGGCATCACCATACTTTTGCTCTGAGTTCAGAATCTCTTGAGACTGCTTCACTAGACTCCTGCTCCGTATTTTTTTGTCCCTTGAGACTGCTTCACCAGGTTTCTGCTCTGAGTTAGAAGTCCCTTGAGACTGCTTCATCAGGCTCCTGCTCTGAGTTTGGAGTCCCTTGAGACTGCTTCACCAGGCTCCTGCTCTGAGTTAGAAGTCCCTTGAGACTGCTTCACCAGGCTCCTGCTCTAGTCCCTTGAGACTGTTTCACTAGACTCTTGCTCTGAGTTGGGAGTCCCTTAAGACTGCTTCACTTCAGTCCTGCTCTGTATTTTCTTCATAGCTAGAAAAGCATCTATGGGCGGTGAGGACAGGCCTGGGATTCTTGGCCCGCCTCTGTGGCTGGCAGGGGCAGCCATTTTCTGCTCGCATTGAAGTGTTCCAAGGCCAGCACGGCTCTTTGTCTCTTACACAATAACAGTGAGAACTAAATGCCTGTGGCCGGCTCAGAGGAGCTTCAAGGCCCCAAGCCCACAACTGAGGTCTGGCAGGCGGTCGGAGAGTCGGGGAAAGAGAATATCCTCTTTGGAGTGATTCAGATGCTGAAACCAGAGAAACCTTAAACCAACCCCTCTCCTGGCTTTCCTAAACCATAACAGCGCCAGTACACGGACTAGGAGAAACCAAAACCACACACTCCTTCTCCGAACAAAACCCCAAGCACTCGAAAACACGAGAGAGAAACCGCAACCTGCCATGACCTCTCGCGATCACAAACCAAAGCCTTGGGCACCCACGAGCGCTCATCCATCTCTAAATCCTACAGCCCAACCAACTTTCACCGTCATCCACTAAGAAGAAAAAAAAACTTGTGTACTTGCCAACGTTCTATGGAAAGCAGAAGTTGGATTCTGCAAGTCACAAAACCGCTAGTTGGCATAATGATGACACCATTGGCATTTGCAAAAAGAACAAATGATGGACGGAATGCAGAACAATGCAAATATTCACCCCCAGTCACAGATCTGGGCTTAATCCATCGTTTTTCACCCCAGTTTGGACCCAGCCATATGCAAATCAGTCTTGACCATGTTCCTCATGGGAACAGTCCAGCCCGAACTGCCAAGTCGAGTCCTCCCTGGACCGGAAACAAGCATCCTGGGACCGGTTTCGGGTTATCACCCCTCATCATCCAGGCTAGTTGAATACAGTGGCGCAGTGAGCACGGGACCCATGTCTGGGCATACCCTTCCCACTTAGGGCGACAAAAGGAAAAAGAACAAATGATGGACGGGATGCTGAACAATCCAAACATTCATCCCCAATCACAAAGATCTGGGTCTAATCCATCATTATTTTGCTCACCACAGCACCCCAGTTTGGACCCAGCCATATGCATAATTTCATCATAGTAAATCACATGACATGCGATGGGGCCTGGATCAAAGGAAAGAACGCTGTGGCGTCTGACTCAGATGGCATCATGAGAACTAAATATCATGACATAAATGAATGAACATTGTGCACTGTGGTCTGTTAAGTCTGGCTAATACACCTCTTCATCAATAATATACCTGTGCAGGGCAGTGACGTCAGTAACTCCAGCAGCATTCCCAGCATGCAGTTTAGGACATTGTCCAGGTTACAAGAGACAAGTTGGAATTCTCAAACGTATTCCTGCTCCGAGAGCTTGTTTCACCGCTTAACAGGTTCAATTTGCAACTTCTCCAAAATCAGTAGGATGACTCCAAGAAAAATGTAGCCTACTTTCCAAATCAGTAGCACTGGCAATTATGTCACAGCTGTACTTCGGACGAGACGGTGCACTTTAACCAGGACAAGTCATAGAGAGCAAAAGGCCACTTTATTAGGACAGGTCTGCAGGTAGCTTCAAAGAACTTTACAGTCATCAAAACTCCGCCTTGCTAACATTTCAAAAACCTATACCCTCCCACACTTGATGCTCATACCCTCCCAAATTTGACACACAACTCCAGCACCCGCTTCCATCAAACATCTTTTTAACTACCGTTCTTTCAACCTGCCCCAAATGTTGCCTTCTAAGTGTTCCAACCTCCAACGACCCCGGTCATTTGCCCCAAGCCTTCCAGCCTTGTGCCATGATCTGTACCTCTGTAATGGACACACTGTCCCTGCTTACCCCATGGGGCAACTTTAGGCAAGTGCGCCAGGCGGAAACAGGGACAGTGCGCCCTATTACAAGTAATGTGTTGCCCCTGGGTAGCCGAGATCTCGCACTGACCTGGGGGGTAGTGAATTAAGGAAAGTCAGACAGGCTCTTCGAAGCTGACAGTCCTTCGGTCCTTGTGCATGTGGCAACCTGCCATCAATTCAAAGAGGAGCTAGAGCTCCCCCTGCAGGTGAGTGCAGTGAGGAGCTGTAATAATCTGCAGGGGGATGTCTGCATGGTACATGGGATCCGCTTACCCCATACTGAGGGCTGCCCTCAGACAGCACACTAACAATGGATCCCCTTTTTGTGGTGCACTATCAGTCAGCCTCCTGGGGGCTATCCGCCTCTGCGCCCATGTCCGTAATAGGTCGAAGGGACAGAGGCAAAGTGATTCCTTAACTTGTGTGGGCCCACACCACATACAAATGGGGGAATGCCCTCTGTGCCAGCACTATCAGTATTACAGAAGGGGTCGCACAGCTGTCTGCAGCCGCTTCTGTAATATCGCAATGCTTCGAGGGTGCACAAAGCAGGCACACATGCCCATTGCGCCCCTGGGGAATGATGCATATAGGGCCCCTAAAGGGGAAATGAAAAAATACCAAACAAAGTGACCAACCAATAGATAAAATATTCAATGACTCCAAGGGAAAACAAAATAGGGGCAAAAAAGAAAATAGCTAAAGAAATACTCGCACAGGTCAAAGCACATTACAAAGAAGGTCACTACGGTCTTCTGTCCCAGCCAAACTGTCACTTAGACCCCTCCCTCAAAATAAACCGCTCTATCCATGTGCATACCGTTTTGGATGCAGCACCTGCTCAAAAGACCCCAGGAGAGAAGCGTCAAGCTCCTCTCCCCTCAGTTCGCCCCAATCTTAGAAACCACAAAAAAATATCTTTTCAACCAAAAACACAGATTTGGATTAACACCGAAAACTTGTCACTGTAGTCAATGACAAATTAATTAACATTATTAATGCTTTGTTGACACAGCTGACAGCTTTTCTTAATGGTAAGTAAGGTGTGGCCCATATAAATGGCTCAGCAAGCTGAGCACTCACAACTGACATCTGATCATCATGTTCAGATCTCTGCAACGTCAACTCAGCCTTTCATCCTTCTAAACTGGTAAATCAGGATTATAACACCTCTATTAACAGTGTTTTAAAACAGTATAAAGTGCAGCATTTTACATTTTTTTTAAACATAAGAGGGGCAAAATCCTAGTCTCTTTGCCTGATAGAATTGAACACTATCCAAGATCTAATCTTGTGCCTGAATTGTAAAAGATTAAGTGTCAGGGCTCAAAGTTTTGCTGGTGGGAGTGCCCAATGCCAAGGCTGTGTAGTCTTGATTCCACCTCATGCCTCTTTCATCCATCACCAGGCACTCCCTGCCTCTTTATCTCACTCTTGCAGGTTCCTGCTTTCTCCCTGTGTGACTTTTCGTTTTTGTCTTTCTCCTTCTCAGTCAGTAAATTCTTTATTCAGTACCAAGACCATAAAAGTTACAAACAGAGAAAACATACACCTATAATTATAAGATATACATGTAGGGTCATTAGAAGACCATCACATAAAAATGGTTACAAATTTAAAGAAACAAAACATCTAAAACCAATTATGTAAATAGAAAATAAAAAACAGCAATACAAAAGCAGCAATTAAAAGGGCATAGGAGATCCATATCAACGGTTTCATAACTCAATGCACAGAATCAGTATGACAGTATTATTGGTGAACAATGCATACAACATCATGCGTGGGAAGACAAAAACTTTAAAAAATAAAACCGAAACCAGGAATTTCAAATGCATGATCAAGACAATAACTAACCAGGTGACAGAAAGTGGCTTGCATCAGAGAACTAAACCAAAAACATCATATTTACAAACTAATGTGATCTTAATAAAAGTTACTTCAGCACTTTGGCGTGGATACTCCAACTCCAGTGGAGATACTTGGCAACCACACACACAATGGACTCTTTAGTCTCTGCATGCAGATTCCTGAGTGCTACCCGGCTCTGCCTGACCCTCAGCTGCTTACAAATCAGAAGGAACCACCGCGTCCTAGGCCAGGCATAGCCAGGACAGAAAAAGAAAAAATGTTGTAGATCTTCATTAGACTGCAAGCATACTGAACAGGTCAGGTCCACTCTTGATTTCCAATTGACACAGAACGCCCGTCATGGCAAAGTGCCATGGCGAAAGTTAATGTACAATTTTCTGGCCTCCTGGGTTAGGAGGTAAGCTAGGAAGGGCTCGAAAGAACTATACGTTTTAAGTTCAAAGAAAGCTGAGGTGAGAGACCCCTGGTTTGCGTTGCTCACCTCCAAGGCCTATATGTTTGCCCAGGAAGCTTCCTTGAGGGAGCCCTTGGAAAGGTTTACTGAACACCCATGATCAGCCCATTGATCTTCATAGCCTATATAGCGCATGGTGTCCCTGATATAACGCAGCCAATGTATTCTGCAATTCCTCTCGAGTAGAACTATTTCCTTAAAGGCGTTAAAATACTCAACTAAGGCTGGTGTATGTTTTAGCCTCCGCCAATACAGACCGGACCTTAAACCGGCCTTGTAGGCAATAGATCTAACTCCCAGATCCCAACATAGAGAGGCAATATTGGAGTGCTTTTGGGGAGGCTTATCAAATCTTCAATAATTGTTTTCCGCCACACCCAGAGAGGCCAGACATTCAGAGCCCCACGGCTCTGCCCCGTATAAGGCACGTCCCTCAGCCTTTGCACTTTAGACCCCAAGGGCAGGTGAGATCTGCCTTACTCTGACGGTCCGGAACAATCTCAGTATCCCAAATGCATGGTGTGAAAAATTCTAGCCACTTTTCTTAATTTGGGAAGACCACAGCATGTTACTTGTAAGCCTGATGCCAAGGTAATCAAAATCAGTTACTCTATGTAAGCTGGTTCCCTCTAGAGTAATATGTCCTCTGAAAGATTTATTTGGATTAATAGCCATAAATTTGGTTTTAGTCTGATTATTAGCCCTCTCTCCTGACAAAAAGCTGCAAAGCGGTTCATTAGAGTCTGCAAACCAACTGTGGTCTTACACACCAATAAGGTGTCATCTGAGAAGAAGAGCAGATGAATCTTACGGCCCGCAATACAAGGGGCATTGCTCTCGCAGTATTCCAAGTAGGCCAGTACATCGATAAGATCAAGAGAGAATAAAGTTGGGGCAAGCGCACATCCCTGACGCAGGCCTCGGCGCATATCAGTGCGTTGTCAAAGTTCGCCCAGGGGGCTCCAACGAACTTGTGCATACATATCTTTGTGTAGAAGCATCACGATGCTCAATAAATCAGGGAGAACCTCATTACATTTTAAGACCTCCCAAAGTTTAGCACGGGGAACCAAATCAAAGGCAGATTTCAGATCTACAAAAACTAGATATAAGTGCGATTTTTTAAGAACCACTATCTTCCAATAGACATAAATCTAAAAATGTGATCAGTTGTGGATGTGCCTCATGATCCGATAGGGACTCATGATCTTCTATACAAACATTCGGGGATGTGGAATTCCTATAGTCCGACGCCCAGGACATATTGTTTGGGGTCATTGGCAACAAGTTTTCATGTGTATTTTGTCCTTGCAACAGGTAGGCCCAACCCCCTGCAGGACAAACCCTGTGGCTGCCAGTTTGCAGTACCACATTATGGAACAGGGAAGGGCACTGTCTGTAGTTAAGGTAATATTTTTGTCCATATGTTAATGGTATTCAAACTTGTATTCATGGTTCATTAATTGAAAACCTTTATTATTAGGGTGAGCACTCTAAGTAAATGTTGTAAGCTCCTACTGCACTACTGATGGTGGTTCAAGTATAAAAATGTGTACACACGTTTTCAAAGTTTAGCAATATGAGGCTATGTATAATGTTCCCAGAATGCTCTCTGATTTGATGCAAATATTTGCAGAAAGCTTGAAAGCAAGATTGATGATTCTTTGCTTTCAAAATAAAATGTTAAAAAAAAATGAAAGCGGCAAAAAAACATTTCTCTAAACTACTGTAAAATTTCAGGCACCATTTCTTTGCAGCATCATTTAGTAACGTATGTCGATTCATGCTAGTATTTCTCAAAAATATTCATAATGGAAAATGAGTGTAACTGGTTTCAGTAAGATTATGGGAAACAAAAATAAACAAGCATTGGCAAAGCCAGTAGGTCTGAAATTGGTGGTCAGCTTTTTAGATTTGTCAATGTGTGACTTGTTTTGGCATGGTTTTTGTAAAACCTTATTGTTGTGGGAGCTCCCAGGCCCTCACCATTATAACAAACATTGGCAAAAGAAAGCATTGTCTTTGGTCTTACAAAGCACACACTGTCACAGCAGTTACTGGCACTGAACAAAACTACTTTGTGTGCCGATATACTCCTTGTGAAAGAGCAGAATGCTGTCACTCACAGTGAAGCCAGCCGATAAAGAGAGAGAGAGACAGACAGAATTTTAATAAACGCAAAAGGTCATGGTCAATGCCAGACCAAATTAGGGGCCCAATTATTAAAGAAAGTCTCAAAAGTGCAACCATGGTATAGGTCCTTGCATTAAGTGCAGCTATACGGTTTTTGTGAACTTCCAAGAATTTACAGAAGGAGGACAAGAAATACTACTCCTAGAAATTATTTGACACCTGCATTTTAGCATGAGCAAATAAGCATGTGTAGATTTGCTCATGCCAAAATCTGAGTGTTTGCAAGTTCACTTTCCCTCCAACCACTTTTTTCCCAACTCTGGAAGAAGGTTTACGTCTGCCATTGTCAGTAATAAATTTCCAACATTTCTCAGTATGGGAAGAGATTAGAGGAGAGTTGTTGAAAACCCTTAAAACATGCAAGTTAGTAGATTTGCACAGACTCAAAAGGGCATTCTAACCCTGGAACTATTGCTTACCACTACCTTCAGCCCCAGTATGTAGATCTGCGGAAACGTGGCAACATAAGGGGATTGCAAGTATTCAAACACTACAATGGTATGAGCCCTGGCATAATCAGAGAGGCTATATCAGAGCTCTTATATAATGAGATCGCTGCCATAATTTGTCGCCGCACTACATGGCACCAAAGGGACAAGTGGATTTTGTTACATGACAAGTAGATTTATGAAGCAACCTGCCCCATGGACAAGTAGATATTTTATTAAATTCCACACCCCTGTTCAATCATCCAATTTGTTTAAAATCTGACTGCAAAACACATTGAGGATAACATCAATTAAGCTGATCGGTCTATAGTTTAGGGGTGAATCCCTAGAACCCTTCTTGTGGAACTGAACCATCTCGTCTAACTTCCAGCTCTTCAGAACCTCGGTGCCCCCTAGTACAGCATTAGTCAATCCATTAATTTAGATGGCTCAATTCTCAAGATTAGAGCAGAAAAGGTCACCCAGAAACCCATCAGCTCCTGCTGCTTTGCCCAGGGCAACACTCTTAATTGCACACAATGTTATACTTAATTCTACAGTTAGTGAAAGAGAATTAGGACGTGGCCTAAGATCAACCGAGGCACAACCCCCAACATCCATACCTACCGAGGTGATATATAGCTCAGAAAAATGCTTATAAGAGATGTCCGAGTGAATGGAATTTGCTAAAAACTCTGCCATTTTTCCCCCATTAGCAACCAAACGCCAGAATTTCTTGGTATGTTTAGCTTGAGCATCCTCAAATAAATCTTCCCAAATTAAATAAGAGTGTCCCAGCTGCTGCGTGCTTCAGCCAGGGCATGCTTATACATACTCCTTTTATGCCCAATACATTCGACCTTCCCACCCTCCAAGGCTATGCACGAGCCATTTTTAGCAATTCTGCAATCCTTGTTATACCAATTACTGCCTACCTTCCCAGGTAGGTTTTTCCCTCATGACTCTCCGTCTTTACCCTTGTGTGTTTCTCTCATTCTTGCTCTGGTTTAAAGTCGATTTGTGAAAGGCAGCGAGTCTTCTAAGACCCTCAATGCTGCCCGGTGCAGGGTTCCACCTCTAATTCACTTTGGGTTCGCTATCAAAATAATGAGGCAAGGCGCTGGAAACTGGAAGACAAGAAGAAGGTTTATTTCTCATGAGGAGATCGCGTCAACTGAGACACCGGGATGTCTCAGTGAGGTGTTCTGCTGGCAATGCTTTTGGCTCTTCCTTTTATACAGGTTTTACACAATGTATTTGTTTCATTTATCATGGTTACAAGCTTGGAGTCTCCGCCCGGGCAGGTTGTCACACAAGCCCGACATTGTTTCATCAACATGGTTACACAAGCCTAACATTAACTCTCCTCCCGCCCGGGTCAAAAACAGACAATTTAATTGCAGCTGGACCTTGCTTCAGGGTCTAAAAGCGAGTGAGACCGGTCAGATCTAAGAGTCCGTTCTGTTGATAAAAACAGGTCCCATTGTTGGTAATAACAAGTCTTGCTGTTTGCAGTGCAATAAATCATTTTGCAAGAGTCTTTGGTGTTTGGAACCTGTTTGTGTAACTAGGTGTAGTGAGGGGTAGAGCGTCCAAAAGCTTGTCTGAAAACGGGGATGAGAGGAAAAACGAGTTTGTGGCAGCAAGTGGCGCTGAGGTTTGTTGTGGCAATAGAGTTTATAGCCCCCAGCACAGTACCAGGTCGGTCAGAGGGATGCTAGTAAGGGCAGGGTGAAACAAAGGTGACCAACAGAGTACAAAATGGCTGTGATAGATTAAAATGACTGTAACTTATGTGCACATAGAATTTCACCAGACAAGATGGCGCAGGTAATGTTCATAATTGTCATTTTGCTTTTAACAGTGGCCCCTTTGAACATAACTAGCCAGCTTGTCAGTCTATTTCGATCTCCATAATGTCCTGTATCTCTTGATCATACATTACTCTCATTTTTGTTAGCTGAGTGTCCATAGTCTTAGGGTGCAAGGTAGTTATGCAAAGATAACACAAAGGTGGTATACAGTGTATACCCAAACAACAACCACATATTGTCAATACTGGGACCAAGAGAATCATTGATATTTTCCAACCCCACTCCTTCAAGATGCCCCAAAGCCAACTTCCAATTGTCCAAGTCTCTGATCCTTGATGAATTTCTGAAGATAGTCTATGGAGATGTTCGATTGCTTCATAGACAGAAGGTGAATTATCAGGCTGCGTCGAGGAACTGTGATGAGGCAGAGTCTGTTTGATCAATGTCTTTAGAACGCTTTTCTCGATGATGCTCTGCAGGGGCTGTGTAGGTTGGTGGCAGAACAAAGGCGATGTAGCACGTGCCCCCCAGTTTCCTGGGAGCCAGGTGTAGGCTTTGGTTCCACAAACAAAGTACATATTGGGTGATGCAACAAATGCTGGAGGGTTGGCAGTGTTCAAAGTCCTTACAATGTTACAAGTGCTGTGACCCACATTCTTAGTCCCACGGCCTTCAATGCATACAAGGCCAGAGACGTTCACCACAGATAGGGCCACAGTCAGTGTTGCAGCAGTTCTTTTCTTCAGGTAGGAAAATGTGGCTCTGACAGGATTATTGAACACTTGTATTTCCACTCGTTCTTTGGAGGGGACATTCATTGGGAATGTCGTATTGGAGGTGTGAGGGCAAAGGGAGCTGCTGTTCTTCCTGTTTGGTTTAGCCAGAACTCGTTGTAGAACTGAGCGGTTGTCCCATCGGAAGTGGCATTGTCTTTGTAACTTTCTTGTGGGAGCATCATCCAGGCAAGGCAAGATCCATGAACAGAAAAGGGTGGAGGGATGAAAGGGATGGAATGTTCAGTGGCATGTGGTAGCAGCCCACAGACCCAACAGTTAGTGGCATTGGTGGCAAGATTGTGCTGGTGCAGCATCTGTACAAAAGAATTATTCCAGAATTCTTTGCGTCGTTCTCGGAGATGTGGCGGTAGTGATACCAGGTAGTGTTCTTTCTTTGTGATTGGTTGCATGGTTGGTGACAATGTTCTGTATGCAGGTGCATTCTCTTCAATGATCCAGAGTGTGACCATTAGCAGGAGGCAGGTGAGAAATGCAGCTACAAGTGCAATTGTCTTTGTACTGTGCAGTTCAAAAGTCTTGGTGTCTTTGCGGTGGCTTTGCAGGTGTTCCGTTTCTTCCATCATCTTCGAGGAGCTCACCAACTGTTAGGACCACAGACTTTTGTCTGGTGTTTTTCCTGGTAGCGTTGTTTGGCTGTGCTACCGATCTGAGACTCTGACTCAGTTAGTGGCCTGGTTGTTGGAGCTCCCCCTTTTCATCGATCTTAGGTTGTACCCTTTCCTGGATGGCACCGTGGGGTCGGGAAATTCTGATAGTTCAAGGGTGTCTTCTTGTGGGTAGCAACTCAGAGCTGGTCGGTCTCTCGCGAGTACTTCCTCTTGCACCTCCACCCCTTCACAGGTTGCCAGGGTTGGAGGGACTCGTTTGCAGCGATGGGCATGCAGCCAGTTCCATTTTCCTTTCACTCGGAGGGCAGTTCGGGTGGTGATCAGGACTTGCCAGGGGCCCGTCCACCTAGGCTCCAGATTCTTCGTTCTTTGGAAGTTGCAGATCAAACATGGTCGCCTGGCTTTATTTCATGTCCCGGGCCCCTGGATACATCAGGCAAAGCTTGCTGCACCTGTTGGTGGATAATTGTTAGCTCGTTTGTCAATTTATGCAAGTAATCTGCGTAGTTCTGTCTCCTGCCGTGGCTCGGGCAGTAACGTCTGCTAGTGCATTTACCTATCCAATGAGATCAGTCACTTTCCTATGTGCTTGGCATTTTATCACTGCTAACTTCTTGGGGAGGAGGACTGCTTGCGTCAAGGCGGAGACTAAATCTCCATGCAGGATGGGTGTACCGTGTGAAGTCAGGAACCCTCTTTCTTTCCATAAGATCCCAAAATGGTGAACCACCCCGAAGGCATATTGGCTGTCGGTGTATATGTTAACTGTCGTGTCAGTCGCTAAGATCGGTCGGGACAAAGGGTTGGTGGAGGGCGTACCGTCAAATCCTATTGAGGTCACATGTGAGCCTGACAAGGGTGCCTTTGAAATCAGTCGTTTGGATAGTGCACTACGTGTTGCTCCAGTGTCTACCAGAAATGGCGACTTTGTGCCCAGGACCTCAGCGGTAACATAAGGGCCTTGCTGATCAACATAGAGCTCGACTGGATCCCTCCCTTGCCCCTGGCTGTCCTATGCAAAGTCGTACGTATTGTCATAATCTGTCTGTTGGTACTGATACTGTTTGGGATGGTCAAATGTGTTCACTCTTCCTGGCCTTTCCTTGCTTGCTTCACTCGTGTACCCTCTCCCACGTCCTCTTCCTCTCTGTCTACTTGCTATTTCCCTCGCCCCTCTGCCCCTACCAGCTCCTAACAAAGCCGGGCATTGGGTTTTCCAGTGTCCATATTCTTTGCAAAATGCACATTGATCCTGTCCTAGGTCTTGGCGTCCTACATATGATGTCGATGAATTGTTACTAGGTGGCTGTACTCTAGGGGTATTCTGCTGGTATCCTCCCTATATTGCTCCCTTGCTGTATTCGCCCCCTGGAGTTGTGCTACCATTACCCTTTCCTTCAAGTCCTTCTTTTTCCTTTCTGTAGCCCTGTCATTTTCGTTTTTCTGATGTTCATAGTTCTGGGCCATTTGGAGAATGGCCGCCGGTTTAGATGCTGCCCAACTACTTTCGCTGGCTTGTAATTTCTGGGATACATCTGGCAGTAGTCCTTTTACATAGTTCTGCACAAATAAGTGGTGTCCGGTTGCGGTGGACATGTCTTGTCCACTGTAATCGGAGAACACAGTTTCAAATATGGAGAAATACTCTGATGTGAAAGGCAGCGAGTCTTCTAAGACCCTCAATGCTGCCCGGTGCAGGGTTCCACCTCTAATTCACTTTGGGTTCGCTATCAAAATAAGGAGGCAAGCGCTGGAAACTGGAAGAGAAGAAAATGGTTTATTTCTCATGAGGAGACCACGTCAACTGCTGACACCAGGATGTCTTCAGGGAGGTGTTCTACTGGCAATGCTTTTGGCTCTTCCTTTTATACAGGTTTTACACAATGTATTTGTTTCATTTATCATGGTTACAAGCTTGGAGTCTCCGCCCCGGGCAGGTTGTCACACAAGCCCGACATTGTTTCATCAGCATGGTTACACAAGCCCAACATGGTTTCATCAACGTGGTTACACAAGCCCAACATTAACTCTCCTCCCGCCCAGGTCAAAAACAGACAATTTAATTGCAGCTGGACCTTGCTTCAGGGTCTAAACACAAGTGAGACCGGTCAGATCTAAGAGTCCGTTCTGTTGATAAAAACAGGTCCCATTGTTGGTAATAACAAGTCTTGCTGTTTGCAGTGCAATGAATCATTTTGTAAGAGTCTGTTTGGTATTTGTAACCTGTTTGTGCAGGGATGAGAGGAAAGACGAGTTTGAGGCAGCAGGTGATGTTGATGTTTGTCGTGGAAATAGTTTATAGCCCCCAGTACACATATCAGGTTTGGTCAGAGAGTCAGAAGGCTGCTAGAGGACAGGGTGAAATGAAGGTGACCAACAGAGTACAAAATGGCTGTGATAGGTTGAAATGACTAACTTATGTGCACATAGAATTTCACCAGACAAGATGGCGCAGGTAATGTTCATAATTGTCATTTTGCTTTTAACAGTGGCCCCTTTGAACATAACTAGCCAGCTTGTCAGTCTATTTCGATCTCCATAATGTCCTGTATCTCTTGATCATACATTACTCTCATTTTTGTTAGCTGAGTGTCCATAGTCTTAGGGTGCAAGGTACTTATGCAAAGAGAACACAAAGGTGGTATACAGTGTACACCCAAACAGCAACCACATATTGCCAATACTGGGACCAAGAGAAACATTGATATTTTCCAACCCCAGTCCTTCAAGATGCCCCAAAGCCAACTTCCAATTGTCCAAGTCTCTGATCCTTGATGAATTTCTGAAGATAGTCTATGGAGATGTTCGATTGCTTCATAGACAGAAGGTGAATTAACAGGCTGCGTCGAGGAACTGTGATGAGGCAGAGTCTGTTTGATCAATGTCTTTAGAACGCTTTTCTCGATGATGCTCTGCAGGGGGCTGTGTAGGTTGGTGGCAGAACAAAGGCGATGTAGCACGTGCCCCCCCAGTTTCCTGGGAGCCAGGTGTAGGCTTTGGTTCCACAAACAAAGTACATATTGTGTGATGCAACAAATGCTGGAGGGTTGGCAGTGTTCAAAGTCCTTACAATGTTACAGGTGCTGTGACCCACATTCTCAGTCCCACGGCCTTCAATGCATACAAGGCCAGAGACGTTCACCACAGATAGGGCCACAGTCAGTGTTGCAGCAGTTCTTTTCTTCAGGTAGGAAAATGTGGCTCTGACAGGATTATTGAACACTTGTATTTCCACTCGTTCTTTGGAGGGGACATTCATTGGGAATGTCGTATTGGAGGTGTGAGGGCAAAGGGAGCTGCTGTTCTTCCTGTTTGGTTTAGCCAGAACTCGTTGTAGAACTGAGCGATTGTCCCATCGGAAGTGGCATTGTCTTTGTAACTTTCTTGTAGGAGCATCATCCAGGGAAGGCAAGATCCATGAACAGAAAAGGGTGAAGGGATGAAAGGGATGGAATGTTCAGTGGCATGTGGTAGCAGCCCACAGACCCAACAGTTAGTGGCATTGGTGGCAAGATTGTGCTGGTGCAGCATCTGTACGAAAGAATTATTCCAGAATTCTTTGCGTCGTTCTCGGAGATGTGGCGGTAGTGATACCAGGTAGTGTTCTTTCTTTGTGATTGGTTGCATGGTTGGTGACAATGTTCTGTATGCAGGTGCATTCTCTTCAATGATCCAGAGTGTGACCATTAGCAGGAGGCAGGTGAGAAATGCAGCTACAAGTGCAATTGTCTTTGTACTGTGCAGTTCAAAAGTCTTGGTGTCTTTGCGGTGGCTTTGCAGGTGTTCCGTCTCTTCCATCATCTTCGAGGAGCTCACCAACTGTTAGGACCACAGACTTTTGTCTGGTGTTTTTCCTGGTAGCGTTGTTTGGCTGTGCTACCGATCTGAGACTCTGACTCAGTTAGTAGCCTGGTTGTTGGAGCTCCCCCTTTTCGTCAATCTTAGGTTGTACCCTTTCCTGGATGGCACCGTGGGGTCGGGAAATTCTGATAGTTCGAGGGTGTCTTCTTGTGGGTAGCAACTCAGAGCTGGTCGGTCTTTTGCGAGTACTTCCTCTTGCACCTCCACCTCTTCACAGGTTGCCAGCGTTGGAGGGACTCGTTTGCAATGGAGCGTGCAGTCAGTTTCATTTTATTTCCACTCGGAGGGCAGTTCGGGTGGTGCTCAGGACTTGCCAGGGGCCCGTCCACCTAGGCTCCAGATTCTTCGTTCTTATCAAACATGGTCGCCTGGCTTTATTTCATGTCCCAGGCCCCTGGATACGTCAGGCAAGGCTTGCTGCACCTGTTGGTGGATAATTGTTAGCTCGTTTGTCAAATTATGCAAGTAATCTGCGTAGTTCTGTCTCCTGCCGTGGCTCGGGCAGTAACGTCTGCTAGTGCATTTCCCTGTCCAATGAGATCAGTCACTTTCCTATGTGCTTGGCATTTTATCACTGCTAACTTCTTGGGGAGGAGGACTGCTTGCGTCAAGGCGGAGACTAAATCTCCATGCAGGATGGGTGTACCGTGTGAAGTCAGGAACCCTCTTTCTTTCCATAAGATTCCAAAATGGTGAACCACACTGAAGGCATATTGGCTGTCGGTGTATATGTTAACTGTCGTGTCAGTCGCTAAGATCGGTCGGGACAAAGGGTTGGTGGAGGGCGTACCGTCAAATCCTATTGAGGTCACATGTGAGCCTGACAAGGGTGCCCTTGAAATCAGTCGTTTGGATAGTGCACTACGTGTTGCTCCCGTGTCTACCAGAAATGGCGACTTTGTGCCCAGGACCTCAGCAGTAACATAAGGGCCTTGCTGATCAACATAGAGCTCGACTGAAACCCTCCCTTGCCCCTGGCTGTCCTATGCAAAGTCGTACGTATTGTCATAATCTGTCTGTTGGTACTGATTCTGTTTGGGATGGTCAAATGTGTTCACTCTTCCTGGCCTTTCCTTGCTTGCTTCACTCGTGTACCCTCTCCCACGTCCTCTTCCTCTCTGTCCACTTGCTATTTCCCTCGCCCCTCTGCCCCTACCAGCTCCTAACAAAGCCGGGCATTGGGTTTTCCAGTGTCCATATTCTTTGCAAAATGCACATTGATCCTGTCCTAGGTCTTGGCGTCCTACATATGATGTCGATGAATTGTTACTAGGTGGCTGTACTCTAGGGGTATTCTGCTGGTATCCTCCCCTATATTGCTCCCTTCCTGTATTCGCCCCCTGGAGTTGTGCTATCATTACCCTTTCCTTCAAGTCCTTCTTTTTCCTTTCTGTAGCCCTGTCATTTTCGTTTTTCTGATGCTCATAGTACTGGGCCATTTGGAGAATGGCCGCCGGTTTAGATGCTGCCCAACTACTTTCGCTGGCTTGTAATTTCTGGGATACATCTGGCAGTAGTCCTTTTACATAGTTCTGCACAAATAAGTGGTGTCCGGTTGCGGTGGACATGTCTTGTCCACTGTAATCGGAGAACACCGTTTCAAATCTGGAGAAATACTCTGAGACATCCTCTTGTGGTTTCTGGCGGCACGCGGTTACTATGGACCAGTCTATCTTTTCTCTGGGATCAGCGTTTTCACTTTCTGCACTATTTTGTCAGGGAGGTCCAATATTGCTTTAACCGGTTTTTGACCAGGGTTCCGCTGTTTATCTAATGTGTTGAGTTGTTCCCAGGTATGACCAAGCAGTTCGGTATGGTCTATTTTCCTAATCTGTTTCCACACATCTGCTGGCAAACATAACCCGAAGAACAAGTCTATGTCGGCAAGTGTCATTATTGTTGATCCCAGAGCGGTACCTAGCTCGGTGTAAAAGGCGGTGGGGTTCTTTCGTAAATCCGGTAGAGATTTACGGAACGTCAAAATGTCCTGTCTGTCCCATGGTTGATACACCCAATTGTAGACCACCCTTCCTCTAGCGTCTTGATGGTTTATATCGTCATTAGTCCCTTGTCCTCTAGGAGGTACCCAGTAAGGGGCAGCTTCTTTTATTGGCATCATGCTATCTGTTTTTTCCACTGGGGGTCCTGCTACCTTAGTTGTCCTGTCCCTATCTATCTGTCCTTGTTCTATGAGGTGACGCAATACTTCTAGTGTGGATGAAAATAGTTCTGCAACATCGTTGTCGCCTTCATCTCCGATGTCTACCTTCCTGTAGAGAGCCACTAATCGCTCGGGCCCTACGTCTTGGTACTTCTCTTCATATGCAGTAAGGGTGTGGTAACAGAGACGTACAATAAAGTATCGTTTGCGGTTTTCAACATAGGAGTTGCATATGTCAGTTACATGCTCTTCTGTCTCCTTCCTATCTATGAGGGATTTAACTACTTTATCAATGCCTGCTCGCTCATTTTTACTTAATCGCGGGACCCTGGGCGCTCCTGTTTCTTTTGATCCTACCTCTACTACTGTATCCTTTGATGAGGCATTTGGTGTGGGTGACTCGGTGGGAGCAGAGGCGGTGGAGACTGAGGCGATCGTGCCATCTCCGGCTATACTTTGGTGGTCCTGGCGTTGTACTATGGGATGAGTAGGGGCGTAAGGGGGTGGCATGTATATGATTGGGGGACCTAACAATAAATCATCATCTATCCTTTGTTTTGCTGGTAACTTGGGGTAAAGAGTCGAGGGCGTTCTAACAGGGCATTGATCTGATATTTTTGATTCCTGTTCCTTTTTATCGATTTCCTTTTCTTTTAGTTTTTCTTCTAATCTTTTACAGGCTTGGTAAGCTGATTTTCGCGTTTCTTTATCTTGTCTAGCTTTGTCCCTTTTCTTTCTTTGAGCTGCCTCTTTTCGCCATAAGCCAAAACTGTCAAACATGGCTGGTCTAGTTTTCTTTTGTGGAGAGCTAATTCTAACGTTTCTATTTTAGCGGGATCGAAAGATCCCGTCAGTGGCCACTGATTTACCCGGTCCTTCCTAGTGTATTTATGCCATAGTTTGCTATAAGCTACGGTGGCTAATCCATACTTTACGTACATGTCCTTGTTAGGGGTGCCTTCCGGCGGTGCCGACTGACTGACCTCTAACAAACGGTCTGGTCCAAAACAATTACAATCAAACAATCTAGAGAAAACAGGCATGACGTATTTATCGGTCAAAATGAATATCTCAATCAATCAATTTAGACAAAAAGTCTGCACTACCTGTCCTTCGCTGTCTGCAAAGAGAGAATATTCCTATTCTACGTTGTTTGCAAGCAGGGAATGTCTCAAATAACTCGATATCAAAAAAGGAATACTAGTATTTCAATCAAACTATTCAATCAATCAATCAATCAATTTAAGTCGTTTTTTCACGACCTTACCCGGACCGTATGGACAGTTCTTAGTCTTCCCCTTCCAGCGCCTGGTTGTCCTCTCACTCCAATAATCAATGCGGCGTTCCTCTAAGGTCCCAGTCAGGACCGCGGGTCACTCGAGAGAGGTCCGTTCGGAACTGGTGAAGTTCAGTCGATCGGCAGCCAGACAAGGGTCTTCTCAGGCAGGTATACCCCAATCGTTTAGTTGTTCACTCCGTCGTTAGGACCTCTCTACCGGACCCGTGCGTCGCTGATGGGCCCCTACGCTTAGGCGCCAATTTGTGAAAGGCAGCGAGTCTTCTAAGACCCTCAATGCTGCCCGGTGCAGGGTTCCACCTCTAATTCACTTTGGGTTCGCTATCAAAATAATGAGGCAAGGCGCTGGAAACTGGAAGACAAGAAGAAGGTTTATTTCTCATGAGGAGATCGCGTCAACTGAGACACCGGGATGTCTCAGTGAGGTGTTCTGCTGGCAATGCTTTGACTCTTCCTTTTATACAGGTTTTACACAATGTATTTGTTTCATTTATCATGGTTACAAGCTTGGAGTCTCCGCCCGGGCAGGTTGTCACACAAGCCCGACATTGTTTCATCAACATGGTTACACAAGCCCAACATTAACTATCCTCCCGCACGGGTCAAAAACAGACAATTTAATTGCAGCTGGACCTTGCTTCAGGGTCTAAAGCGAGTGAGACCGGTCAGATCTAAGAGTCCGTTCTGTTGATAAAAACAGGTCCCATTGTTGGTAATAACAAGTCTTGCTGTTTGCAGTGCAATAAATCATTTTGCAAGAGTCTTTGGTGTTTGGAACCTGTTTGTGTAACTAGGTGTAGTGAGGGGTAGAGCGTCCAAAAGCTTGTCTGAAAACGGGGATGAGAGGAAAAACGAGTTTGTGGCAGCAAGTGGCGCTGAGGTTTGTTGTGGCAATAGAGTTTATAGCCCCCAGCACAGTACCAGGTCGGTCAGAGGGATGCTAGTAAGGGCAGGGTGAAACAAAGGTGACCAACAGAGTACAAAATGGCTGTGATAGATTAAAATGACTGTAACTTATGTGCACATAGAATTTCACCAGACAAGATGGCGCAGGTAATGTTCATAATTGTCATTTTGCTTTTAACAGGATGAGGAAAAATAAGTGTCAGTCACATGCATAAGTACTGGGGAGCCCCATCTGCAACCACCGGCTCAAATTAAACACTGTAAGAGAATTATTTTTATTGCGTAGAATGTATAATTCTGTACATAATACCTATACATTAATCAGACTAATAAAATGCACAATTTGTATTATTAAAATCAACAGCCTAAACTGCACAAACAAAAATGTGCTAGAAGAAACAGTTAAAATGTATATAGTTAGTCTATATTTCTCCAACTACTAAAGTGCATTCATAAAAGTACATAAAATATGTTCAAATTCCTTTGCCTATTATTTAATATCTTTTAATTTGAGTCTTACATATGTTATGTCCATAAATTGTTAGTTTCGATAAAAAAAACAAGCTAGGGTTGCATCCTTTACAGTGCGCGAAGATAACTTCCTGAAGTAAGGGAGTAAATAGTTGCTGTGAATATCACTCAACTCGGGACAAAGACAGATAATGTGATTCAAAGATTTCTTGCAGTAATTACAAAGTCTACAGTTTGGGGTACTGGGTGTAGATTTCAAGAGTCCTGCAAACGTTTTCGGATGAAGATATAGTAGACGGAATCTTAAAAATGTTTGGGTTTTTGTGCCTCTAAATTAGAATTTATATACTGCTGATTCAGCTGAAAATATGATTCCATAAGAAGCTGAGAGTGTTTGTATTGTGAAGCGTTTAATAAATCCCTCAGACGAAAGGACTCCTGAAGTCTTTGTCTAATAACCCTCTTACGGTTTGATCATGACATCTGTAGAAGATCCTGTACAGTTGGTATCCTGGAGACAAATATTGATTTCGACGCAAGAGGGACACAAGCTGGTGACAGGAATCCGTGTCAGCTCTTGATATATCAGCCCTCACAGGGAATCTGCTTTCGCAGAGACACAATGCCAAAAGTAGTTGATTTTCTGGATCCAGTGAACAGCTTTGAATGATAGGAGACTTAATTCAAGTCTGATCATAGTATGTGGAGTAGAACTTCGCTAATTGAATAGAGAGCGAGCATTTTGAATAACCATTGTGCCTATTTTATTAATCTTTTTGTCATTTAGTACTATTCAAGCACAGCTCAAAAGAGGAATTAGTTTGGACCTAAAGGCTAAGATGGTTGGTCTGATAGCGCGCCCTCGGTAAACTTGTGAAAACCTTTTCAAGACTTTTGTTCATTGATGGCCTTTGTTTTTTATGTATTTAAATGATGTGCAGCTGTCAGATGTTTGACCAACTAGAAGCCCAAATAGCCATAGGAGTGAACTGACTCCACCGTATCATTGCCTAACTTCCATTTGAATTTAAGTGGACCCTTCCCAAATGAGAATATTTCTGTTTTAATGATGTTAGCAGATAGACAGTTAATCTGTTTATATTAAGTGCAGTAAACTGATGTTGTAATCCAATAGGGGTCTGGGAACAGATTACAAGGTCATCTGTGTATGCCAGATAACTGGCTGGACAATTTTTTAATATAATTGCCCAAGTCATAAATGTGTCATGAAAAGAGAGATGGAGCGAGTACACAGCCCTGTTTTAGCCCATTGTTGATGGTGATTTTGGGGGAGACATAATGCTTGGTAGACAACTTGATCTGCATAAAAGTGTTGGTGTGTAGAGCTACTATCAGGTGTAACAGGTTGGAATCCATACCCAATATTAAGAGCTTCGACCAAAGGCGATTGAGATTTGCTTTGTGGATTACTCCACGGCATTCAACAAAGTGATTTTCTTTGATTTAGTGCCTTCTCAGTGAGGAGAGTCAATGTGACTGTTGTCTAGAGTTGTACATCCTGCTCTTAAAGCCTATTTGATAGGGGGGCAGCAAATTATTAGATACTATCCAGTCTGTTAGATGTAAAAGTAAGCATTTGGCAAAAAGGTTGCCTTCGGCATCTAAAAGAGCTATCAGGCAGAAATTTGTAGGTTTTTTTTAGCTTCCCTTTTTTATGAAGGGGTTGCATTATTGACCCCTGCCATGACGTTGGTACCTCGCCTGACTGCAAAACATGGTCAAACACGGGCTTCAATATCCTGCTCCACATCACTGGATACTGCTCCATTACAGCAGTAGGAATCCCACTGGGCCCGGGGGCACGACGGGCGGTCTTGCTTTTTGTTATTAGTGATGCAAGCTGTATGTCTGATAATTCCATCCCCTTATTGACATACATACTTGGTGCGCACGGTGGAAAGTCATGACTCGCAGGATGGGACTTGAGAAACGTTTCCCAAGTATCTGAGAAGCACTGATCTGCTCAGACCTTCATCCTCCCGAGGTCAATAACATTTGCACGAGCTTCACTTGGTAATAACACACCTACATTTCTTAGAAACCTTTATTGATATATTGAAAGCTTTTTTCTACTTTTTTTGGTAATACCCAAATTATGTGGTTTACACCTCTTCTACGTCAGTCATGGGATGACAGTTTGTGCTGCTTTTCCTTCATAACAGAATTTCTGTTCAGTTTTGAGAAACCAGTGATCCTGCTGGAGGACGCCTCCCAATGGCAGATCTGGATTCCCTCATATACGGGGCACTGTACAAGGGAGTGAATTCCATTTTCTAAGCCGGTTTTCTGGACACATTCATTCCTGCTCGTCCCCAGCCTGAGTGTCTTCGGCCGAGTCTATCTCAGTCTGTGCTCACGGACACTCCCTGGAATTTTTATATTCCTGTTTTTGGGGTTCCTATTTGGTTCCTTTTACTAAGTCACGTAGAGACATGGGGTGGCGTGAACTCTACTTTTCGAAAGAACAAACCCTAGGGTCATCTCTCTTCGAAGAGAAACTGGCGCTCTTGGGAACGGAGTCTGTGAATCAAGACATTACCACTAGCCAAGCCCCGAATCAGAAACTCCAGCACCCCAAAACATAGACCTGAGGGACCCCCGTCCTTTTCTTACTCCACAGTACTCCATCTTAAAACATTCTTGGGGGCGCCGCTGTCAGTAGTGCAGAAGGTGCAGTTGCTCCGGGCCCATGGTGGCGGCGGGGTTTTTCCTATTTTGTATGACGGTACACCTACCCTTGCTAAGTCGCTGGGTAGTATACTTGTAGGTAGATACCCTTTTTCGTCTGGACTCAACGGCAAATGCTTGAAAGGTCAAAGTATTTGAGCCCGTTGGAGGTACCTTTAGCAGCTGCATTACTTTGCTGGACAGGAAGGCGCTGGTGATGCGCAATAGTAAGAATATCTTTCAAGCGTGTTCAGTTTTTATCCCGTTATCCCTTTGACCAGAGAAATACAAAAAAGTCGATGCATGATGACGTCACTTCCGTTTGGTATTATGAGGCCTCGCAGGTCTGGTAAATCAACATGGAGATATTTCGATTTAGGTTTTGCAGTTGCTTAGCGCTGTAGTGCCGCCTTCTGAAGAGTCACTGGGCGCTAATTCACCTCCTTGACAGCAGGAGGGCCAGTAATCTACAGGGGCAAAGACGGACACCTGGCTCCGCCTAGATTGGCAACTACCCCTTTCCATAGTCTCTATGGGACTACCGCCAACTACTCTGGACCCCTGTCCTTCCCCTGCAGCAGGGGCAACTAGGGCTGCCTTCCGTGGATCCAGTGTGCACTAACTAACCTCCCTGACCTGAGAGAAGAGCCAGCAGTCTGTGGGGGTAGGGGGGTGGTACAGACTCATAGGAGCCCTTTGTGGAAACGACAACCCCCTCCCCCACCCCCACCCCCTCCCAAAGGCCATCAGGGCCGTCCTCTGAAGGGTCAGTGTGGACCAACCTCCCTGACCTCAGAGAAAACCCAGCAGTATGTAGGAGCCCTAGGTGGAAAGAACAACCTTCTACCCCCAACCCCCTCCCAAAGGCCATCAGGGCGGTCCTCGGGAGGGTCAGTGAGCACCAACCTTAGAAGAGCCAGCAGTCAGATCAGATCAATAAACTTTATTCGACCGAAAAGCCATAAAAGTAAGACACATATACAGCTTAACAATGGATAAATATACATCATTCAACAGCTCACTGGGAATGCTAGAGATTATGTTGAATATGTAATAAATTAAAAACAAGGGCAAGAAGAGCTCAAATGAGCATATGTAACATTGCCAGCAGTCTTTTGGGGGCTAGATTAAAAGAATTCCCCCCCCCCCCCAGCAAACCCAAGAACCGGCTGGCACAGACTCATAGGAGCCCTAGAGGGAGAGATTCCTTGCTCCTTGCAGGGGCTCCAGGCCTGCCGTACTTTGAGTCAACGGGCTCTAGCCCACCCCCTGACCTCCAAGAGCCAGCACCCCCATGGGTTAAGCGCAGACTCCTGGGGCCCCCGGTGGCACAGTGACAGACCGCTTTGTCCTTCTTGACAGCTGCTCTGCAGGACACCGAGGTCAGGTGTCTAAACTGTGACAGATGGGGCGTGGGGAACATCTGCCCCACCAGGGGCTAACGACCCAGGAGGACTGAAATGGTGAAGCAATAAACCCCCCAACCCCGCCCTGCTGAGGACAGGCGACAATGCGTTTGTAATCAAGGCCCCTGCACTCTGCCAGAGGCCACTGTAATGACTCCCACCACACAGCCCTCCGCGTCTACGAAGGACAGAAGGTCCATCAATATTGTAACAACAATGGAACCTCCCTAAAGTAGTCACACACTGTCCGCCTGGAACTTTCCTGTGTTAGTGCTCACATTTTTCCTTTCATTTTTTTTGCCTTTATATTTAGCAAGAACTCGATCCAATGGCCTAAGAGTGTTTTACGTGAGTACCTAATGACTACACAATGTCAGATTTATTACTATTTTAGGCACAGAAAAATTAGGTGATTTGCCCAGAATTGCGCGTTTCAGCAACCCCGGACCTCGAACATACGTCCTCATTTGATATTTCGACATGACTCCCTTTAGGCCACATCCCCATCAGTACGTTGCATCATAATAGAAGGAAAAAAACTGAAATTGTAAACCTTCATGAGTTGTCGTAAACTTTCATATATCTCCGAGATGTTCGACTTTTACCTGAGTCACAAAACAGCAGCAGAGGCATCCTTAACCTACCGCCACAAACATATTTCCCGAGGTCAGGCCTACCTTCCCACAGTCCATGTAAGAACTGGGATGCTCTGCACATTCCACTTGCGCCTGGTTAATTTCTAGGGAAAATCGGTATTTTTTCTAGTAAAATTACCTACACCTCACCCAACCCTGATTCTTGAAACCTCTCACCGCCCCTTAACTCCATCTATGTCTGAATCCTGGAAAAAAAACCTCACCAGCCCTAAACACCACCCATCCCTGACCCCTAAAAGCCACTAACCACCCCTAAATTGCTTCCACTCCTAACCCTAAACCTCTTTCTGCCCATCAACTCCACCCATTCTTGCCCCTACACCTCACCACCCCTAAACTCCATCCATTCCTGAACCATAAAAGCAGTCCACCACCTCTAACCTCTACCCATCACTGAAACTTAAAAATCCTCACCAGCCCTAAGCTCAGGCCACTGGTGAATTCTAAAAAAAACCCTCAACACCCCTGCACTCTGCTGATTCCTGATCCCTAAAAGTCATTCATCAACACTGAACTTCACTCATCCACGAACCTGAAATGCCACACCCCCCCTAAACTCAACCCTGATTCCTAAAAAAAAATCCTTCATCATCCATAAACGTCACTCACCCCTGAACTGAAAAAACTCACTACCCCTAAATCCTACCCAAGTTTAATGTAATTTTGGATTTTTCCTGAAAGTTATCTTTCCTTTAAAATGTTTCCTTTAATTTTTGATTTATTTTTATTTCCTTAAAATTGTCTTTCATTGACATTGGTTTCCCATGATTTGATTTCCTCCAATGTGGAATCTGTTTTTTTCTCCATTAATTCACATCGCATACATATTGAAAAGTAGCTGAAATCCAATACATGACAGTTATTTGGAACAGTCAGCTACAGTTTAAGAAACTATGCCCTAGACCACTGGTTCTTAACCTTTTGACTTCTGTGGTCCCCGCTAAATCATCATTAGAATCTGGGGGACCCCTACTTAATCATTATTGAAATTCTGAGACACACACTAAATCATTATTAGAATCCAGGAACACCAACCTAAGCAATTATGATGATTTGAACCACAAAACAATACACAAAAATACAGAAACAAGTATTCATCAATCAAATACATGAATTCACAAAAATAAAAAAAAGTCAACATTTTAGTTTCAATGGGAAGGTTGGAACTTTTCTAAACTCAAGACCACCAGTCGTCCATACTATATTCCATTTGATACACTTGCACTGCTCCCACCAATCAATCTGAGGTTATCAACTTAATTAGCTTCCAGTTTCAAATTCCTTCACATTTACAGAACATAGTAAAATTTTCAAATTTTGCATATTTATTTATGTATGCTTTATTAATCTGGTAATATTAATTTTCTAAACGGTCTCGGACCCCATAAATAGGCATCACGGACACACAGAGGTCCTCTGACCACAGGTTAGGAACTGCTGATCTAGACAGGCACACAGGTGCCAACCTTTTTGAAAACTATTTGAATGCGTATGTACCAGGTACAGTGCAGTCCCAATATTGACGACTGCCATTTTTGCCGGTGGCTCAATCAGCCAGCTAGACATGTTCCCCAAGGCTGTAGTGATACTTACAGCCTACCCACTGCTTTCCACTGGTTATCTTTATTGTCTGTCACTCATTGCTTGCTTTTTATTTGATGCCTTGCCTTCCATCCTCTGGAGCATAACATCTTTATAATCCTTATGACTGGCTCTCATTTAGGAAATTACTTTTTTCTTTTAGCACTTCGTGAGAGTACATGTGTTTTTCAGCTCTCTCCCTCGTGTGCTGCTTCCCCTCTTAAATACCTCCCCCGTACTGTGCTGCTCTCCACCCTTCCCTACTTGTGTGTCAACAAGAATGCTTTTGCAGAGGCATGACTGGAGAGCAGACTTTAAGGGTCGTTTGGTGTTCTCTCACATATCACATCAAAGCACAAACTTTGGCACATGAAGTAATTTATGGCGCAGGGACGGGCCATATGCAGCACTCACTCAGCTGGTGTCTTAAGGCAGAATGTGTAGTTAGTATGACACTTCTCCTGGAGTACCATTAAGAGGACCATATGGCTGAATCCTGTTGAAAGTAAATAAAGCCTTGGCAAGCATCTCCATTTACAATCTTGCTTATTCCTTTCAAATTTTGTTCAGTTTCCGAACTGAAAAGTATTAGAAAAATAAACTATTTCATTTATAAGGACTGAAAACATTTAATTCAATATACAGTTTTGAGAAACCATAAGACACGTTTGCTTTTCCTCCAGGATTTGATTTTTTTTTTGTGCCTTTTTTAAAAACAAGACAAACACTGGGGGGATAATCCAACAGCTTGGCACTCCCTATCATAATGGCAGTACCTACTGGCTTTGCCAATGCTGCATTAGTAGGTGGAGCACACTCATTGGCACTACTACCCACTGCTACGAAATCTGCATACTTAGGATGAACTTTGCATCTCAAGCGACACTTCATGACACAAACGTAACTCCATTATTTATGTGAGAATCAGGGCTGGATTAGGAATCTCAGGTGTCCCACTTTTCAACATATAACTCTGTTTTACATATGGAAAACGTTTTAAGAATCGGAGAGAAGGCGCTGGTCTGCAAAGTCCATTTCAAACTCTGTGCAGAAGCAGAAAAAGTAGGTAGGTTTAGTCGCAATTACTGTAAAAAAAAACAAAAAACAATTTCAAATAAAAGGAAAACGGTCAGTTCACCTCTTTCAGCGCCTGGCTTCTTTCAGAGACAGCAGTCAGATACAGGGGCAATGATCAGCCTCCCTCCTGTACTTCCAGGGTATAAGCACCAACACCAGTCAGATACAGGGGCAATTATCAGCCACATATCTGTATTTCCAGATTATAAGCACAGACATCAGTCAAATGCAGGGGCAATGATCAGCAACCTACCTTTAGTTCCTGCGTACATGCACAGACATTCGCCAAATACAGGGGCAGTGATTAGTCAACCTCTTCTAGTCATTGTGCATCTGCACAGACACCAATAAATACAGGGGCAATGAATGGGCACACTCCTTTAGTTTCTGTGAATATACATAGACACCTGCTAAAAACAGGGACAATGATCAGCCACCCATTCTTCATTTCCTGTGCATATGCACAGACATCAATGAAACACACAGGCAAAAACCACACACCCACCTTTAGTTCCAGGGTGTATGTATCCCCAGTGTTGTATGTAAAAACCCAGCAGACCTGTCAAGCAGGATTTGACATTCAAGCAGCATACAACACTAATCTCAAAAAGGACACTCTCAGCCCCCCAATCTGCAAATTCTGTCAGGTTCAGAGTGCTCATCTCTTCCCATTCAAGTCAGCCTATTCTCTATTCCTGAGAAGCACTTCACGCCTTTTTCACACCTTCTCAAATGCCAATTGCTGGCTGGCAGAATTGGGAAAGCAGGTGCAAATTTAGCCAGCAGGAACTTCAGGAAGAGAAAAGGTATCTTTCTAAAAGTTACTTTTCCTTAATATTTATTAAACTTTTGTCTTCATCACTGAATTGGATTTCTAATCCCTATTAAAAATAGTTGTGTAATTATTTTTCTAGCTTGCCCCTTTCTTGGGATATACAGCATTAGGATTTTAATTTGACTCTGGTTTTCGAAATAGAACAGCTAAGCCTGCAGCAGTGAAAAATAGCTTTTGGGTGCTAGTCATTGTAAGGATATGTGAACATTACATTTCTATATGTCCCACTTTTAAATACCATGCACCCTGCCTTGTGGTCGGCAAAGTCTACAAATGGACGACTTAACATTTTAATAGGGAGGTTTTGACCTGTCAAAAGGGTTTATTTCGACAGGTCGAATTGCAGTGTTTGAACTGCCACAGTCAGGCTAAAATGGTAGGCCTGAAGCCATGTTTTACAATGACACTGTAGTGGATGGCACCACAGGTGGTGCAGTCCACTAGTGACATTTCACTTATAAGCCCTATGTAAATTTTTAACCATATACTTGGACGGATATGTAAATTAAATATACCAATTAGTAATATGCCAATTCACCCATGTGTAAAGGGGGAGCCCAGGAACTTTACTACTGGTTAGCAGGGTAAAAGAGCACAGAGATCTAAAGCCAGCAAAAATATAAGTTCCAGCAAAATTTGAAAAATAGAGGGTGACCATGCAGAAGAGGCAGCTTTCCTATACGAACGACCTATATACTTAATAGAGGCCGCTGCGCGGAGGATCGAGCGAGTCCACTGACCTCCTGGCCCAGGTACTGCTCTCCCTCCACGCAGCTCCGCCTGGCCGTCACCACCGCTGTCAGAGTAGAGCAGGGTTTGAGACCGCTCTCGACCCGCTCTCTGTGCCTGCCCTGGTTTTGCCTGCCCTCGTGTCTGGTGTGGCTCTTGCCTAGTATTTAGTTAATTTCAGTCATTTGACTTGTTTATTTTAGGTTTAGTTTATTCTGTTGTGCGCCTTTGCCCTCTTGGCGTTTCTGCAGTGATTTAGGCCCCGCCCACTCCCGCCTGCCGCTTCCCGCCCTTCCCGCCTCCCAGCTGCGCTTTCCCTCCCCTACTTAATGGAGGCCGCTGCGCGGCCGCACCGCTGGCGCACCAAAGGCAAGCCCGTCTGCGCCCCGCCCCGCGGCCAGTGCCAGGAACCCTGGATCTCTGACCATCCATCGCTACGACACAACCACCCTCCTCGCACTCAACCCCGGAAGACGCAGAGACTGCCAACAGGCCTCGCCGAACACGACCCACAGCCAGTTCTCCTGCCTCCACTGCCGGCAGACCTTCGCCACCACCCCGGACTCCAACACCACCGACGCCACCACCGGTGACACCCTAAGATGCATCCTCCTCAACGTACGCTCCGTACACAAACACGCCATGGAAATCTGGAACCTACTCGACTCTCACTCGCCCGACGCCGCCTTCTTCACAGAGACCTGGACCAACGCCTCCTCCGCCCCGACATCAACACCGCCATCCCAGACGGATACAAGATCCAGAGGAAGGACCGCCCCAATCACCCTGTAGGGGGCCTAGCCATCGCCCACAAGAGCACCCTCCGCCTCACCACCTCCAGCGAAACCTTCCCCACCGCCGAACATCTGCACTTCCAGATCCAGACCAGCCCAAACACCACACTCCGAGGAACCCTCGTCTACAGACCACCCGGCCCTCGGACACCCTTCGCACCGCCATCACCGACTTCATCGCACCCCACGCCATCGCCTCAATGAACTATGCAACCCCGGCAAACAGCACCCCAGAAAAGCCGCCTCATTCACCACCGCCCTCCAAGAAGCCAGACGCACCTGCAGACGCCTGGAAAAGAACTGGAGAAACACCAAGACAACCGAAAACTACACCACCTACAAGGACGCCATGACGGACTACCACAACCAAATCAGAACCACCAAGAGGATCTTCATCCACAACAAAATCCTCGCCAACTCCACCAACTCCAAAGAACTCTTCAGTGTCATCCAGGAATTCACCAACCCACGCAGCGAAGCCACAGACATCACCACATCCCAAGACCTCTGCAATAAGCTTGGAACCTACTTCCACCTCAAGATCAAAAACCTCTACGACAACTTCGTTGACCACCCACCAGACGCCACAGCCGGACCCCCGCCCCCCAGAGACACCAGCCAGCCCACCATCACCAACTGGACACCGGTCACGGCCGAAGAAACCGCCTCGACCATGAAAGACATCCACTCGGAGGCCCCCACCGACCCCTGCCCTCCTCACATCTACGTAATGGTATATCTCTGTCTTGGATACAGTTAGAACAGGACTAAACTCAAAAGAGGATTGGATGAGACTCATTGGGTAATTAAGGTCCTTACCACAATACATAGAACTGAATATCAATATAACCCGTGAACTCTACCACTGTTGAACTCCTTAGGTCGAGTGGTGGGCATGTACCGGCCATGACCCACTACACGACTTTTTTTAATTTACCAGTGGGGGATTCTATGTAATACATAAGTTATATAATGCTTTCAGTTTAATTATTAGCAATATAGTAAAAGTAATATAATGCTTTTAGTTTAAATATTAGCATTACAATATACAATCGTAATACCACGTTCTACTGCACCGAAAACCCCAATAAGATATATGGTAGGTTAGAGCGTTTTTGATTAAGAATTACGCATAACTATTAGGGTCTTGGATTATTAGTTTTTGAAAAAAAATGTAATTCAGTAAATTTCTTTTTGAAATAATATACAATTTAGTTTTAGGACACACAGCCTTTACATTTGAAGTATTTCTTCTATTTCTTAAATTCTAGTAAGGTCGGGATACAGGTGGGGCCCACACAGATATTCTTGGGACATCACCGTTTGAAATCAGTGGCCCATGCGATACAAGGCGCAGCCTGATGATGTATGTAACTTACATCAGGTGCGCGTTAAAACAAACGGGTATTTAAACCAGAGAAAAAATTAACTTTCCGTCTTCCTATTGCGGAGCGGAATTACACGGTGGAGCACGCTGCATATTACCTTCTAACCAGGTGAGGGAATAGGAAATCAGTTAACATCTTGGGTACGATGCAGAGCGGAGGTCTTGCTTTAATCCTATTTTTCATCAGAGACTCCGTCTTTGGTTGCAATCCCATTTTGGCTTTGAATCTAATGTCGTATAAGATAAGGGGGGACTCAGCAAAATAGTTTTATTTATTTTTGCCAATGCAACTAGTCAGAGTAGGAAAAAGGAAAATTAATCAATCACCTGCTGGGTGGATGCGGAGCGGAGTTCTTACTTTATTTTACTTTAATTGTACTTTCATCCGAGACTCCGTCTTCGGTTGCTATCCCATTTGACTATGATATTAAAATCATATAAAATAAGGGGGGACCTTAGCGAAATATATATAAAAAAATGTTTTTAAATCTTTGTAAACAGATAGAGCAGTTCCCTTTTCGAATAACAACATTACTTATTTCACCAGAATTATATAGAGCGTATAGAGGGACTGTGCCCCGGTGACCGAGGGAGACACCGCCCTTCCTTTTTTAACAAAGAAACGGAGAACTATTTCACTGCGTGTGGGAAATTTGATACAATTAGAGGTATGTAAAAATTCCTTTTCTTGAGGCTTTATAAATTAGCATACAACCCAGTGAGATAAACGTGGGGGGTTTTAACCTCCTCACAAATATATACATATATTTATATATCTCTTTCATAGGATCCCTCAAGTGCCATAGGGGAGCGCCACTGGAGATAGTTCGAGGGAGACATCATCCACTGTCTCTCAGTAAGGCTTGAGGATTATTCAGCCTCTTGCAGGAAATGCACCATCATCAGGGGTAGGTTTATTGCAGTAAGGCATCAAAAATTAGGATACGCTTGACTAATTTGTATATAATGATCCCTTTCTATATATATATATATATATATATATATATATATATATATATATATATATATATATATTGATATATTTTTTTATAGGATTACCGTATACCACTATCATTAAGATTTTTAAATTCGCCACGACTTCACATCAAACAAGCACTGTGACTCATTATCCAGTACCAGCCTTAAAGGTGGGTCGTTTTTGAGTCATCTTCTTAATAGAATCAATCTTATTTGTGTGTTTGCCTTAAATTGTAACGTCTTCTCTTTATACAACAGAGGACATATCATGTTTAACTATGAATAAGGATTTAAAATCGTTTTTCCTTTTTGAGGAGCTGTAGTTATCAATAAAACATACTCCGTCAACATAATGAAAAGGGTATACTTTTATAATTGCATTATGACAGGATATATAGGTACAAAAAACACCCGATAGTCATCCTTGCTTTAATTAGGATAGCCTCTGGGAGATTGCTTGGGCAGATTCTCCCCAGAATGCACGATAATTGCTGAATGGGGATACGTGGTATTCACACGGTACAAATGTTAGGTGGAAAGATATATATTCCTTATAAACATATATCTTCCAATACAATTTAGTTTAATAACTTTTGATGTGTAGAATAATTGGTGGTTTTATTATTTTTCTAGTGGTTTGAATGTGTTATAAATGGAATGCTTTCCTTGGGCCCTTAAAACAATTGTAATATCACATCGTCAATTTTGGCTGTCCATGTATAGTTTGTATATACGGATGAGAAAATGATTTTAATTGTGATGTTATATATGTTTTTCTTGATGTATGAGCATAAGTATGTTATTTGATACATCTCATTATTTTCTGTTTTTTAACTAGGCATATATGACATTGTATCACAGTTAGGAGAGACGAGAACAATTCATGTCCTGAAGAAGGTGGTTTACAAATAGATAAAAGCCACCGAAACGTGTCGACGCCCTTTGTCACATGGTTATATTCTAGGAACATTTGAGTCTAATCATATGAATATTGATAGACTCCAACTAAGTTGATTCAATCGAACTAACCAAATTATGATGTTTTTAATGTTTCACTTGTTTTTTGTCTCTTGTGCATTTTAAGTATTTTGTTTGTCTAATGTATGAATTTGTTGACATACATTTTTTATCTGGCCTAAAATTGATTTTTTGACTGTATTGATTTGTGATTTTAAATAAAAGAAGTTTTGTGATACTTGGATTAGTTTTTGTCCATGTGTTTATAATTGTTTTTCGAGTCCTTAATCGTGAACACTAATGGGATTCTGAGTGTACTTAGGGTTTGTGTATGGTTGTTTGTAACGTGGTTTGACATTTATAACTTTTCACCCAAGAGAAATTCTTTTTACATTGACTCCTCACATCTACCACAGAGCCGCGGCCGCCATCGCACCCGACCTACAACACACCATCAACACCACCTTCAAAACAGGCACCTACCCAGACGACCGGAAGCGCGCAGAAGTGAGGACCCTGCTAAAGAAGCCCTCAGCTGACCCCACCGACGTCAAGAACTACCGGCCCATCTTGCTCCTCCCCTTCGCAGCCAAAGTTGCAGAGAAAACAGTCAACAGGGAACTGATGCGATTTATCGAAAAGAACGCCATCCTCGACCCGTCCCAATCCGGATTCCGAAGCAAACACAGCACCGTGTTAAGAACAAAATAATCATGAACATTCTGCGCCATCTTGTCTGATGAAAGTTCCTACGTGCACATAAACTACAGTCATTCTGATTTACCACAGCCATTTTGTACTCTGTTGGTCACCTTCATTTCACCCTGTCCTCTAGCAGCCTTCTGACTCTCTGACCAAACCTGATATGTGTGCTGGGGGCTATAAACTATTTCCACGACAAACATCAACATCACCTGCTGCCTCAAACTGCGTCTTTCCTCTCATCCCTGCACAAACGGGTTACAAATACCAAACAGACTCTTGCAAACATGGTTTATTGCACTACACACAGCAAGACTGGTTTTTTGCCAACAATAGGACCTGTTCTTATCAACAGAACGGACTCTTAGATCTGGCCGGTCTCACTCGTTTTTAGACCCTGAAGCAAGGTCCAGCTGCAATTAAATTGTCTGTTTTTGACCTGGGTGGGAGGAGAGTTAATGTTGGGCTTGTGTAACCATGTTGATAATACAATGTCAGGCTTGTGTGACAACCTGCCCGGGGCGGAGACTCCAAGCTTGTAACCATGATAAAAGAAACAAATACATTGTGTAAAACTGTATAAAAGGAAGAGTCAGAAGCATTGGCAGTAGAACACCTCCCTGAAGACATCCTGGTGTCAGCAGTTGACGTGGTCTCCTCTAAGAGTAATAAACCTTTTTCTTGCCTTCCAGCTTCCAGCGCCTGCCTCATTATTTTAGATAGTGAATCCAAAGTGGATTAAAGGTGACTTTGCGCCGGGCAGCATTGGGGATCCCAGGAGACTCGCTGCTTTTCACAAATTGGCGACCCAACTGGGGGCCCATCAGAGACACGTGGGTCCAGTAGAGAGGTCCTAACGACGGAGTGAACGACTAAATGATTGGAGTGCACCTGCCTGAAAGAGACCCTCGTATGGCTGCCAATTGACTGAACTTCACCGGTTCCGAACGGACCTCTCTCGAGTGACCTGCGGTCCTGACTGGGGCCTTAAAGGAACGCCGCATTGATTGTTGGAGTGAGAGGACAACCAGGCGCTGGAAGGGGAAGACTAAGAACTGTCCATACGGTCCGGGTAAGGTCGTGAGAAAACATGACTTAAATTGATTGATTGATAGAAATACTAGTATTCCTTTTGAGTTATTTGAGACATTCCCTGCTTGCAAACAACGTAGAATAGGAATATTCTCTCTTTGCAGACAGCGAAGGACAGGTAGTGCAGACTTTTGTCTAACATTAATTGAGATATTCATTTTGACCGCTAAATACGTCATGCCTGTTTTCTCTAGATTGTTTGATTGTTTTGGACCGGACCGTTTGTTAGAGGTCAGTCATCCGGCACCGCCGGAAGGCACCCTAACAAGGACATGTACGTAAAATATGGATTAGCCACCGTAGCTTATAGCAAACTATGGCATAAGTACACTAGGAAGGACCGGGTAAATCAGTGGCCACTGACGGGATCTTTCGATCCCGCTAAAATAGAAACGTTAGAATTAGCTCTCCACAAAAGAAAGCTAGACCAGCCATGTTTGATAGTTTTGGTTTATGGCGAAAAGAAGCAGCTCAACGAAAGAAAAGAGACGAAGCTAGACAAGATAAAGAAACGCGAAAATCAGCTTACCAAGCCTGTAAAAAGTTAGAAGAAGAACTAAAAGAAAAGGAAATCGATAAAAAGGAACAGGAATCAAAAATATCAGGTCAATGCCCTGTTAGAACGCCCTTAACTCTTTACCCCGAGTTACCAGCAAAACAGGGGGTAGATGATGATTTATTGTTAGGTCCCCCAATGATATACATGCCACCCCCTTATGCCCCTACTCATCCCGTAGTACAACGCCAGGACCCCCAAAGTATAGCTGGAGATGGCACGATCGCCTCAGTCTCCACCGCCTCTGCTCCCACCGAGCCACCCACACCAAATGCCTCATCAAAGGAGGCAGTAGTAGAGGTAGGAACCAAGGAAATAGGAGCGCCCAGGGTCCCGCGATTAAGTAAAAATGAGCGAGCAGGCATTGATAAAATAGTTAAAACCCTCATAGATAGGAAAGAAACAGAAGAACACGTAACAGACATATGCGACTCCTATGTTGAAAACCGCAAACGATACTTTATTGTACGTCTCTGTTACCACACCCTTACTGCATATGAAGAGAAGTACCAAAACGTAGGGCCCGAGCGATTAGTGGCTCTCTACAGGAAGGTAGACATCGGAGATGATGGCGACAACGATGTTGCAGAACTATTTTCATCCACACTAGAAGTATTGCGTCACCTCAGAGAACAAGGACAGATAGATAGGGACAGGACAACTAAGGTAGCAGGACCCCCAGTGGAAAAAAACAGATAGCATGATGCCAATAAAAGAAGCTGCCCCTTACTGGGTACCTCCTAGAGGACAAGGGACTAATGACGATATAAACCATCAAGACGCTAGAGGAAGGGTGGTCTACAATTGGGTGTATCAGCCATGGGACAGACAGGACATCCTGACCTTCCGTAAATCTTTGCCTGATTTACGAAAGAACCCCACCGCCTTTTACGCCGAGCTAGAGTACCGCTCTGGGATCAACAATAATGACACTTGCCGACATAGACTTGTTCTTCGGGTTATGTTTGCCAGCAGATGTGTGGAAACAGGTTAAGAAAGTAAACCATACCGAACTGTTTGGTCATACCTGGGAACAACTCGACACACTAGATAAACAGCGGAACCCTGGTCAAAAACCAGTTAAAGCAATATTAGACCTCCCTGACAAAATAGTGCAGAAAGTGAAAACGCTGATCCCAGAGAAAAAGATAGACTGGTCCATAGTAACCGCATGCTGCCAGAAACCACAAGAGGACGTCTCAGAGTACTTCTCCAGATTTGAAACTGTGTTCTCTGATTACAGTGGACAAGACATGTCCACCGCAACCGGACACCACTTATTTGTGCCGAACTACGTCAAAGGATTACTGCCAGATGTATCCCAGAAACTACAAGCCAGCGAAAGTAGTTGGGCAGCATCTAAACCGACGGCCATTCTCCAAATGGCCCAGTACTACGAGCATCAGAGAAACGAAAATGACAGGGCTACAGAAAGGAAAAAGAAGGACTTGAAGGAAAGGGTAATGATAGCACAACTCCAGGGGGCGAATACAGGAAGGGAGCAATATAGGGGAGGAAACCAGAAGAATACCCCTAAAGTACAGCCCCCTAGGAACAATCCATCTACATCATATGTAGGACGCCAAGACCTAGGACAGGATCAATGTGCATTTTGCAAAAAATATGGACACTGGAAATCCCAATGCCCGGCTTTGTTAGGAGCTGCTAGGGGCAGAGGGGCGAGGGAAATAGCAAGTGGACAGAGAGGAAGAGGACGTGGGAGAGGGTACGCGAGTGAAGCAAGCGAGGAAAGGCCAGGAAGAGTGAACGCATTTGACCATCCCAGACAGAATCAGTACCAACAGACAGATTATGACAATACGTACGACTTTGCATAGGACAGCCAGGGGCAAGGGAGGGATCCAGTCGAGCTCTGCGTTGATCAGCAAGGCCCTTATGTTACCGCTGAGGTCCTGGGCACAAGGTCGCCATTTTTGGTAGACACAGGAGCCACACGTAGTGTACTATCCAAACGACTGATTCCAAGGGCACCCTTGTCAGGCTCACATGTGACCTCAATAGGATTTGACGGTACGCCCTCCACCAACCCTTTGTCCCGACCCATCCCTTTTAATCTTGACAGCAATGGCGTCGAAACAACATTCCTCCTCTCATCTAACACCCCAGACGCCATTATGGGCCTCGACCTTTTGAAACACTTCCATGCGACTATCAGATGCTCACCAGACGGAGTGCGTGTCATCCTGTATGACAACCCCCAACGCCATAGAGAGAACCCTTTTCAGCACATGTTTTCCATCTCTGAGACTGACACATCCCTACTGGACACTTTGCCATCACACTTATGGGCTAGGGCTGATTCAGACGTAGGACGAATGATGATTGACCCAGTACACGTAACAATACGACAGGACGCAACCCTACCGAAGGTACCGCAGTACAAAATATCGCCAGAGGGTGAGAAAGCACCAACAGAGATCATACACTCTTTGGTAGAGGCAGGGGTGGTAGAGGAAGTAGTGAGCAACATTTGTAACAGTCCCATACTACCGATTGTAAAGAGACAGGGAGATGGGAAAGCCTACCGCTTCATCATTGACCTGCGGGAGGTAAACAAAATCGTAGTACCACAATACCCAGTAGTTTCCGACATCACGACAATTTTGACTTTAATCCCCTCCACTGCCACCACCTTCACGGTGATCGACCTCAAGAACGCCTTCTTTTCCATACCTATACACGAGGACAGCCGCTATCTTTTTGGATTTACCCTAAATTCCCGTTCGTATAGATTTTGTAGAGCACCTCAGGGGTACACTGAGAGCCCAAGTATCTATAGCCAGGCGCTTAAAAGACAGTTGGACGCCATACAATTGCCAGATGGAGTGGCACTAATACAATATGTAGACAACATCCTTCTAGCAGCAGACACCATACCAATAGCCGTCACAGCCACCATCAAACTACTCCATTTCCTTGCTGAGAATGGTCACAAGGTCTCCGAAAGAAACTGCAGTTCTGTAAATCGCAAGTGACCTATTTGGGTCACCTTTTATCAAAAGAAGGGAGAAAACTCACGCCTGACAGGATCCAGACAATTCTAGACACCCCTGTCCCCAAAAATCAGAAGCAAGTCCGCTCTTTGATAGGCCTCACCTCGTTTTGCAGACAGTGGTTACCGAACTTTAGCCTCATTGTCAAACCCCTTCTCTCCCTCCTAGCTAAGGACATCCCCTCACCTCTCCCCTGGACCCCCGAATGCCAGACAGTCTTTAAAGAACTACGCAATGCCCTTTGCTCAGCACCAGTCCTAGGAAACCCAGATTACTCCAAACCATTCTTCCTCTACACACACGAAAGGGAGGGATGTGCATTGTCTGTCCTAACACAATCAATTGGTCACAAACAACGCCCTTGTGCATATTTTTCTGCCACCCTCGATCCAGTAGCCAGAGCACTGCCAGCGTGCCTGCGCGCTGTGGCAGCTGCAGCGGTATCAATACGCCAGAGCGAAGGAGATAGTGCTCTCCAATCCAGTCACTGTTTTAGTACCCCATGCAGTCGACACACTACTGAACCAGACCAAAACCCAACACTTGACTAGCGCCCGACTGACAGGATATGAGTTGACCCTGCTAGCACCGCACATTACCCTAAAGCGATGCACCACCCTCAATCCAGCCACACTGTTACCCCTACCCGAGAACGATTCTAACGTGGCTCCACTACACGACTGTGTGACACTAACCGATGAACAAACAAAAAGTAGAGTAGACCTCAGAGACACCGCCTTTCTAGAGCCAGATGGAGAACTATGGGTGGATGGTTCGTGCATCAAACTCCCCGACGGCACCACCTCAGCTGCATACGCTGTCACCACAGCCCGAACCATTCTAGAAACAGCCCGTATTGCCCAACGTTCCGCCCAGGCAGCAGAACTCATTGCCCTCACACGAGCATGTATTTTAGCAGCTGGCACGACAGTTAACATATACACCGACAGCCAATACGCCTTCGGGGTGGTTCACCATTTCGGGATTCTATGGAAAGAAAGAGGGTTCCTGACTTCACACGGTACACCCATCCTGCATGGAGATTTAGTCTCCGCCTTGACGGAAGCAGTCCTCCTCCCCAAAAAGCTAGCAGTGATAAAATGCCAAGCACATAGGAAAGTGACAGATCTCATTGGACAGGGAAATGCGCTAGCAGACGTTACTGCCCGAGCCACAGCAGAAGACAGAACCATGACACGAATGTATGTGACCAGGTTACAAACTGAACAATGGACTGATGCTAGGACCACTGTAAGGGACATACAGACTACAGGCACACAAGACGAATTGACCGAGTGGGAAAAGGTGGGACTAAAAGACGAGGAAAATTGCTGGAGAACTAAAGACGGAAATAAATGGCTGTTACCCAATGCCTACCTCATCCCCATATTGACCATGGCACATTTACCAGCACACATAGGCTCCACCCCCATGATTGAACTAATCACAAGAGTATGGCATAATGTCAAGATAACAGAATCTGCAAAGCGCCTAGTACAACAATGTATAGTATGCCTACAACACAACCCAGGGAAAGGGACAGTAGTACCACGGGGAGGGTTTGGAGTCCCTGATCACCCCTTTGAAGTCCTTCAAATGGATTACATCCAACTAGAGAGATGCCATGGTCTAAAATATGTCCTGGTGGTTGTGTGCGCTTTTAGCAAATGGGTGGAGGCATATCCCACCCGCGACAATACTGCCATAGCCACTGCAAAAGTATTGTTGAAAGAATTCTTCCCCGGTACGGCCTTTGCAGAATTTTATGGAGCGACAACGGCCCACACTTCGTAGCCGAAGTGATACAGAACATACTGAAAGGGTTGGGGGTAAAACAAAAATTCCATGCCGTCTTCCACCCCCAATCAGCGGGCCTGGTAGAGAGACACAATGCAACATTGAAACTAAAGCTAGCCAAAATAGTTGCCACAACCGGGTTGAAATGGCCCGACGCCCTTCCATTGGCATTGCTATCAATGCGCTCCACCCCGACCAAACACAGACTGACCCCGTATGAAGTGGTCTTCGGCAGGCCTATGAACATTTGGGCGGCACCAAGACCCACCTCCATTAACGATGTCCCGAACATATTAATGTCAGACTATCTGCATAAATTGACAAACGAGCTAACAATTATCCACCAACAGGTGCAGCGAGCCTTGCCTGACATATCCAGGGGCCCAGGACATGTGATAAAGCCTGGGGACTTCATCCTAGTTCGCAACTTCCAAAGAACGAAGAATCTGGAGCCCAGGTGGACGGGCCCCTGGCAAGTCTTGATCACCACTCAAACTGCCCTCCGAGTGGAAAGAAAAAAAAATTGGCTGCACGCCCACCACTGCAAGAAAGTCCCTCCAACGCTGGCAACCTGTGAAGAGGTGGAGGTGCAAGAGGAAGTACTCGCAAAAGACCGACCAGCTCTGAGTTGCTACCCACAAGAAGACACCCTCCAACTGTCTGAATTTCCCGACCCCACGGTGCCATCCAAGGAAGGGTACAACCTAAGATCGACGAAAAGGGGGAGCTCCAACAACCAGGCCACTAACTGGGTCAGAGTCTCAGATCGGTAGCACAGCCAAACAACGCTACCAGGAAAAACACCAGACAAAAGTCTGTGGTCCTAACAGTTGGTGAGCTCCTCGAAGATGATGGAAGAAACGGAACACCTGCAAAGCCACCGCAAAGACACCAAGACTTTTGAACTGCACAGTACAAAGACAATTGCACTTGTAGCTGCATTTCTCACCTGCCTCCTGCTAATGGTCACACTCTGGATCATTGAAGAGAATGCACCTGCATACAGAACATTGTCACCAACCATGCAACCAATCACAAAGAAAGAACACTACCTGGTATCACTACCGCCACATCTCCGAGAACGACGCAAAGAATTCTGGAATAATTCTTTCGTACAGATGCTGCACCAGCACAATCTTGCCACCAATGCCACTAACTGTTGGGTCTGTGGGCTGCTACCACATGCCACTGAACATTCCATCCCTTTCATCCCTTCACCCTTTTCTGTTCATGGATCTTGCCTTGCCTGGATGATGCTCCTACAAGAAAGTTACAAAGACAATGCCACTTCCGATGGGACAATCGCTCAGTTCTACAACGAGTTCTGGCTAAACCAAACAGGAAGAACAGCAGCTCCCTTTGCCCTCATACCTCCAATACGACATTCCCAATGAATGTCCCCTCCAAAGAACGAGTGGAAATACAAGTGTTCAATAATCCTGTCAGAGCCACATTTTCCTACCTGAAGAAAAGAACTGCTGCAACACTGACTGTGGCCCTATCTGTGGTGAACGTCTCTGGCCTTGTATGCATTGAAGGCCGTGGGACTAAGAATGTGGGTCACAGCACTTGTAACATTGTAAGGACTTTGAACACTGCCAATCCTCCAGCATTTGTTGCATCACCCAATATGTACTTTGTTTGTGGAACCAAAGCCTACACCTGGCTCCCAGGAAACTAGGGGGCACGTGCTACATCGCCTTTGTTCTACCACCAACCTACACAGCCCCTGCAGAGCATCATCAAGAAAAGCGTTCTAAAGACATTGATCAAACAGACTCTGCCTCATCACAGTTCCTCGACGCAGCCTGATAATTCACCTTCTGTCTATGAAGCAATCGAACATCTCCATAGACTATCTTCAGAAATTCATCAAGGATCAGAGACTTGGACAATTGGAAGTTGGCTTTGGGGCATCTTGAAGGAGTGGGGTTGGAAAATATCAATGATTCTCTTGGTCACAGTATTGACAATATGTGGTTGTTGTTTGGGTATACACTGTATACCACCTTTGTGTTATCTTTGCATAACTACCTTGCACCCTAAGACTATGGACACTCAGCTAACAAAAATGAGAGTAATGTATGATCAAGAGATATAGGACATTATGGAGATCGAAATAGACTGACAAGGGGGGCGCTAGAGGGCGCACGGCAAAATGGCCGCACTGGTGTGAGGCTCTGCCCGGCCGAGCCGTTATCCGACCATTATCTGCTGCCATACGGGGTAAAAGTACCCGCAAACCACTGGAGTGCCTCCCGGAACCGAAGCGGCACCATAGGGCAGGATAGCTGGGTCGGCGACGTCAGTGGGGACACGCTGGCGGCGATTGACAGCGCGGAGGCTGCCACTCAGAAAATGGCGACCGCTACTCGGGCGTAGGCCTCCCTGGGCCGGCATGCTGTGTTGCTGTCCTGCAACTGCCTACTGTCCGTAGCGACGCTGTGTGCTGGACTCTGCGTCAGCGGCGGCCCCCCGGTGAGGCCGAGGGCCCGGTGAGGGAACTGCGCAGTGGAGCGGCGGAACGCTACTTGACTGCTGGGCCTGCAGCGGCGGGGACGCAATCGGCAGCACTGACATCGGCTGCGACTACCTGTGGACCCGGACGCCCATCGGCGCCGGTTGCGGTGAGTGGGGTGCACGGCTGGGCCTGGGCTACAGCTGCGTAGGTGGGTGCGGGCCCGGGCCTGGGCTGCGGCCTGCGAACTGTGGCTGGTGCGGGGCATAGGGGATTTTGGCTGTTGCGGCTACGCAGGGACCACGGAGGAGATCGCTGCTTGCCTGCTGTCCCGGGTATTCGACTACGCTGGATGCTGGCATACATGAGAGTCTGTGGCGAGTGCTCCCCCCGGCTTGAGGTGTGATCTTGGGGCAACATCGCTACTACCCCCTTGGCGCACTTGGTGGGTCTGCACTGGAGAGGTCCCATATTGATGCCCAGTGGGTGACGCTGCAACCTTTCCCCCCCTCCCGCCGTGGTGTCGGCGCTCTGTGGTGGTGCTGCCTACTCGCTCTGGGTGCCAGGAGGCGCATATACTGGGCACACCATTGGGAGATACAATTGAACAGCGATCGGCGCACTGGGCTGAAGCGGCTACTGGGGCTACATAGGCACTGATCCCCTCAGTGAGGGGAGTGCAGGTGTAAAATGGGGAAGACGGACAAGTCCCAGCCGCGCTGACATTCGACCTGCGCAAGCCCGCGGAACTGCGCAAAAGGCGGCCTCTGACTCGGAGGCGGATGCGCAGGCGGACGGCCCTACCACACTAGAAAGCACGCTGCTAGCCATGCAGCGCTCTCTACAGACCATAGAAGGCACGATGGCCTCGGTCAACAACCGCCTTGATCATGTGTCCTCCCGGCTGGAGAAACAGAGTGCACGCATGGGGGAGGTGGAGCAGAGGGTGTCTGACACCGAGGATGGTTTGAGCACTGTCGCAGAAAAACGTTGAATATGGAAAAAATACTGGCCGTGATTCAAGCCAAGAATGAGGAGTTAGAGGCGAGATCGAGGCGCAGCAACATCCGCATCACAGGCCTACCGGAGTCAACAAATGTGGGGAAAATGGAGACGTATATCGAAGGACTGGTATCAGAGATCTTCGGGCCTGAACATCTCTCCAGAATGTTCATTGTGGAGCGAGCCCACCGCTCGCTAGCTGCCCGTCCGGCCCCGGGGGCTCCTCCCCGCCCTATAATTGCCAGGATCCTAAATTACAGAGACCGAGACTCAATCTTACGGCTCGCCAGGGAGAAGGGTTCGATAGTACATCAGGGCAACGTGCTCTCCTTTTTTCCCGATTTTACGGTGGCAGTGCAGGCTGCCCGCCGTGAATTTGGCTCCGTAAAAAAGCTCCTACAGGCCAATGGGGTCCCATACGCCATGCTGTATCCAGCTCGTCTTCGCATTGGCGGGGACGGTGACTCCAAGATCTTTGCTTCTCCTAAGGCCGCGATGGAACACGCTAAACATCTGAAGCGACAGCGACGAGAGTCTGGTACAGCTCCCGAGGACGAATAGAAATAAAAAGATGGGAACACCTACCTGAACTGGCACGCACATTAAGTTTTTATATTGGCTGGTAGACGAGGGGTGTTTAACTCTATTGGAACATGTGGACGCTATACAACATGTGTTACTGGACATCGGAGCTGGCTGGGTTATTGTCCTTAACTGGCTTCCCTCCCCTGGGCTGCTGCCTTATAACTCTTCCTATAGTTTTGGGGATTGGCGCTTGCTTGACCGTAGCCGGTTGGGACCTGCTGGTTGTTTGTCCGTGTGGGGTGGGCGCTGGTGTCGGGGTCATGGCACTCATACACATCTGTGACTGTAAATATGGGCGATTCCCCTGTATTGGCAATTAGTAGACCTACTCGGCCACCTCCTGTTTTGTGGGAGGTTAGTAGCACTCAGTGCCCCCGTAAATGGGTATACCCCAAAGTTGCGTTTTGTTTATTGGGATAGGGGAGGGGGAAGGGTTGAGCTATGGGATGGCTTTGGCGTGTTGGGGAAGCTAAAGTGGGTGGGGGAGGAAGGGTCCTGGGCTGGGCAGGCAGAACGTGGGGTTTATTGATCAAATTATCACTGTGTGGGTGGGCACGGATTCGTGGTTATCCTTGAAGAAGATTGTCCATTCTTATGTTTCTAATGTCCCACTATGGCCGGCCGGCTGCAATGACTTCTCCATTTAAATTCCTGACTTGGAATGTTCGAGGCTTGAACACACCTAAAAAGATTAGATCTGTAATTGCCTATTTAGATCGGGTGGGTGTCCATGTTGCCTTACTACAGGAGACACATTTAACCCGGGAGTCAGCTGGTAAGATAGGTGCACGCTGGTCGTGCGTAAAGGTTGCCCTGCGTCCTTCTCCAGTTATTCTAGGGGCGTGCTCATCCTGGTAAAGAGAGGTGTGCCTTTCACTGTGGTTAAATCGGAGACGGATGACAGCGGACGAGTGGCGATGGTGCATGGATGCTTGGGGGGTGAAAGTGTGCTGATAGTTAATGTCTATGGTCCGAATGTGGATGACCCCTCTTTTTATTCTGATGTGTGGCGGAGAATATCGAAGTTCCCCCCAGCGGCGATAGTGTGGGGGAGATTTTAATTTGTGTTTGGATGCAGCCATGGATAGGGTAAGTAGTGGTATGTTGCGGCCTAAACTTGCGACAGATATGCTGCTAGGCCTGATGGATACTGGTCAACTAATTGATATCTGGCGCTCACGGAATCCAGAGGCCCGGGAGAGCACTTTCGCTTCGGCGGCCCATGGTTCCTGGTCCCGCATTGATTTTTGGCTCGTCTCGGCGCAGGTCTGTAATTGGACTACAGTAGTGTCGCATGAGGCACGTACTCTGTCGGACCATTCCCCTGTACTTCTGGAGCTGCAGATCCCGACCTACCAGAGACCGCCCTTTGCGTGGAGGCTTCAACCTTCAGAGCTCAAAGACCCGGTTTTCCACCAGACCGTGGCTGAGGCAATCAGGAATTATTTTCTGGAAAATGAAGGATCGGTAGACAGCGCGGCACGCTCTGGGAAGCGTTTAAGGTTACCATAAGGGGAACCTGTATCGGAGCGCAGTCTGGTATCCTGCGAGATATTCGCCGTAGAATACGGAAATTGACATCTGATATCTCTCAGCGGGAGCGAGAATTCGAGTCTGACCCATCCTCAGCTAAACTTGCGGCCATGAGGGAGCTTGTCTTGGAACACAATGAGGCGGTGGATCAGGAGCTCTCACATTGCTCCAGACGGCGGATAGCGCGCTACTACGGGGAGGGGGCAGACCGGGCCGCTCGCTAGCACAAAATCTTTCGGAACCGCGCTGTCAAGTTGACATTGCGGAGCTGTTGGATGAAAATGGGATCGCCCGTCATTCAACTGTGGACCTCTGCAATACGGTTTTGCAATTCTATACAAGTCTCTATGCCACAAGAGAGTCTCCATCGGCGGTGGAGATAGATGCCTATCTCGACGAAATAGCGTTAGGATGGTTATCTCCAGCACATCGAGAACACCTCGTACAACCATTCGGAGTGGAAGATGTCAGGGAAGCTATCACGTCGTTACCAACCTGTAAAGCCGCAGGACCTGACGGGCTACCTGGCGAATTTTACAAAACCTATGCAGCGGACCTGGCCCCTCGGCTCCTGGCTGTATATGCAGAGGCTTACGATAGTGGGACACTGCCGCATTTCCTCCGGGAGGCCCTCCTGGTCACCCTATTGAAACCAGATAAGCCCCCAAATCAATGCGGCTCCTACCGACCTTTGTCCATCATCAATATCGACGCAAAGATTCTTGCCAAAATGATCGCCACCAGGCTGCAGCCGTTGGTTCCTCTACTGGTGTTGCCTGATCAGTCCGGCTTCGTCACGGAGCGTCTACGACACACAACTTGCGCACGCTCTTCGCCACGCTACACTACTTTGAACCTGATTTCCAGGCGGTGGCCGTATTACTTGATGCGGCTAAGGCCTTTGACTCGTTGCAGTGGCCATTTATGTTTGCCGTGCTGGGCCGCAAGGGCTTCCTGCCTTTTTTCTGCAGTGGATTAGGGTGCTTTACAGCGGACCGGTGGCTCGCGGCTCGGGTTAATGGATGGGTGTCCTCATTGTTTTGCATTGAACGGGGTACAAGGCAGGGATGCCCTCTGTCCCCTATGCTTTTCTCTTTTGGCGCTGGAGCCCCTCGCCTGTATGCTGCGTCAGAAACATGCTGCGGCGGCTCTGAGGTTCAGGCTGCGACCCTTAATTGTCTCACTGTACGCAGATGACATGCTGCTGTATGGTCGCGAACCTGCTACGTACCTATCCTGCGCTGCTGCGAAAATACGTAAAATTTGAAAGATTCTCGGGCCTGGGGATTAACTGGTCCAAATCCGTAGTGTTTCCGTTGACTGCGCGAACAGCTGAGGTCGAGGTGGACTTCCCATTGGCCTGGACATCGGACCCGGTCAAATATCTTGGAGTTTAGGTGCACAGGGACCCAACTGTCGTTGTCTCCGAGAACTATGGTCGCACGGTTTCACGTATATCTGAACAAGCCATGCGGTGGGCACACTTACCTCTCTCATTAGCCGATAGAATTGCCGTTGTGAAGATGGTCTTTTTACCCAAGCTGTTGTATTTTTTCGTTAACATCCCTATCAAACTGAATATGGCACTGTTCCGCACGTTACAGTCTGCGCTCTTAACATTTGTGTGGGGTGGTAAGAAGCCCCGGTGTCGATGGGAACTGCTGGTGCTGCCATTTGACCGCGGTGGCTTCGAGGCCCCAGACTTTCGTCTTTATTATCTATGTGCGCAGGCGCAACTCGCACATTACTGGCATTTCCCACAGTGCTTTCAGCCCCACATGGCGATTGAATCAGATGCTGTTTTTCCTCTTCCAGTACAGGCAGTTGCGCTTTCGGGGGAAACAGGAGGCCCACGAAATGAGATCAACCCCACGCAGTGCACGGCGTGGGCGTGGCGAATGCTTGCACTCCGGGCTCAACTTTCTTACCTATACGCTTCATCCGTACCATTAGTCTCACATCCCGATATCTCTGCGGCACGAGAGTCGACGGCCAGGAAGGAGCTCACGGCTGCGGGCATCACCACACTGGGCGACTTGTATGAGGGCGGTAAATTCAAAGACTTACGGGCGGCGCAGGGTGGCGTAAATCGACCTTTTATGTTTAACTTTACCTATGTCCGGGTCCGGCAGGCTGTCCGTGCGGCATATCCAAATTATCCAACCGAACCAACCACTCTGCAGGCGCTGCAGGTGATGCTCTCAGGTGCGTCCCGAAGGGGTCTCATTACTAGGCTGTATAACGCCTCGCTGCGGGAACGGGAGCAAGAAGGCTCCCCTCGTGTGTACGGTGGGGAACGATATTGGGCACCCCTATTACACCTGAGACCTGGAGGGAGTGTTGTCGGCTCACGGGACGTCTCACAGCTAATTGCAACCTCCGAATTATTCATTTTAAATTCCTACATCAGGTATATTACACCCCCTACAATTGCATAAATATGGTCTGAGAGAGGCTGCTAACTGTGTGAGATGTGGAGCCCCGGATGCGGATTTTCTTCATGTGGCTTGGATGTGTCCGGGTGTGCTTGCGTTCTGGACTGCGGTGACGACCATGCTTACGGCGGTTGTGTCAGAACCTGTGTGCTGTACCCCTGAGATGTGCTTGCTGGGCCACGTCAAACCTCTCAAACCATGTAACAGGCGCCTAGTGGCACTCTCGACTCTTTTTGCAAAAAGGGCAGTAGCGCAATGCTGGGGAGCCAAGGTAGCACCCACTGTTAAGAAATGGCTTAAGGACTTACTATACTGTAGGGATCAGCTTCGGATATATGGCGAAGAACTACCTGAGTCTTCTCGCCCCAAGGACTTTTGGGCTCCCCTTGCACTATATTTGATGTCTCACCCTGACCTGGCATGAATGATGGATGCCCCTGGGAGCGGGACCAGTTGGCAAGCATGGTAGGCGCTGTCTCCATTTGGGACGTTACTACAGGTGTGTTCGAGTTGGCTGGCCATAGATGTGGACTGTGTAGGAGAGTTTTTATCACTGTCACCACCCACCATGCATACGTTGATTTTTTTGCAATAAGCAAAGTGTTTTGGAAATCTGTTAAGGATCTGCCTGGGAGGGAGGGTTAGGGGGGGGTATGGGAGGGAAGTACTGCGAAATTATTTTTCTGAGTTCATTGAATTGATTATTGGCTGGTGTATACCGAGTTGTAACTATGCACTAAAATCAATAAAAAAAAATTTTTAAAAAAGAAATAGACTGACAAGCTGGCTAGTTATGTTCAAAGGGGCGACTGTTAAGAACAAAATAATCACGAACATTCTGCGCCATCTTGTCTGATGAAAGTTCCTACGTGCACATAAACTACAGTCATTCTGATTTACCACAGCCATTTTGTACTCTGTTGGTCACCTTCATTTCACCCTGTCCTCTAGCAGCCTTCTGACTCTCTGACCAAACCTGATATGTGTGCTGGGGGCTATAAACTATTTCCACGACAAACATCAACATCACCTGCTGCCTCAAACTCGTCTTTCCTCTCATCCCTGCACAAACGGGTTACAAATACCAAACAGACTCTTGCAAACATGGTTTATTGCACTACACACAGCAAGACTGGTTTTTGCCAACAATGGGACCTGTTCTTATCAACAGAACGGACTCTTAGATCTGGCCGGTCTCACTCGTTTTTAGACCCTGAAGCAAGGTCCAGCTGCAATTAAATTGTCTGTTTTTGACCTGGGTGGGAGGAGAGTTAATGTTGGGCTTGTGTAACCATGTTGATAAAACAATGTCAGGCTTGTGTGACAACCTGCCCGGGGCGGAGACTCCAAGCTTGTAACCATGATAAAAGAAACAAATACATTGTGTAAAACTGTATAAAAGGAAGAGTCAGAAGCATTGGCAGTAGAACACCTCCCTGAAGACATCCTGGTGTCAGCAGTTGACGTGGTCTCCTCTAAGAGTAATAAACCTTTTTCTTGCCTTCCAGCTTCCAGCGCCTGCCTCGTTATTTTAGATAGTGAATCCAAAGTGGATTAAAGGTGACTTTGCGCCGGGCAGCATTGGGGATCCCAGGAGACTCGCTGCTTTTCACAACCGAGACCGCCCTACTCGCCGCCACAGACATCTGCACCCTCCTGGACCAAGGCCACTCCGCAGCCCTGATCCTACTCGACCTATCAGCGGCCTTCAACACCGTCTCCCACCGCACACTACTCGCCAGACTACACGACGCCGGCATACAAGGAACAGCCCTGAACTGGATCCGATCATTCCTCAAAGGGAGAAGCCAAAGGATCAGACTGCCACCCTACCTCTCTGATCCCACGAAATTCACCTGCGGAGTCCCACAGGGGTCATCACTGAGCCCGACCCGCTTCAACATCTACATGGCCCCCCTCGCAGCCATCGTCCGACAACACGGCCTCAACATCGTATCCTACACGGACACCCAGCTCATCCTCTCCCTCACCAAAGACCCCACCACCGCCAAAAACAACTTCCAGAAAGGAATGCATGACGTCGCAGTTTGGATGACCAACAGCTGCCTGAAGCTTGACGCCGAGAAGACACTAGTCCTCGTCCTTGGAACCACCCCTTCAGCATGGGACAACACCTGGTGGCTGACCGACCCTCGGGAGCCCACCTACCCCCTCAGACCACGCCAAAAACCTCGGCATCATGCTCGACTCATCACTCACCATGAACCGACAGGTCAACGCCGTCACCTCCAGCTGCTTCAACACCCTCAGCATCCTCCGCAAGACCTTCAAATGGATCTCCCCAAAGTCAAGGAAGACAGTCACCCACGCACTCATCACCAGCAGACTGGACTATGGAAACGCACTCTATGACGGCATCAACAAGTCCCTACTCCGCAAACTCCAGACAATTCAGAACACCGCCGCTAGACTCGTCCTCGGCATCCCCAGGTACGAGCACATCAGCCAACACCTACGAAGACTCCACTGGCTCCCCGTGGAGAAAAGAGTCACCTTCAAGATCCTCACTCACGCCTACAAATGCCTACACAACAACGGACCCAAATACCTCAACGACAGAATCAACTTCCACGTACCCAAGAGAAACCTCCGATCTTCCAACCTCGCACTGGCCGAAACCCCGCGCATCCACAGAGCAGGCGGAAGATCCTTCTCTCACATTGCAGCCAAGACCTGGAACGAGCTACCGGCAGACATCAGATGCGCCCCCTCCCTGAACACCTTCAGGAAGACCCTCAAGACCTGGCTCTTCGGCTAGACAGACCTGCGGACCCCCCTCCCCTCAGCGCCTTGAGACCCTCACGGGTGAGTAGCGCGCTTACAATTCCCCTGATTGATTATCAGTGAACAATGAGAGCGACCTTCAATGTGTGCATATACAAAGAGGTCAGGGATTTATTTCTTGCTTGTGTTTATGCACACACTGTAGGTGGTTATTTGTCTAAGAGTATTTACACTCTGTGTAGTCTGTGTGTGTGTGTACACGCACACACAAAGTGTTCTCTTCAATCTGCGTGTACCTCCAACTATGTTGACAGGGAGGGGTGATCTTTAACATATATTTATGACACACTTTGACAAGAGACTTGTCCTCAATCTCTCTGAAAGTACACTTTAATCTGTGTGATTGTATGTACAAAACACACAAGATGATGGACGGAATGCTGCACATTGGCTAGCATTCACCCCCAGTCACAGATCTGGGTTTAATCCATCGTTATTTTGCTTCACCACGCCACCCCAGTTCAGACATGGCCATATGCAAATCAGTCTTGACCCTGTGCCTCATGGGAACAGTCCAGACCGAACTGCCAAGCCATGTCTTCCCTGGACCGGAATCAAGCATCCTAGGACCGGTTTCAGGCTATCAGCCTTCATCAGCCAGGATAGCTTGACTCCAGTGGCGTAGTGAGCACGGGACCCACGTCTGGGCATACCCTTCCCACTTAGGGCGAAATGCAAAACACACAAGATGATGGACGGAATGCTGCACATTGGCTAGCATTCACCCCCAGTCACAGATCTGGGTTTAATCCATCGTTATTTTTGCTTCACCACGCCACCCCAGTTCAGACATGGCCATATGCAAATCAGTCTTGACCCTGTGCCTCATGGGAACAGTCCAGACCGAACTGCCAAGCCATGTCTTCCTGAACCGGAATCAAGCATCCTAGGACCGGTTTCAGGCTATCAGCCTTCATCAGCCAGGATAGCTTGACTCCAGTGGCGTAGTGAGCACGGGACCCACGTCTGGGCATACCCTTCCCACTTAGGGCGAAATGCAAAACACACAAGATGATGGACGGAATGCTGCACATTGGCTAGCATTCACCCTCAGTCACAGATCTGGGTTTAATCCATCGTTATTTTGCTTCACCACGCCACCCCAGTTCAGACATGGCCATATGCAAATCAGTCTTGACCCTGTGCCTCATGGGAACAGTCCAGACCGAACTGCCAAGCCATGTCTTCCCTGGACCGGAATCAAGCATCCTAGGACCGGTTTCAGGCTATCAGCCTTCATCAGCCAGGATAGCTTGACTCCAGTGGCGTAGTGAGCACGGGACCCACGTCTGGGCATACCCTTCCCACTTAGGGCGAAATGCAAAACACACAAGATGATGGACGGAATGCTGCACATTGGCTAGCATTCACCCCCAGTCACAGATCTGGGTTTAATCCATCGTTATTTTGCTTCACCACGCCACCCCAGTTCAGACATGGCCATATGCAAATCAGTCTTGACCCTGTGCAACATTCCGTCCATCATCTTGTGTGTTTTGCAATTCGCCCCAAGTGGGAAGGGTATGCCCAGACGTGGGTCCCGTGCTCACTGCGCCACTGGAGTCAGGCTATCCTGGCTGATGAGGGCTGAATGCCTGAAACCGGTCCTAGGATGCTTGATTCCGGTCCAGGGAAGACATGGCTTGGCGGTTCAGTTTGGACTGTTCCCATGAGGCACAGGGTCAAGACTGATTTGCATATGGCCATGTCTGAACTGGGGTGGCGTGGTGAAGCAAAATAACGATGGATTAAACCCAGATCTGTGACTGGGGGTGAATGTTTGCCATTGTGCAACATTCCGTCCATCATCTTGTGTGTTTTGCAATTCGCCCCAAGTGGGAAGGGTATGCCCAGACGTGGGTCCCGTGCTCACTGCGCCACTGGAGTCAGGCTATCCTGGCTGATGAGGGCTGAATGCCTGAAACCGGTCCTAGGATGCTTGATTCCGGTCCAGGAAGACATGGCTTGGCGGTTCAGTTTGGACTGTTCCCATGAGGCACAGGGTCAAGACTGATTTGCATATGGCCATGTCTGAACTGGGGTGGCGTGGTGAAGCAAAATAACGATGGATTAAACCCAGATCTGTGACTGGGGGTGAATGTTTGCCATTGTGCAACATTCCGTCCATCATCTTGTGTGTTTTGCAATTCGCCCCAAGTGGGAAGGGTATGCCCAGACGTGGGTCCCGTGCTCACTGCGCCACTGGAGTCAGGCTATCCTGGCTGATGAGGGCTGAATGCCTGAAACCGGTCCTAGGATGCTTGATTCCGGTCCAGGAAGACATGGCTTGGCGGTTCAGTTTGGACTGTTCCCATGAGGCACAGGGTCAAGACTGATTTGCATATGGCCATGTCTGAACTGGGGTGGCGTGGTGAAGCAAAATAACGATGGATTAAACCCAGATCTGTGACTGGGGGTGAATGTTTGCCATTGTGCAACATTCCGTCCATCATCTTGTGTGTTTTGCAATTCGCCCCAAGTGGGAAGGGTATGCCCAGACGTGGGTCCCGTGCTCACTGCGCCACTGGAGTCAGGCTATCCTGGCTGATGAGGGCTGAATGCCTGAAACCGGTCCTAGGATGCTTGATTCCGGTCCAGGAAGACATGGCTTGGCGGTTCAGTTTGGACTGTTCCCATGAGGCACAGGGTCAAGACTGATTTGCATATGGCCATGTCTGAACTGGGGTGGCGTGGTGAAGCAAAATAACGATGGATTAAACCCAGATCTGTGACTGGGGGTGAATGTTTGCCATTGTGCAACATTCCGTCCATCATCTTGTGTGTTTTGTGATTGTATGTACACACTGTTTTCAGACTGGAGAGCTGTAGCAAGTCTATAAGTGGTTAAGTCGGTCAACGTGTATTTACATGTGCTGGTCAAAAAGTGAACCCTTTTGCCTGTGTGCATGTACACAAATAGTGGCTGCAAATACACACACAAATAGCACGCTCTTCGCTCTGTGTCAAGGAATACATGAGTTTAGTTTACCACAAAAGGCGTAACTTTGGGGATTCAAAATATGCATAAAGGTAATAGAGTATATATTGATTTTTTTAGCCTTGAAAAAGCCCCAGCCTCACAGACCACATGAGGTGAAACCCGTGTTGGCTAACAAAACGAAAAGCTTCTAAGAAATATACCATAGGAAATAATAATCTGCAAAGATGATATTTGTGGAGAACTGTGCAAAAGAAATACAAAAGTGTGAAAACATACGAACGTTTTTTTTTACAGAAACATCAGTTAAAATTTGCTCTAAAGCAAAAAAAAGTAATTAGAAATGCATGACTGTCACAAACTAAAAGAAAAGGATAACAGGGAAACTGACACTCGACACCCTAACATGATCTAAACCAGGGCACAAGTGCTAAAAAGAAAAGTGGGGGGACTAACCTACTTAATCAGTATGCAAGTGGCATGGCGGCGCGTGACATTGCGGCGCGTGACATCGCAGCGCGTGACATCACAGCGCGTGACATCACAGGAACTGGCATCATAAGAAGTGACATCAGATCTTAAGCCCTCACATATATGTTTAGCAGGTGTATCATGAGTACATTTGAGCACATTTCGAGCATACTTGCAAACCCTCCTGATTTAGGCAGAAGATTCACACTTTTGTACGCTACACATAAAACAATGTTACCTTTTATCAGCGTTAAGTTTTCTCTAGCCATAGTGCTTTAAAAGAAATAGTGATATATAAATTATTACAACGCCTCCTCAGGGGTATAAGAGCTATATAAATGCTATTTATTTTGTGCAAATGCTGCATATCTCCTAAACAGAGCCTGAACAAAGTTAAAAGCTGCCTCTCTTCAGTATGTGTGAAGTGCTAACAAGGTGTGAGCCTTTGTTTCCCCTCTGCTGCATTTGCATCAGGTGTGAGGCTCCTGACTGCTGCCAGCCAGGAGACTACAACAAAAGGAGGCCGAGTACATTTGAGCACATTTCGAGCATACTTGCAAACCCTCCTGATTTAGGCAGAAGATTCACACTTTTGTACGCTACACATAAAACAATGTTACCTTTTATCAGCGTTAAGTTTTCTCTAGCCATAGTGCTTTAAAAGAAATAGTGATATATAAATTATTACAACGCCTCCTCAGGGGTATAAGAGCTATATAAATGCTATTTATTTTGTGCAAATGCTGCATATCTCCTAAACAGAGCCTGAACAAAGTTAAAAGCTGCCTCTCTTCAGTATGTGTGAAGTGCTAACAAGGTGTGAGCCTTTGTTTCCCCTCTGCTGCATTTGCATCAGGTGTGAGGCTCCTGACTGCTGCCAGCCAGGAGACTACAACAAAAGGAGGCCGGATGACCCCTCCGATTCGGCCTTTGTTATGGACCCAGCAGGAGTCAGAACTAAGAGAGCCCCGTCCCCCGCCTGCACGTTGTTGCAGATAGAAAGCAGATAACAACGTGTAGGCGCTGCAGGATGTGTCCCGGTGTTTGGAAATTACACCAGGACGAATTCAGCATATTTTACAGTGGGGCCACACTTCTTGGCAGGGTGGACGGTGCCAACCCTGTGAAAAAAGTGGGGGGGACGCCGTCCACCCCCCCCCCCCCCGACTCATGCCCTGATCTAAACATAGTTTTGTAATGTGTAGGTGAGGGCACAGTTCTGAAAGAATGTGTTAGCTCAACTGCCTGCATGTGCAGACGCCTTCAAGGCGTGTGATCAATAATCTGCTGGCAAGTGAGCAGTGAGTTACATTAATCTGTCGAGAAACCACAGCTTTAGTAACTTTGTATGTGGCACTTAATCAAAGCTACTGGAAGTCTGCGGTGGGGGGAGGGCCAAATTATGAAGCAGGGCTGACTAAATTATGCAGCAAGAAAGGGCAAATTATGCGGCATAATGTGACATTTTGTGATTGTATTACTACATTATTTTGTCATTTTTACACAGATTAACACTGCATGGGCTAAAACTTTGCGGCATTGTTTCAATCGCAGCAGCAAGCTCACATTACCAACTGACGGCCCTGGACTACAGTCACATGAAAAACAACAGCGATTAGCATTGAAATGCAAGCTTTTTTTTGTCTAGTTAGAAATATTGCTTCGTGGGTTGATTTCACCTTATATCGCTATTTGTTTTATATTGGGAGTCACAGCCTAATTACCAGTATTTTTGTCTCACTGTTTTTTTTTTTATATATTTATTCGCGCAAACCACAAAGCTATATTTAAGGTAACTTTTTCCGCGTCACTTCTTCACTCTATTTAAACTCCACACCCACCACTCTTATTGTCTCTCTCCTTCTCTCTCTCTCCCCTCTCTAATTCTCTCTCTACTTAATTAACTCTCCCCTCTCTATCTTCTTTAGCCTTTCATTCTCTCTCACCCCTTTATCTGTCTCTCTTTCAAACTCCTTCATTCACTCTCTCTCCCCTTCTTTCTCTCTCTCTATCCCGCTCCACTCTTTATTCTATGTACACCCTTTCTCTCTCTCTTTCTCTCTCACCACCCTCTCTAATTGGGCATTATATCTTCACTCTATCTCTCACTCGGCAACACCACAGCATCACTCAGCATCACCACAGCCTCACTCAGCGTAACCACAGCATCAATCAGAGCCAGCACAGCATCAATCAGAGCCAGCACAGCATCACTCAGGACCAACACATCACTCAACGCCATCACAGCATCACTCAACGCCATCACAGCATCACTCAGTGCAACCACAGCATCACTCAGTGCAACCACAGCATCACTCAGTGCAACCACAGCATCACTCAGTGCAACCACAGCATCACTCAGTGCAACCACAGCATCACTCAGTGCAACCACAGCATCACTCAGTGCAACCACAGCATCACTCAGTGCAACCACAGCATCACTCAGTGCAACCACAGCATCACTCAGCGGAACCACAGCATTACTCAGCGGAACCACAGCATTACTCAGCACAACCACAGCATTACTCAGCGCCACCACAGCATTACTCAGCAGCACCACAACATCACTCAGCAGCACCACAACATCACTCAGCAGCACCACAACATCACTCAGCAGCACCACAACATCACTCCGCACCACCATAGCTTCACTCAGCGACACCACATCATCACTCAGGGCCAACACTGCATCACTCAGCACCACCACAGCATCACTCAGGGTCACCACAGCATCACTCAGGGCCACCACGGCATCACTAGGCGCCACAACAATATAACTCGGCGCCACCACAGCATCACTCAGCGCCACCACAGCATCACTCGGCGCTACCACAGCATCACTCGGCGCCACCACAGCATCACTCGGCGCCACCACGGCATCACTCGGCGTCACCACGGCATCACTCGGCGTCACCACGGCATCACTCGGCGTCACCACGGCATCACTCGGCGTCACCACGGCATCACTCGGCGTCACCACGGCATCGCTCGGCGCCACCACGGCATCGCTCGGCGCCACCACGGCATCGCTCGGCGCCACCACGGCATCGCTCGGCGCCACCACGGCATCGCTCGGCGCCACCACGGCATCGCTCGGCGCCGCCACGGCATCGCTCGGCGCCGCCACGGCATCGCTCGGCGCCGCCACGGCATCGCTCGGCGCCGCCACGGCATCGCTCAGCGCCACCACAGCATCGCTCAGCATCACCACAGCATCACTCAGGGCCACCACAGCATCACTCAGGGCCACCACAGCATCACTCAGGGCCACCACAGCATCACTCAGGGCCACCACAGCATCACTCAGCGCCAAGACAATATCACTCAACACCACCACAGCATCACTCAGCACCACAGCAGTATCACTCAGCAAGACCTGAGTATCATTCAGCATCACCTCAGCATCGTCTCCGCAACAGTCACCACCACCACCACTACCACCTCCGCATCACTCAGCACCACCTCAGCCTACTCTCGGAATCTGGCATCTGTTGATTCTCCCCTAGCGTCTGGCCGCTGCTAGTGTTATAATACAGGTACTAGTTCCCAACCTTCACCCTCCGATTGTTTATGCCCCCTCAAAAAAAAGCTTTAACAAACAACCATTGCAATAGGCAGAAACAAGTTGCCAGCATTGCAAGAACAAAAGAAAACAGGAAATTTTTATTGTAAATACTTTTTTTAATATGGTCGTTCAGTTTTACATAATGCCTTCTTGGTCATATATAAAGTAACAAAAATGCTTCTGACACTTTTTTATTATAACTTTTCAGCATGCTGCACAGCAGCCACACTTCTCTACAGCACAGCTTGAAGACATTGGCAAAGTCAATAGCTCTGGCTAAACACTTATAAGGCCCCAAAGGCGAGACCTATTGGCTATGCCAATGCTTGTTTTATTTGATATTTTCGGGCAATTCACAAAGGTAAAAGTAATACTTCATAAGAGAACGATTAATACAGGTGTATGACTTTATGTACCCATGAAAGCACTTGTGAGTCGGTGCCAGGCGGTTGTGTTAAATGTTCATGTAGTGCACAGGGCGCTAATCCAGGAACACAGACCACGGTCAGGGGCCGTGCTCGTGAACACGTGCATGCATACACAAGCACAGGGCCGGCTTTTAGCGTGAGCTGGCTGGGCCAACGCCCAGGGCGCCGACCTTCAGAGGGGCGCAAGAGCTGCCTGCAGCAGCCTCACACTGACCTGCCTGCGAACAAAAGGATGTGTAACACTGGCACCCGTGTCTACACCGTCTGTTTTTCTTCTCACGGCCCTCCGTTCTCCAAGCCCCTCACCTTCTCTCACACCCCTCTCGTTTTTCCAACAGGCGGGAGTGCCCATTTATGTGCCGCCCACGGCGCTACCTGCCTCAAGGCTACCTCTGCACAGGCACGCCAGCCTGTGAGACCCTCTGACACAGGGGCTGCCCTGCGGGCTCCGTGTCCACGGACCAAGGCAGTGGACACAGAGACACGTCTCTGAGAAGGGTCAGAGTGCGGCGCCCCGACCTCCTCTTAATCACATAAACATTCGTCGTTCCCAGGGTATAGGCACATCTTTCCGCAGCTGCCTCTAAAGCCAGAGAACCCGCGGCATTAAATTACACCAGGACTCCGCCCCCTCATTGGTCCTGACAGGACCCGCCCTTTCCCTCCCTGGGCTGTGGTGGTCATGGAGGTCTGATCACACGCCCCTCCCAGGACATCTCGTACGTGCCCCCTCCGTCTAAACTGCTCGTAGAGTGCGTCACTTCTAGATACAACTCAAGCTATTGGGGTGGATGGGAGAGTGCGCAAAAAACACCCGATATCAACGTGTGGCAAATAAACAAGTCATTGTTGTTATTAGCACGAGAAATGTATTTCAGAGCACTTTGGTACAGTAACATAGCGAGCTTAGTAATTCGATGTGAATGAGAGCGGCTTGCAGCCTCAACGGAAGAAGGAAAGCGCTATTAACACGGAGGTGACCAGATGTCCAGGATTTGCAGGAAGAGTGCCTGTTTTCATCGTCTCTCCCAGTAAGTTCGAGTAGCAAAACAGGGTGGACTGGCCGCAGATGGCGACGAGGCTTCCTTTGTCCCCTTCAGGGTTATCGACAGGCAAAGTACCTCACACTAAGACTGCGTGCCAAAGCTGAACTTCATTGTCCTGTTTGTACCACAAAAATGCGAATCTTGGGACCTAAGAGCCCAATGTCATCAGTTTTCGACATTAGTGAGTTTTGTCTTTTAAGTCATTCTGTTTTCTGTGACCGATTCAAAACTGTATTGCAAACAAAAGGCCAGGATGCCAGGGCCTGTCCTTTAAATACCAACTGAGGGCAGGGTGGATAATATGTTGTGGGACACGTGCACTTGTCAACTATTTACTTTAAATGTAGTTCTATCATTTTTAACAGTGAGATCAGTTTGTAAACAAAACAAAGGATGCATGTTAGTTTAGTCTTTCTTTTTAGTGAGAGATTAAGGCAGGTGATTTAATCAGGCCAGATTAACCCTTGCATTGGGGTACATTTACACAAATATGGTTTAAAGCAACAAGGTTCAATAAGGTGTCACATTTTAGAAGGCAGCCGATTTCCCTTTTCAGGTAATTCAGAAACACTGCAGAGCATTCTAGAAGATCCTATTATCTACATGATGAGTCTTCCAAAGGTTTTGGTGAGGGATGGAGACCATGTTCACTTTCAGTAATTTAAAATTATTTAGATTGTACTTGCTGGGTTCCTGCTTATATTGATAACAGGCAGCCGAAACATGTTTTTCCCCCTTTGACCTATAGCTTTCTCAAGGCTTTTTCAGAAAGTATGTTTCAGGGGGCGAGGAAAGTACTTCGAGACTAATCGGACAGCATGAAACACAACATGGACCTCTCACAACCAAACCCTTAAAGCGACCCTTCCTTATTTAGGCTGACTGCGTTCATTAGAACATACTTTGAGTAGAAGCTTTGAGGAGAGAGGCTTTCACACATAACTGTCTGCCACAAACGTCAAACATTTTGGATAACAAGTATACATGAATGCTAAGTACTTCACCTTGTCGCGTTTGTGTGGTATCAGACCTGCACAAAGCCAACACTTTCAAACGTCAGAGCTTTAGCCTCTCCATGGAGTTCTATTACCATCTTAAGAGCCTTGGATACTGGTTATCATAAGGAAAGCAAAAACTGTCAGCTACCCAATGGACTACCAGAAAATGTCTGCAACCAGCTTCCAGCACACTCAAAGAACAATCAGAACTGGATGAGTGAAGACATGCTCTTCTTGACTGTGGCAAAGAGCATGTCCTACCTTAGGCTCTCCCAAAGCTTCAGTCACTCTACCATCCTACTTACACAACCTCCTAGTAGGAAAAAACCGAGCTTTGGCACGACACTAGAGCCCTTCTTTCTTTTGATGCACACATAGCGATGTTGTCTACCTCAAGAACTACATGGTGAAATGCGCCCCATGACACAAAGTATCTCATCTCAAAGTCAGATCTCAGAATGGGTGATGGAAGCATTCATTACCAACAAACTGGATCACTGCAACTCACTGATTCAAGGCGTGGGCTCCGTGCATTACCAAATAATCTAATGCTTCAAAATGCTGCAGTGTAACTCGTCAACAGTGAAGCCCACATGGGCAATATGCTTCTGGTCCTCAAAGCACTCCACTGGCTTCAAGTTTAGGAAAGCTGCTAACCTTGAGGTTCCGCTCTTGCCCCCACAAAGGATCCCAATAGGTCTGTATCCTGACTGCTCACATATTAGAGTCTGTTGAGTCCTTCGTCTCTGAGCTTGGATGATCCCCCTCCCTACACATCTACATCTTGGTTGGAAGAGGACTCGTCACAGAGGAGCAAATGTCTTCAATGCCTGCGCCAACTCTTCCCTGGGTCACAGCTCTTCTCCTTTGTATAGACTCTTTCAAGCTCTATCAATGTATGGCACTTTACAGATACCGAACATAAATAATAAACTTGGCAGGCAGGCGAGCCAACTGATCAGTAAAAGAAAAACAAAAGAGAAGGAGGACTGGTAGCCCTTTACAGCATCTGCCCGCACATCCTGGAACTGCCTCCCTCATGGCTTGAAACAAGTGTTACTACTACTGTTCAGGAGACTGCTGAAATCTCATCCAGTTGAACCACTTCTTGGCTCTCCTGACCAATACAGAGCCTAGACAACTGAGTTTTTGGCACTTTATAAATGAGAATTTGATTTAAAAAAAAAATCCCCAATTAATGTGTGTCTTTGTGTTTAGTGTTATATAACATAACATGTAACACACTCATTAAGCTTGTCTGTAGGTGCTCCTCCTTCTGGTACACCCGAGACCAAAGACACAGAGAGATTAAGTGAAATGCCCATGATCACACAACTTGGTCAGGTAGAGACGCAAGTTTTCTAGGTCAACGCTGGCTGCTTATCTTTATAGGGCAATTTGTTACGTATGGAGCAGTTCAGGCTGTTGTGAATTATTTCATATCATTATACTTGCAATGAGATTTTAGGCGGCAATCGCCAAAAGAGAAGTTAACCTTTCAGACACTTACTAAAAAAAAAAAAAAGACAAAAAGGCGCTGAAAAAGCTATTGTTTTGCAAGTCAAGGGTGCTTCTTTTTCAGCCTCTGGAGGATGATCGGGCGAGTTGTCTCATGGGGACTGAACCCTGCGATTTGAAGACTGCACACAGTTCTCTGCATCAGGCACATTCGCCCATTGAGCTAGTCTGCAGAAATTCAAGTTTGTTGAATGCAGATTGCATACAAGTATTCGCTCCAGGTGCTCCACCCACTGAGCAATGTTTCAAAGGAATCAAAGTTTTACTTTCTCACTTGCGAAAGATCTAGTCTATTATTAACGGCCCATTGCCTCTGAGATCACTGCTTGGTTGTGTCAGTGACAGTCACATGCAACGCATGTCTCGAGTTAATGCTGCCCCAGCCACACCTGCTATGTAATGGACAAACCAATGGAGAAGGTAGTTCTCAAAAAATGCCAGTGCCTCGTCAAGGCTGGCATGCAAGGCTTACCTCATAAGGGATTACATCTTCTGCAGCATTACTGACTCTTGAAAAGACTGCCAGTAGACATCAGATATCCAAACAGTGCAGCTCCTCTAAACTGTCAGTAGGGCTGGGAAGCTTTCACTCATGTGTCATGTGTGGGGAGGACTTCAATGTGGTGTGGAGTACTGAAAACAGAGCACTATGTCATGACGTGTCGCAGAGTAGTGCAAATCGACCACAAACCCCTTTCTTTCCTCTCAGATGGTTCTAGGCTGCTAATGCATCTATTCACATAGTCCACGCCGTAAACTTCCAAAGCTTCCACTCGCTCTAAAGTGCATGCTTCTTTGAAACAAAGCCACCTTTGCCCTTAGCGAACTTCAAAAAGAGTTGCAGGCCATTATGAGTCGTAACTTCGCCCAGCCTTAGTTATAACTATACACGTTTTAGAAAACGAAAGTGGAACATGTCCAAGAGGAACAATTTCTACGGCAGACTAGTAGATACTGAAAAAAAAGTTACTGGTGAACGCTAACATCTAATAATAAAAGGTTTCATTACAGAAATTGACCTCACTTATTTCACCCTTCAAGGCAACTGCCCTAGAAACCGTTAAACGTTTAGCGCTCCATACGGTACAATGTGCTCCTGCGCAAACCAGCAGCGTCAGGAGCATCTCTATGGATTAAAGAGGAGGGATGTAAGAAATATCTACAAAATGGGAATGGATATATCTATATGAAATAAGAGCATAGCAAATATCTGTTTGGAATTAGGACATCTACAGCGCCGACACAGGCACATCTGTACAGTGCACATCTACATGGGGCACTCGGGCACATCTGTATGCAATCTGGGAGGGCACAACTACAGAGTCGAACGCAGCCATATCTGAACAGAACCACAGTGCGCATCCATACAGAACAAAAACAGACACATCTGTACGGGTTTACACTGGAACCTTGGCATGGCATAGCAAGGCGCGTCTGTACAGAATAACAAAGGGTGTTTTGGTAAGAATAATACAGGGCACAGCTGTACAGACCACCTGGGCGCATGCAGGATATAAAAGAACACACCTATATCTAAGAACATCTGTGGGGTAAAAGAAGACACTTGTGCATCAAAAAGTTGTGTGCATCAATACAGAATAAAGGAGAACATCCGTGCTGGCACAGATAAAGCGGATCTGAACACAATAACACGCTCAGAGAAAATATGTATAATATGAAAGGACAAACATTAATGAGATAACGTGCAACAACAAGGGATCCTTGAATTAAAGAGTGCACCTGTACAAAAGGTAGTGCACGATTCTGGAAAGTTCAAAATTTTACTAGGCAGATACGTATGAATGAAAGGGGAACAACTGTTCAGAACAGTGGCCGCTATAGTAGAGACGGACAACACGTTACAGATGTACATGTTAAAAAATCATAAAAGGCACAGCTGGAAAAAACAACAGAACTCGTCTGTACAAAATACTATTGGGCCAATCTGTAATGAACAGCACAGGGCACGTCGACAGAATAACACGATGTCAATGTGTAAGGAAAACACAGGGGCTATCTACCTATACTACACAACAAATAGGGCCATCTGCAGGGTTTAACAGAGGGCACACCTCCACTGAATAACAAAGGACCCATCTATACAAAAGGGCCATGTTTAAGGAACAGTACAGGCCCATGTCTACAAACAGCAAAGAGTCTATTATTACAGAATGACAGTATATGTGTGCACGTCGGTCACCTCAAAACATCATAGCCAGTGTCATTTTAAGGATTTTTGGGGCCTCAGGCAAGACATATTAGGCGGCCCTGTTGGAAACAAATTTGAATTGTATTACCCATTTCTTGCTAATTCAAGCCCAAATGATGCCAAACTACCAAACTATGTGTTAAACTTGAACACGGTCACAAAAAGTTTAAATATGTGTTGCTCAGGACTTCAAAATCACTAATATAACACAGGGCAGCAGATAGACAAAGTCAGAGGTAGATAGGGAGAGAGGTTTAGAGAGAAAATTGGATTGACAGAGATAAAATGGAGAGAAAAACCTCTTTCCCGCGGGCCCCTTTGTAATGCGGGGGCCCTGAGCAATCGCCCACGCTTAAACGTCTCTTGACGTAGCGTAACGTCAAGAGCTCTGTCTTCCCTGACGCCAGCGTCAGCGTGATGAGCTCACCATGACGTGGCGGTTTCATCGGTCGTCGTGTATGACGTAAGCTGGGGGGTTTCTCCTGTCAACGGTCTTTGTGACAGTCTCAGCCTAGCGGCCCGAGTGACGGGTCCCTTCTAGGGACGGTTCGCCGGGAGAACGGGTCAGGCAGACGGTGAGCTTCTTATGTCTCCATTGCATGCCAGATTCGTGATTAAACCAACCCGAGCGCCAACACGTAATTCTGTTCGAAGTGTGCGGCATGCGCTATACATCAAACGAGCAGACTCCCTCTACAAACCAGTGACCACCGTTACATGCCTGCCAAGTATCACGCTTCACGTGTGATACTAACGCATTTCAGTGTGGTGTTCCGCATCACCGCACTGAAATGCGTTCTCACGCATTTAAATGCCACTGTCTCACTTTGCTGTACCAGCGCTGAAACTTGTTTCCAGGCTGCTAGCGCGCGCACCGACTCTGCTGCTCCCTGCAAGGACTTGCCAGCAGGCTCAGCAAACAGTTAATAATCTTGAACACTGTCTGCTGCTTGCTACAATGTTACTTCTTTTAGCCCTGCTGCCTCTGGCCTTAGAAATTCCCGCCGGCGCCGCGGTTGTCCGGAAGTGAGGTCGGATTCAGGAAGCGGCGGGCGGGGGACTCGACTCGAGTGGAGTGGTGCGCTGAACATGAGAATAAGTGCCGCCCAATGAGAGACCTGGGGTGAGGACAATATGAATTTTGGCGCACAGGCGAACTTTCTGCTTCCGCTCGCGGTGGCGCCAGGGCAGGCAGCTGCAATTCACAAGGTTTTGGGAGCCTAATGTTAGCGCTGCTCGCATTGCGGTATTATTGGCCTAGCCGCGACCGGAACCGAACACCTCACTACCAGAGGTTCAGTAAGCACCACGCCCTGTGCAGCCAGGCCTGCAGAGCCTCAGACTCATGCGGGCCGGCGTTTGCCTCGGGAGTCGTTGCGGCCATGATGACCAGGCGGCCTGTTATTGCCGCTCAACAACACAAGTAAGTAGTGCCTGGATGTATTGAACTCTCACTGTGATTGTTGAGCTTTAAAATGCTTTTTGGCGCTAGCCGTAGCGTGCCGGTCCAACAAATGACTTTGATCACACCAGCAGGCTGTCACATACTTCGTGCTACTACACCAGGCTCCCTCTCTGCTGATTTATGTGACGCTGCTGCCAGCCGCGCTGGCCGGTGGCAGTGTCACATAAATCAGCAGTGAGGGAGCCTAGTGTAGTATCACTAGGTATGTGACAGCTTGCTGGTGCGATTGCTGGTGCTGCTGGCTTCGGGGCTGGGCAGCTGAACTCCTTTCCAGGCTGGGTGTCACTCATACCTGTTGAAATGTCACTCATAATTACACCAGAATTATGAAAATGTCACACATGGCAATTTTAAACCTTGGCAGCTATGCCGTTACAGTAACGAGTACTAAAACCATCCCTGCGATTTACCAGGTGTATTCTCACGGCGGTACATCATGTGTGCTGAGGGGAAGCAGCAAAAGAGCAATAAGAAAGCGAAAACTGTTTAACAAAACCGGCATGGCAACAGCAGTTCTCTCTGCTCTGGGTCTTCACCACTCACACAGTCTCATTCAGCTCAGCGCTTAGATGCCTTCTGGGTATACGCGCTTTAGAAATACTACAATGTTTGTTTCCCTTCGAGACAGCACAAGTTCAGTAAGGGCAGCATCAATGCAAGTTTCCTTCATAAGACGCACACAGTGGTTTTGCAGTGCAGGAAACAACAGGGAATGCTTCACCCTTACCTACACACAAAGCCGGTATTGGCAGAATTGGCAATAGTAGGGCAAGCTTCCTTTGCAGCGGTGCATTTTCCCTCAGACACATTGAAGGAAGCCGGTTCTTTATATGATATACCAAGATGAGGTCTATCGTGCAAAGATCCTAGGAATTCCCATATGAGTGGACAGGGCTTGCTCTAGCAATACCAAGGTGCTCTTCTAGTGGAAGGTGTGGTTGAGCAGCCTTAGGCTTATCAGAGAAGAGTGTTAGACATCATCAAATAATCATCATCAAAAAATGATGCACACAACTCAATACGGAGATCCACACCAATTTATAAAAATAACACGTATCTTTATATATGTTTAGGCACCAGAATCAATCAGATCAGGTAAGTACATTTTGCATGAGAAACACTTTTGCCTTTAAACAGTCGACAGTGCATTTTTCAGAAGCTGCAGTGTTATCCTATGGGAGAAAAAGCAAGTACGGCATTCGGGGACAGTACAGCGACTTACGTGACCAATCTCCGGGTTGTAAGGTAAGTATGGGGCAAGGTCCGAGACAGCACCAGAAGGTCACCTCCAGCGGCACGAGGGCGGCCAGGTGCAGTGGTGCAAAACAGTGTCAAGTGCCCACAGTTAGTCAATGGATATCGGTCTATGGTAAAAGAGGATGTAGGTTTGGACTAGGAGGCCAGTCGGGCTGAACCAACTAGCGGGTTGAAGTCTTGCGGTGCTAGGGGACATCGATGGTCCTCTTCTCCTCTGGCCAGGGCAGCCTGGTGCAGAGGGTCTTTGAGAGGTCTGGTTTCTTCGTCTGGGAGAACTAGCGGTTGAGGGTGCCTGCACACAGACTGCAGGCGGCTTTGGGGAGTTCACGAGGGGTGAAACCAATGTGCATTCTCTCTTGAGGGCTTGGGGACCATGCTGACACAGTTGGCCCACTTTGACTCGGGCTGGGGGGCTCGGGTGCAGTGGTGCTTGATGGTGTCGGGTTTTTGAGGATCTGAAGTCCTCACAGTGCTTCTTGGGGTGCCTGCATGATGCAGGGGAGCAGCTACGCTACTCCACGAGAGTTCCTTGAATCTTTATTGAAGACAGGCAGTCCTCCCAGGCTTTGGAGGCACGGCAGCTTGCAGGACGAGTCGACATTGGCGCAATTCGACGGGGAACAGCAGACAGGCCGGCAGTTGCTATTCTTCAGTCTGCTTTCGCAGCTCTTCAGTGTCCTCCTTTGTAGGTCATCAGGATCTTATTTCCTGGTGCCTGGGGCTCCCCTAAAAACTGAATTAAGGGGCGTTAGAGGAGTGTAGGGTAGTAGCCATTAAGCTACTGACCCCTGGGGTCACTACGCCCCCCCCCCTATATGACCACTTCCTGGGGGAAGTGGGAAAAACCCTGTCTCAGAGATCCTAAGTTTGCCATCAACAAGATGGTCACTTCTGAAAAGTCACATCCACTTCATGTAGCCCAGTTCAGGGGTGGTACTAGACTGAGGGTGGATACACCGGTCTTGCGTAGCCAATTTTCCCACCTGTCCAGGTGCCAAAGGGCTCTAGAAAAGGGGAGTTTGTTTCCTCTCCTGTGAGAGAAGCCAGATTTGAATACCGAAGGCAATGGGCTGTTTGAAGCTCCCCAGCCTGGGAAGGCTAATCCACAGGTCATCCTGTGGGCCGGGGTGTAGCGCACACTCGGTCCGAGCAGACTTGGTTTATGGTCCGCTGAGAGCAAAGGCCCTCACCCTTGGGGTAAAAAACCGTCTCTGTTGGCACGCTGGCAGAAACCAGTCAGTCAGCACACCAGTAGCTGGTAGGTTTTCAGGGGGCGCCTCTAAGGTGCCCTCTGTGTGCATGTATCAACAAATCCACCGCTGGCATCAGTGTGGGTTTATTAATACAAGATGTTTGATACCAAACATCCCTATTTTGAGTGAAGCCATATCATGTATCTGGGGAACTCGTCACCTGTGTCCAGCACATGCTTTGAAAGGGCTCCCCTGTTCACTTGCGCAGGCAGTAATGGAACTGGCCAGCACAGGGGCATATCTACTCATGCAGGTATGCCCTCACATGTAGTGTAGTGCATCCTATCTTAGGGCTGTAAGGCCTGCTGTAGGGGTGACTTACCTATACTGCATGCAGTGTCTGCCGGCATGGTACACAGGCTGTGTGCCATGTCGTGTTTTCCCTTTTGCCTGCACCAAGACACGCAGCCTGCTGTGGCAGTTTTGCATGATCTTAGTGAGTAGTCCTTTAGGGTGGCATAATTCATACCATTTTTAGTACCTCAGGCCCTAGGCACCAGGGGTACCCTCTCCTAGGAACTTACAGAGGGTGCTAAAGGTATTGCCAATTGGGATACAATTGCACAGTTTTTGGGAAAGAGATCTGGCACTAGGGGCTTGGTGAGCAGGAACCCAGTGCACTTCCAGTCAACATCACATTATATACCAGGCAAAAAGTGGGGGTGACCATGTCAAAAAGGGCATTTTCCTACACACATGGTATAGGTAGAGAAGAGATCAGCAGTGGAAGTTTCCCTCACTCGCGCTGCAAATGCAATGTATGGACTAACAAGAAAGACACACACACGCTCACCCTTGCTGGGCTGCCTCAGGGTGAGCTTCATTCACGAAAAGCACATTGCAGCTTAGCAAAGTTATTCTCACACAAATAGAGGCAGCGGCCACAGAGGGACAAGAAAGGGGACATGCATAGTTTTGGGATTAGGAAGGGGAGAGATAATAAGCATGGTCGCAGAGGCTGGATGGAATACACCCGGGGAATGATGAGGAGGGACTGGAATTGGGCTGCGGGGGATAAAGTACCAGGCAGAGTGGGGCGGAAGGTAGGTACACATGACCAGTTACTGGCAGATGGGTGGGAAGAAGTGGCCAATCAGGGAAATGGGCTGATCAAGAACTGACAATGGGGAGTGTGGTTTGAGGAGGCAGTAAGCACTATTAAGAGGAGCGGGTAAGGGACTGTGACAGAAGAAGAAATAAAGGTATATGGGGGGGAGCAGTGCCGGAGACCTTGGGATCCAAAACCCGCATCACCAAGTGGCTCCTGCTGCCCACCCCCCCCCCATTGTTCGCTAAAAAAGCCTGTGTTGAGGTAGTATCAATTTGCATTCAAGAAAATAAGTGTGCCATTCTTACATCAATATGCACAGTATACGATGCTCAGAAATGGACGTACTGCGCATAGAGTCACTAAATGTGGAGAGCAGTTTAACCTCCTACCCCAGCACCCACTTTGTATCACCAACGCAAGTGCTGTGGTACTGGAGCAAACAAAAAACGCTTTCTAGACACTTGTTCTGTGGGGAATGCGTCCTGCTTTTAGATTAATTTTGCACATCATATAATCAAAGTCTATAATAAATGCTGACATACTCGACAAGAGATCGGAATGTCAGAACATTTAATCCTTTTGTCACAAAATACCGATGTATTTTTTGCATTAGATACACAGGCAGTGAAATATTCATATGCAAATTTGAACTAAGAATTGACATTGTACACTTTGTACCCAAAGGCCCACATGCTTAATTCATCGTCTCCACCCAAAATACAGCGCACAGTTCAGACAACAACAACATCCACAAACTGTTTATTCATAACCAAGCGTGCCTCAGTCTACTGACTGCACGAACAACCCACTCTCCGGTGATCCTTTCCCGAACATGTCTTTCGACATGGCAGACCCATGTGGAAATGATAAATAGTGTGTCAGGAATTTAAAGCATTGCCTAGAAAAAAGATGTACGTCCTGCTCACAGGAAACTGTTATTTTACACTAAAGGTCAGTAAAATAAGGAAGCAAAGAATAAAACGTTTATGGTAGATGAGAATATACTAATAAAAAGTACAGACACAAAATAGTTCTTATTGCACAGAAAGCAACACGAGCAGCAAGATGCTCCAGAACCCAGCATGCACATGGAGTCTACGAACCAATTGAGAACCTCTGAGGAGTACCCCCTCTATGGTGGTAAGGGTGCTTGCTCCCCAGGGAGGGTGCACCAATTATGTAAGTCAAGAGAGCACCAGCTCTCGAAATTGTCCACTGGGAAACCACTCCGGTCAGATCATGCACGTGGGAGAACAGTCTCATTTTGATTAATTTTGGTTGTCTTCTATAGAATCCAACAAGTGTTCTATGCGCCTTTTATAACATGTAATCACACCACCATCAAATCCAGGCTGCAGCAACCGGACCACTCACACCAAAGGGTGCTGTTTAGATAACCCCAGAGCACCAACATGATTGCTCTCAGTAAAGCACTGCGCTGCTATACCAAAGACCTAAAAAATAAAATAAAACGTGGTCTTTTCCCATCATCAATGGCTGAAAGAGAACAACAGGTACTACTACCTCCAGTGTGTTTCTGTGGAATACATTTTGATTCAGTTACATCCCGATATCCTTTTGAAACCTTCAATGACCCCTAACAAAGCAGCGATGACAACAAGCATATGTCACTAGCAATGTTCCCTCTAATTTTTTCCCTCTGTGTGCGGCACTGTAAGGTCTCTGTGCACTGCAGCCAAGGCTGTGTGCGCCAGTAACCCGACCGCATGTGTGTTTGCAGCGACAAATATCAGTGCAGATTGTGTGAGTATGCATGTTAATTGCAGTGCCAGTCATGTGCTGCAATTACCATGAATACTTTCTCAGACGCACACAATATGCCCCGCACACGGCCGGCCTTAGCGCTGGTGGCGCCCTGTGTGACAACGTTTGTTGGCGCACCCCAATGACCACCCCCGCCAGTGATTCCCTCACCATTACCCTTTAACAGTGCCCCTCAAGGTCTCCATTACCACTCTCTCTGAGATGTATTTTAATTCGTTTTATAATGTCTCTCATACCAGTGTAGGGTGTACTTTACATTGCACACATATTAAACAGAGACAATCAATCATAGGTGTGTAAATCAGTGTATAGGAAATGTTACATATGATAGAGGACTGAAGGTATAGGAGTGACATGTCATTCATACTGATAGGCAGTATAGTTTAAGAGTGCTTTGTCTGGAGAAGCACAAACTCAGAATTTAAAATGTAACACCATGGTTAGGATTTCTCTTTAATAAGAATCACTTTGTACCCAAATGAACCCTATTTGCAACATTAGGATAATGAATGGCTGGGGAAAAAAATCGTAATGCTCTAATCTATACCTTGCAGTATGTATGCATGAAGTTCTTTGATGACAGTTAATAGTTTACTGTTCTATATTAGGATTTTAACTTATAAACTGCAAGTAACAAAATTACCTCTCTGACATAAGTAGTAACCCGCTAACCAATTTTCATTCTATGCACTTTGTGATCTGCATGGTACACGCTCTTTGCAGCAGGCATATTAACCCTCTGCGCTACCTTAAAACTTCCACTAGAGAAAATTCCAATCTCTCTAATACAACAAGTAACATTACACCTACAACAAGCCAGGACTGTTGGCTTTGTCATTGGTTCTTATTTGCATATGATAAATAAGCACCAACTATGCCTTCATTGTATATAATATTTCAAATGCTTCATTTCTGACATGATGACATTGAAAGAACTATAACGAGTCTCTTTGTAGTTACATAAAAGACAGTGAAGGGTGGTACTGCCGCAGAGTTAAGATTTTTGTTTTTTCACCCTGAGGGTGAGGGCAAAAATGTAGAGCCCGATAGGGACCCGTCTTGGCAGGCGCGCAACGCCCATAGGGCTAAAGGGGCTTCAGCCCCCCACACGTCCTGTGTCTCAGCCCGGGCTGCTGCAGCTCGAGCTGCTGTGGGTTCGGCTGGGCAGTGTCTGGAGTCTTATCTCCGGCACACCAGAGTTTTTCACAGGTCTTTAAAGACCATTTGCATATTTACATACCTTTGTAAACTGGTTACAGAGGCTTCGTTTTTTTTTCTGATTCCAGTACCCCCTGGACCCCCACTCCGCCTATTCCTTTCATTTGTATTTTACATTTACTGCCGTAGTGTGAGAATGCATTTCATGAAAAGGAATATAAAGTAGGGTTTCCAAAAGAAAAATACCAGCCCTGTGTTGTTTAAAGAGCTTGCAAAGACCTCGTCTTGACACTAAATAGGGTTATAAATAAAAAGTATATATTCATTTGTAATGTGACTTTTCTCTCTTTGTTCCCTTTAATTATCAGTCATGGATCATTCAGGCAGCCCTAGAACACAATTAAAAGAGCTTTCTATTTATTTTTGCTGTTCGAAGTATGCACAGATAAGTGCTGAAAATACGGCTTTAGGTGGCTGTTTATTTTTGTACCGCCTGGGACATCAAAATAATGAGCTGGCAACCCTAATCATAAGAGTGAAAGTTTGTTGTAGGATCAGCACATTTATTTCCTCCACCCTAGATCCCGGATTAATGCCATAATAGCAATAGTTTAACTTGTATCTGAAACCCTACGCCGCCGTCAATAACATGCTGAGTTACTTCAAGTGTCTGGTAATCCACCCTGCATTCAGACAACTCACTCCTCATTCTCGCCCTTCACGTTCACTCTCGCCCTTCACTTTCACGCTCACCCTGCACTCACAGCGATCACAATTCACTCACACTGATCACCATGCACTCACACCATTCACCCGCTCACCCTGCACTCACAGTGATCACTCTGCACTCACAATGCACGTGTGCTTTTCACCCTGTACCTCACCCTGCAGTCACAGAGCACACTACTCACCCTGCACTCATGTGACACTTCACTCACTTATCCCCCTCACTGATCAGTCTGCAATCTCACTCAAACAACCCCATCACTAACCATGCATTCATTCATCCTACTCTGCACTTACAGCCACACCCAAATTCATGTGGTAACCTCACTCAACCTGCAGTCACTCCTCTTACCCTACTCACACTGTCGCATCGCATCGCTCACCGTGCACTCACATGGGCACTCCTGCCACCCACACAGCGCAGAGGGTTAATGTGCCTGCTACAAAGAACGTGTACCATGCAGATCACAGTACTGAGTGTGAGTAAACTAGGAGTAGGGCAATAAAAAAATTAAATGTTGGTCAGAAAAGTGCTAGAGAGAGATGAGGTGCATTGTTGGTGAGTGTAGTGTGGGAATTCATGGAGAAGGAGGAAATGGGGGAGGGGGCGCCAAAAAAGACTGTTGCACCGTGTGTGACCAGTTCTAGGGCCAGCCCTGGCTGGGAGTGTAAGCCGCCCCCTCCCCCGAAGTTCAGGTCTATTTGCGCCCCTGCGTCTCGGCACCTGCTGAGCACCGCCGGCAGGACCCGGCCCACTTAAAGCCTTGGGTTTGGGGTTACTTTCTGTGTCTGTCTGCTCTCTGGCGCAGCGAGTCACAGGCATTAAGTAAGTCTGTTGACACCACAGGATGGCAGATCAAAGCACGTCATGCTTGTAGTCAGGGCTTTAAGTGGGATGAAAAAAAACATGGGGGGGTCTCTCATAGGGGCGTGGCTAATGTAATTAAGGGAGTGGTTTGAAATACTTAAGCTAAAAATCTGTACTTAGCATAGTGTGCTGCCCCACTGGTATTTTGCTGCGTCTGTCCATTTATCCAGATGTATAAATGTATAACACAACGAGTAACATTACACCTACAACAAGCCAGGGCTATTGGCTTTGTCAATGGTTGTAAATTGCATAAGATAAATAAGAAATAGCTACGACTTCATTGTATATAAAATTAAAAATGTTTCTGTACTTGTGGGCGAGGTTGTGGCTAAGGCTAGAGCTGCCGTCTTTCGAGCTGAGAAAGCAGCTTCTAGCCTCAGGTCGGCTCAACATCCTATGATTCAAAGCTTGTAGTCTTGCTCATTTCATTTGTTAATAGAGCTCAGCTCAGCACACAATCTGCCCCGCTCTATTAACAAAAGAAATGGAGCAAGTCTACAAGCACGACGTGTGCCTTCAGGTAATTCTGAAAGCACAAGTCGTGATTGTAGACTTCTTTGCATTTCCTTTGTTGAAAGGGCGCTGCTGCGGGGCAGATTGTGTGCCTTTGTTAAAGTAATCATGTTAATTGCAGCGCATGATGGGTGCTACGATTAACATGAATACTTTCGCAAAGGCTTACTATCTGCCCGGCAGCCGCGCCCTTTCAACAAAAGAAATGCAGCAAGTGCAGGAGGCACTTGCTGCTGGACTTACCTGCTGTTGTGCGCGCTTCAAATGCCACACTGCGCGCTCGAGAGACCAGTGCGCGCACGCCCGCAGCTTAATGGGAACAATGGTCACTAGCGCCTCACAGGAGGCTGCATTTTAGTGTTCATCATGTTAAATCTAGAAGAGCTTTCAATCAATCAATCAGGGTTGGTAAAGCGCAACTACTCACCCGTGAGGGTCTCAAGGCGCTGGAGGGGAGTGTGCGGCTTCGTTGAGTGCTGGATGTCATGGGGTTGCATTTGCTAAGGGCCCTGGTATGACTCAGGGGTTCGAGATCACTCCGTAATGACTCACCTTCCCAACAAGTCGCCATAGGTTCCGGGGTGAATGGCGTTGCCCATTTACTTGGCACAAAAACACCACTTGGTGACCGTGCAACTACATTAGCAGAGCTATGGTGGTTGATCTGCTGCGCTGTTTCCCTAAAATGTATCAAGTGATTCAAAAATGCACACTTATCACACTTTAAACAATACTCCGAGGAATTCACCCCAGCCAGTTGAAAAATTACGCCTATAAAATGTATGCTTTTGCAAATATGGGCTCGGATTTGTTTTAATCTCACAATGACCCTCCTTGTTTGAGTGTTTCAGGGTGAAAATCGAAAACTTCCCTCTACACTTTTCTTCCTTTTTATGGAAATGTTTTTCTGGAAAAAGCCTCAACCTCCTCCCACACACTGGTTTCAAAACTTAAGTAAATAAGAGTTCTAAATATGCCAAGTGGGTGCAGTTTCCAAAATCTTGCAGCTAGCACAGTAAATGTGCTGCCACCGGATTGTGAGTTATGAAACAAAGGGACTCCAAATAGTCCTGGAATTAGCATGATGACTGTCGTGGGATAAACAAAGTCGAGCTTTATAAGCGAAATGCTCTGTGGGGAGTGAACATAGATTTTAGTCTACCTTTTGTGACTAGGGACCAAGTTAACTATAACCAACCAGCTCTGTAATGGACTATGTAGAGTGTGCAGGAAATTAACCGAAGGTCAAGATGCAGGCCAATGCCCCAAACCCACCAGCATCACCTTCAAGATCTGTTGCACCATCTTAAAGGCAGTTCCATCCAACACGGGACCCAATATCGTGGACATAACCAAGCTCTCAGGTGGCAAGTATAACACTTAAAGCTTTGATACTGACCGGCAAAAGATACAGAAGTGAAAGAGAAGACTAACAGACAAACTGTCTCCAGCTACATACCAAGTATCTGGAAGAGCAGCCAGACGAAGACCCAACTATGAATTTCACTCCTCCACTTCAGGAAACCGTCTCTTCATGGAGCATAGTCTTTGTAAGCAGTAACAGTGTTAGACTTGGCATCTTTTGGCGTGTTTCCCCTGACTTTTTGCTTTTTGACATCCCGGTTTTGACTGTTTTTGCTGGTGTAATGATTCTGCGCACTTTCCTCACTGCTGTCCAGTGGGAAAGTGCAAGTGCTCCTGTATAAAATGTGTTAAGGATTGGTGTTTCAATGATTGGCCTACTTGGTTTATGTATCAGTCCCTTGAAAAGCGCACTGCGAGTGCCAGGGCCTATAGACCAAATGCTGTTGGTGGGCTGCAGCACTGGATTGTGCCACCCACGCAAACAGCCCGTAAAGTGTAACTCGGGCCTGCCATCGCAGAGCCTGTGCGCAGCCTGGGGCTGCCATGTCGACTTGGCAAGTGCACACACTTGCAAGTCCCTAAACCTTCCCTTTGCTACATGTTAGTCACCCCTAAGGTAGGCCCAAGGTACCCCTGTGGGCAGGGTGCGTTGTACGCTGAAAGGTAGGACATGCCCTGGTGTGTGCGGCATGTCCTGATAGTGAATTACAGCCTAGTTCGTTTTTCACTATTGCAAGGCTACCTGTTCCCCTAGGCCAGAACGGGCAGTTTGGATTATTACAGTTTATAATCCTACCTGACCCCGGGAACGTGGTAGAAATTCGAGTTTAGTATGCCTGGACTCAGAATGATAAAATGCATCTTTTAGTGAAGTTGGTTTTAACATTCTGTGTTTGAAAATACCACTTTTAGAAGGTGGGTATTTTCTTGTCTAACCATCCAAGCCTGCCTCTGCGAGGTTGTGTATTCCTTGTCTGGAGTGTGAGTGACAGGGGCTGGGGGATGCCGGGAGACAGGGTGAGTCAGCGCAGGGCTGAATAGCAAGATCTACATGTAGATGGGTGGGAGGGGTCGCACCTGGGCCCTGAATAGGACAGTGCCTTCCCTCCACAATGCTGGCTCCACCTCCTGTGGTGCGTCTGATGTCCCTGGCCTACTCACTGAAAGAAGGGACGGAGACTTGTCAACAAAGTGCTCCAGAACTGGTTTGGACTAGGCAAAGGCCTCTCTGCCTTCAGAGAACAAAGGAATTTGGGATATAAATATTGGGGCCCTGACCCCATGAATTTAGATCTCGCTGGAATCAAGGAACCTGCCAAGACGAAGAGCTGGAAGAGCTGCCAGGAGGAGTACTGCCCCTTTGCTGTGTTGTTGCTTTGTTGGGTTGGCCTGCAGTTGCTGCTTCTGTCTTGGGCAGTGAAAGGACTGGACTGAACTTTCTACAAACTTGTGCTGAGTATCTCCAAGGGCCTGAAACCGAGCTGGCCTCCTGTTAAGAAGTCTCAGGGACTACAAAGACTTCACAAGCCTCTGGGTACCGCTTCTGGAACGCTGTTTCAGTTGCCACAGAGGAAGGGAACTGCAACCGACTCCGTCAACCGAATCCATCCCTGGCCGGTGACCTGTTTGCACCGCAGACCGCATCGCCCCGCTTCGCAACCCTGGTCTCACCGGGGCGACGTCCCGACGCCGCCAACATCGAGCCGCTGCTTGCACCGTGACCTGTGGGCACCGCAGTTCGCATCGCATCGCTTCACTGAACCAGCCGGACCCGACCGACGCGGTCGCTGCAACTGGCTCAAGAGTCGAGACTGCACCGCATTTGGGGCACCGCTCGCACGTCTGCGACGCACCGCTCCGACTCGCACCGCTGTCGGACGCCAGCTCCCGCACTCCGGCTTGGTCGCCTGCATCGCAACCTGTCAGCACCGCATCGAGCATCGTCTCACCCTGCATCGCACGCCTTGGACTCACCCACTCCGTCTGTACGACGCTCCTCGAGCCGCTGCCTGCACCGCATCGAGGGACACCGCACCTTGCATCGCTCCGTCTTGCACCGCAACCGCGACGAACGCCGACCGGCTCGTACACTCCGTACCAGCCACAACGAGAAAGGTACTGTAACCGAGTCTGTTCACGACTCTGCTGGCCCGTATCGACGCGGTCGGCTGGAACTGTTAGACTCTGTGGGTTTCAGCATCGCGGTAGGCTCGGACGGAGCTACCGACTCGTACAAACTTTGCTTTTGTGCTATTCCTGCAAAGAAGAAGTTACCGTATCAAGTATTCATTCGTAAAGTATAGTATTGTGGATTTTTGTCGTAATTGGTCTTGTCTATATAAAATATTGGTTATTTTTCTAAACTGGTGTGGTGTCCGTTTGTAGTGCTTACACTGTATTACTGTTGGTTATGTGCAAATGCTTTACACACTGCCTCTGAATTAAGCCTGACTGCTCGTGCCAAGCTACCACGAGGGTGAGCAGGGGTTACTTCATGAGTGTAACACCCTTACTCTGACTAGGAAGAAGGGTCCCTACTTGGACAAAGGTGTAAGCCCTTGCCAACTAGAGATCCCATTTCTAACAAACAGCCAACCTCCTTAGCACCCAACTGTGTTTGAAGAATGACCACTACCTGCACCCAATTAGGATGTGTACCTCTCTTATGTACAGTGCTCTGTTGCTTTAAGGCAAAAAATAAAATCACAAACTCAAATACTTCTACATACATACAGGATAAGTTTTTAAATATGTACTTACATCTTGCGCTCCAATGACTCCGCCTACTTAACGCACTGTATGCATTGTATTATATACATTCCTGCTCAAAACTTTAACGATTCTGGAAGGATGCTTTCGGGAGGATACAATGGGTTTTGGGTAGCAAGTATAAACTGCACACACGTCTTATTAAGGAGTACATATGAATGTGTTGTCTACTGCAGGGGGTGTACAGCATTGTGGCTCAATGGCTGTAATCACACCGCATTTTCAGGATTACCACCAACTAAACAAATGATTTTCATTAAAAAAACATTGTATGTAAATGTACTTCCTGGAAAAATCCTGAAAATCTGACCTGCCTCTGGACTCTACGATAGCGGACTTTCTGTAAACAGAGAATGTCAAAAGTCCTGTCCTGATCGTGATGGAGCATCACCATCTGACAAGTAGTCTCCCAATCCAAAAACTTAGCGCTCCTTGAAATACATAAAAGTGAAGGCCGGAAGTTCTGCCCAGACGTTAATGGAATCTCCCAATCTAACTAGTAATCTTTCTAATACCGATGCTCAAGGATTCCTTGAAAAGCATAACAGTACTCCGAGTCTGCTACAATCTCGAAGACATACCGAGAACAAGTGATGCGTTCTGGGTGGATACTTTGTGTAAATGGCAGACTTCATCTTTTAAACACACTTTAGAAGCTTGGTCTGGAGGCCAATCTGAGAGGTTCACAATCTAGCTCCACTCCCAGTCACAGAAGCCATTCCCAACCTACTTGTACACCTCTGGCTCTCAGCAGGGAAGCCATGTCAAATTCACTTGCTGCTCTACCTCCGAGTAGAAAATCCATGCATCATTTCCCTTTTGACTCTCCGTCTAAGAGGCCTTCTACTCTTTCCTTGGAGTGAGTGAGGGCTAGAAGGGCGATTCCAGTCTTGTCGCCACACGGATGCATTTTTGTGCCACAGAAAGTGAACGGTTGATAGGGTAACAATGTATTTGTATTATTACATACCGCCATAGAGTGTGCATTGGGCCTTTGTGATGTACCCATATTAAACTGGTGCATTACCAGGTGCTAGTTCTCTCTTGGGAGTTCCCTTGCACGGTGGGTCTCTGGTTCGTATTATGAAGTATGGTTAGTACAGGAGTGTATGACACACGTGTTTTATTGCTCTCCGGAATTCCAAGCGCGCATATGCTTTTCATATTCGGGTTGGGTATGATATTCCGAATTTGGTGTTCTGTACCGAAGGTTGCTGTAGATGATCAGTAAGAGTGCTGTGTTTACTTCACCCCCCATTTTAACCCTAAGATTGTTACTATCCTAACTCTACCTCCAACACGAGGGGCCATGCATCCTATCCTAATTGCTTCCGGTTTCCCAGCTGAAAGGCCCTGCAGCATTCCTCTCATTCTACCTCAAACCTGAAAGGCCTCGTGTAATTCGCTATCCATCCACTTCCTCCCACCAGAGAAGCTTACACCAAATGCTTTATAAACAGTTCTTTTCGTAGGGAGCTACTAGGATTCTAATTTACAATAAATCATCAAACGTTTCTTGTATTCATCGATTTATTCTCATTTATTCTTCAGATATAATAATAAAAGAATTCACAATACAAATTATTTTCCTATTCCAAAGATTACATGATGAATAATCTACAACCACCGTGAATCAACATCACTTTCAGCCAACACATGTTTTGCGGCAAACAGGCTTCAAGGCTTCTCTGGTTTGTAGGTTCCAGTACGATTAAAGTAAAAGTTTGTATTTCATTTTATGGCCGACTACCAAGCATCTGATATTACTCCGATCTAATCTTCTGCAATACCATAGTTAACACATCCCTCTATCTTGCTTCATACACTAGAAGCCTTTGCCACTGATGGGAATCTATCCCTTTTTCAAATTCAACGCGAGCACCCAACAGTTGCAACCTTTGGTCATTTGCACTACTACCTCTGAAGTAGCGTCCGCTGACTGCTCTACCCCGCTGTGATATCAGAATAACATCGACTCGAATGGTTCCCCCAGTATGAGGCAATGACACTACCATATTTCAAACTCCTGCTTACCAAGGTGGTGGTCGTAAAAAAAAAAAATGCTTTATAGTACCTGTGCCTCTTGGCTGAGCGCTCCAGCATCATCCACTATAGTACCTCAGCCTCCTAGGAGAGGCCTGTAACACACACCATTGCTGCTTTAACTAAGAAGTCCAACATAATTCCTATTGCATTGTTATCTCCAGTTGAGAGGTCCAGCATCATTCCCTATTGCACGTCTACCTCCCACATAAGATGCCTAGCATCATTTATCGTTCCTCTGCTTCCCAGCTGAGAGGCCATGCCTCATAGCCCACTATACTACCAGGGGACGAGTCGGGGGTACACGCGGGTGGACGGCGTCCCCCCACTTTTTTCAGTGTGGCCCCACTGTAAAATATGCTGAATTCGTCCCGGTGTATTACACCGGGACACATCCTGCAGCGCCTGCACGTTATCTGCTTTCTATCTGCAACAACGTGGGGACGGGGCTCTCTTATTTCTAACTCCTGCTGGGCCCATAACAAAGGCCGAATCGGAGGGGTCATCAGGCCTCCTTTTGTTGGAGTCTCCTGGCTGGCAGCAGTCAGGAGCCTCACACCTGATGCAAATGCAGCAGAGGGGAAACAAAGGCTCACACCTTGTTAGCACTTCACACGTACTGAAGAGAGGCAGCTTTTAACTTTGCTCAGGCTCTGTTTAGGAGATATGCATGCACTGTAAAAACTTCAGATTTGTTGATGTTTCCCAGCATTTGCACAAAATAAGTAGCATTTATATAGCGCTTACTACCCCTGAGGAGGCGTTGTAATAATTTAAATATCACTATTTCTTTTAAAGCACTATGGCTAGAGAAAACTTAACGCTGATATTGTTTTATGTGTAGCGTACAAAAGTGTGAATCTTCTGCCTAAATCAGGAGGGTTTGCAAGTATGCTCGAAATGTGCTCAAATGTACTCATCATGACACCTGCTAAGCATATATGTGAGGGCTTAAGATCTGATGTCACTTCTTGTGATGCCAGTTCCTGTGAGGTCACGCGCTGTGATGTCACGCACCGCGATGCCACTTGCATACTGATTAACTAGGTTAGTCCCCCCACTTCTTTTTTAGCACTTGTGCCCTGTATACTACTATCTGCCAGCCAAGAGGCCAGGCTTCATTCCTTATTGTACCTTTGCCTCAAAGCTGACAGGCCTCATAACATTTCTCATTCAACCTCTGCCTCACACCAGAGAAGTGGACAATGTGTGCTCTATGGTACCTGTACCTCCCCGCTAAGAGGAAAAGTATACTCCACTATGGTGCCTCCGCTTCATTCCCTATTGCAGGTCTATCTCTCAGATAAGAGGCCTAGCATCATTTATAGATCCTCTGCCTCCCGGCTGAGAGCCCATGCTTCATAGCGTGCGTATTGCACCGCTATCTGCCAGCTCAGAGGCCCAGCTGCGCCCATGCGCCCCAGCCCCGCCCATGCGCCCCAGCCCCTCAACTGCCCAGTGTCCTGGCTGCAAAGCTCAGCTTTGCTCTGTTGAAATGCTCATCCGCGGGCGGAGGCGCCCGGGACTCTGCAGGTCTGAGCTCAGATCAGTTAAACGCATTACGGGTCTGCTCGACCTATCGTTTCAGAAATACGAGCCGCCCGCTCCCCCGCCAGGGAATTGGCTCTCCGAGGCCTTGTGCTGTGCGCGGGGCCGATGGGAAGCCATCAATCCCGCGAGCGGAGGAGATGGGGCAGCGCGTGGCACGGATCACCTGAGGAGTGCGGGCAGTCATGGCGCCTCCCAGGGGCGAGGGCGGGATCCGACTTGCAGCACAGCGCGCGTCTGCGAGAGGGATCAGCGCATCTGTGAGTGGGCGCACCGAGGCCCGGCCGCAGCGCTGCTCCAGGGGATGCTGCAGGAGGCCTGGCGGCGGGTCTACATACCTCAGCGCCGACACTGCTGTGGAGGCGGCAGAAGCAGACTGGGAGAGGGAGGCAGCGTCTCAGCCAGTTCACGGGACGTCTTTCCTGCTATAAACAATGTACGGGCAAATCAAAACGTTTGGCCAATCGACACAGTCAATAGTGGTTGTGAGCAGTACCGGTACACCCGGTGCCAAGCCTGTTATTGAAGAGAAGGCGTGGCCCCAGTGGTACCGGTATGGTATGGCATCTCCGTCAAAACTAAGACCAGGGTTGACACCTGTTCACCATACTCACCCAAAATGGCTGCCCCATTAGCATTGCCGAGACTCAATGTCATGAATACTTCGAGCTCTCAGCACTGCTGGCATGAAGGGTATCTAGGCTACCTAATGTCAGCCCTCCTCACCCACCACTGCATAGTCAGTCCTCAAAACTGCGACATTTCCGGTTCTCGGGCCCATCCTTATGTCTAGTACCCATCTTCACCCATCTGCCACTGCCATCATTGACAGGTCTAAATATCCTAACAGATTTGGAAAAAATTGCATCGTTTTAGGAAGGAAGAAAATGCAGAAGCACGGTTTCCTGCGCTCATTACTCAGTTCCATAAGGACAGTATCAATGGAAACACTTTCTCCCTGCTCCGTCTCGGAAATGACTCTCATTCCACTTCTAAGATATGCAGATGCCTTTGTAATGTCGGGGGGAGACCCAGGGTTACCATTTCAGCATCACCCACTGAATCCGGTTTCTACAATGGGTTTAAAGCTTCTCAGAAAGAGCTGGGATTTTTGAAAGAGTGGAAATGGCACCAGTCATTGGCCCGTCCACTGCAGCAGAAGAAGGTGGGCTAATGACTCCTTCATTCCTCTGTACACTTCACCTGGAATGCTGCTGTGCAGCTGATAAGTCTGACACAGCTGCCGTCACTGTTTTACCTGCAGGACTAGGCGAAACATGGTCTCACTTGCCTTTAGTGGGATACTGTGTGGCCCAACCAGATTCCTCTGCAGCAAAAGAATATGCTTTTTAAACAGGTGCCACATAAAATCCAGGCTCTTCGTGGACCTGCCATCAAGTTGAAAGCGGTCAAGTAGGCTCCCACAGAGTGGAGGCAACTGCATTAGCATCGAAAATGTTTACGTTTTCGCGTAACCATGCCCAACATGGCACAAGAGGATGCAAGCCAGTCTTGTGAAGGTTTTGGAGAAACAGCTCTTAGCTGGACTGGCACGCGGGAAGTGTATCAGCTCTCTTCCTGGCAATGTTAGGGCCTGGAAGGCCAAACATTTCATAGCACCCCTTAGTGCCATTTTACAAGAAGCATTGAAAACTTGTCAGTTTCTCTACAGTAAAGAATTTTCAGCATCACAAGTATGAGCTAAGTGTGAGTCAATCAGCAACAGCCATAGAACTGATTCAAACAACCAGCCCCACCCATGACATCCTCAGTAACTTTGGAGAATTCTTCTCAAGGTATTCTTCTAACATTCTAAACTCCGACAGGCTGTGCGCCTCGAAGTGGAATCTCCACTAATCCGTGAGCAGAGCATACATTTCAACTTTTGAGCATCAAACAAATAACTTTGAAAGATAGTTTCTTGAGTGGAGCATGCACCTCTCCCACAAGGCACAAACCACTTGGCACCAATGCACGGCACACTGAATGGAAAGAGCGCTTCTGCTTGAAGCAGAATTTCTGCTCATTGGAGGCAACATCCTGCTTGTCTGCGTCAGAGAACCATGTGACTCCATCAAATAGTCTTTCACGTTGCTTTTCAAGTATTAGGGACTCAAAGTTTCACAGAATCGCACTAACACTCAAAAAACATCACTAGTTCCTCTATCAGCTCACACCACCTTCACAGTCTCCTGCAACATGATGGTAACAGCGGGTACTTCACCATATCTGGCAAGATCAGATCTATGGCTAGCTATGCAACAGCGGAAATCTCAAAAGGTCCAATGTAAATCGATGCCAGAAATTGAAGAGAAGGCACCAAACCTTCCCTTGATACTTTCCTAGGATCTTCAACTCCTTCCCCGCCTTGATCCGGCAAGAACCCTCACCACTCTGCCCCGAAGACCCTCCACTTCAAGCAGCCAATCGCATTCAAGTGTAATCTTCCACTGAAGGAGTACACATGTTAATCTCCCCTGACCTCCATTCATCCGTTCCTTCGCCCCCTTTCATGGACTCTACGCCATTTGCTCCAACTTTCTACAGCATACATTGCTCCATAGCTAGGGCCACACTACATAAATCCATAGATTTGATTTTTAAATGTCTGCTGTTTACTTAACGTTTAACACCATATACATTATGCTGCTGCGATCCCTAACCATCCACATTTCCAAGTGAAACCTTGCTGCAGATGATAGTGCCATGGAAGGCTTACTGCTGGTTGTGCCTCTTTAGGTCTAGCTTGACAGCTAATATGTGTTGCAGCTGTCTGCAACAAGTATTGTTACTGTGCGCTTCACTATCTTCCTGTTAAGAAGCGGGTGATTTTCAAAGGACTCTGCGAGGTCTATTTGGCTCTTCATCACCAGGGACCGATGCCCATGAGGACCGCTTTTAACTGGTACATTCCAAAAAGACAGCTCAGATAAGCATCTATGAGGAAGGTGATCATTCCCAGGTTTCAAAAGGTAAGACGGGGGTGGTCGCGCTTTTTCTATGGCAGCAGCCAAATTATGGAACACTCTGCCTATCCATATTGCAAGCCTGACTTCCTATGCAGTGTTCCATACGCAGCTAAAAACCCGTCTCTTCTCTCAACCATAATTGTGTCCTGGTATTCTCATCTTGGTAGTTTTTTACCGGTGCTAGCGCTTAGACACCTATGGCTTAATGCGCTTTATATATCCAAATACCAGCCATTGGATCTCGCTTCACCCTGGGGCCTATTACTCTCTCACCTCCTGATATTAACTATTTGGTGCATTATTCCATCTTCCAGGAAGTGACTACATTGCAATTCACGAAGGACTAAGTGACATCTGAAAAGTCCACTCAATCACACGATCATTTTTTTTCAGTATTCAGCGCTTTTATGCATGCAACACATGTAAGTAGCATTTGTGAAAGTCTGAGTGTTGAAGTATTGGCACATTAAAGCAACACTTATTGGCTATTCCAATACTCGTTTTTGGGATTAATATCGTGGAGTAGCCACCTGGTTCTGGGAGAGCAGAAAACCCAGCGTGGCAGCCCTATGCCTCCTTGATTCTCTTTGACAGCCATCTATGGTCCTGCTCTTGCCCCGCTCCTGTTGTGTTCTTTCTGCTAGACCATAATCTGCAGTGTTTGTGCAGTGTGTATTCAGGGCACGTTATTCAACTCATTCTTTGCCTAAATGCCTTCTCTTCCCTCCTTTCAAGGGATCTCTTTGTTAGTTCCTGTCGTTCTGGGGAGCCCCATAATGCCGCCTGCTCGGAAGCCCACGATCCTGGAAGCTGGTGACCTACAATCCACCCATGCGATAAATCAACACGACCGTTCCTGTGTCTTCGGCTGTCCAACGCCAAACGCACATTCGGAAGGGTCTCTGCAACAACACACATATTTTAACAGCGAAAGCCAACAGTCACCAGAGTGCAAAAGAATCCCCTCGTTTCATAAAAAATAAAACACACAACTATCTGGGGAGGTTTCTTTCAAAAAGCAAAACGCTGAGGAATTTGAATTGGAAACGGTGGCTTTCTTCTCTGAAAGGCTTTAATTGATCAGCATGCTTTGATGGGGCTGGAAGCTTCCTCCCAGAAACAAAGCAAAGAAGGAAACAGCAAGAAGAAAATAAATTTTCGATGTGTCCAAAGCTCTGGCACATCAGAAACTTCCCCTGACACAGCAGAGATTAAAAAGAACCTTTCAGCAAAGCCAAGAACAGCAAATCTTTCAGAAGCGCCGACTGTGCACCTGGACAGCAACCATGGGCTACCAGGGGCCAGCAGTGTGCAAATAAGGGGAGAGGGCCCTGGACTACCAAGAAACAGCAAGAGGCAAAGAGGTGGCGAGGAGCCCAGGTTACAGCAATTGGCATACGCATCGAGAGGAGCCCTGGGTTACAAAGAAATTGAAAAGGCAATTATTTGGAGCGGAGGGTGGGAATCAAAAACAGAGATAGTCAAAAAGCCTAGAAAGGATCCCTGGGTTACCAAGACTAGGGAATAAGCAACTACCTGGATACGAGCCCTTGGGCTACCAATCAAGAGCAATAGGCAAATGACTGGAAAGCAGCTTTGGGCACAACAGTGGCATGGACTGTAAGGCTAACTCAGTGAGGTGGTAAGGGGTTAGTCCAGATAGACATGCATTCCAAAACTCTGGAGCGACTGGGGAACGAGGCAGCAATGCAGCAAGTCTAAGCTTAGGGCTGTCGGAGCAGAGCAAGGACATGCCCCAAACATACATGTGCCATTCAGAATTCCTACCCCAGGCATCTTAGATGCCATATAACACATGCAAGTCAAACGAACCTGAATCCTTCACCTTTTTGGGACAAACCACCAGATGAGAACCAAAATGGATAATATGCGGACACAGGGCCATATGGGCACTTCTACTGCCAAGGCTAGATGCTACTAATGCTTGAAAGAAGAGCGAAAACCACAAGGTTGTATACGGATTCAATATAAGTCAGTTAAGAGGCCACCATTAAGACCATGACTGCATCAATTTTCAAATGTGATTAAAAGCTCAAGTATTATCCAGAGTAAAATTGGAAGAGCGGACCATAAGGGAAAGAGTTTTTAAACAGTGTCCAATGCTGACGGTCAGCCAGTTTCTGAAACATTTCACATTTTAGTAGATAATGAACCAAGGGAGGCAAAAGCTTACAATTGATCACCTTAAGTGGTCAGGGGTCGAAGAGCTCTCCTGATTACACAGTCAGCAATTCAAGCACTGCACCACATGCCCTCCTACAAAGCGGAAAAAAACCATGGTTTCTCTGAGCGGAGGTGCCTGCTGGCAGCTGCAGTGTTGCCCCTCTACCTGGGAGTTTCACTCTCCCTTCTAGACGTAGGGGTCTCTTGATTGTCTCTACTTAATTTTATGAACACTTGCGATCCATGGAATGCTTCATTTCATCTACAATTGTTCATGTCTGGTACTTTGACATACCTCCGCCCATCTTAGTTAACTAACCGGATCAATTCCTCTGCCAGTTATGAACGATACAGACACTATTGCAGGGCAATATAGACCACCTATCCTCAAGTACAAACTAACTTGGGACTTGAAGTGGCACGCAACCGTCTCGTTATTAACAATTGTGCAAAACACAAGCATATCAAAATACTGCTCTTCTCTCCAACAGTCTTATCGTGATGAGGACTCTATAATTCACAATTGGTCGAAACGGTGTCAACATATTTTGTGCCAACTGGGCTGAATCTATCAATCCTTGAGTTTTCTGTCTCAATACAAAGGACTTTCTGCTCTTTCCGAAACAACAGAACAGAGACAGAAAATATTTATGTATTTACTTATATTATACACACCCAGATAATTCGTGACATTCACTTGAGCATGTCTTTTCATGATGTATATATATATATATATATATATATATATATATATATATATATATATATATATATATATATATAAAAAGAATGTTATGGCTGATGTCCTTATGTGTTCTTGATCAATTCTTTGGTTTTAACAATGTGTAATATGCAAATGTTATTCCCCATGCCTCTAGGAACCACTGTCTAGTATGGATAATGTTACTTACCCAGTAAGCATCTGTTCTTGGCATGTAGAGCTGTAGATTCACATGCTTTGCATACTCCTGCCATCTAGTGTTGGGTCCGGATGTTTGCAAGTTGTTTTTCTTCAAAGAAGTCTTTCCAGTCACGAGGTAGGTGACTCCTCCTTTTGGTGATAGTGCGCATGGGCATTGACTCTATTGTTAGATTGTTTTCCCACAGAGGGTGAGAATGAAGTTAGTAAGTAAAGAATAGAGATGTCCATGCATATGTATATAAGGTAAGAGAGAGAGAACTGCAAGAGATACAGGTACCCGGGGAGGCGGATGGGTGCATGTGAATCTACAGCTCTACATGCCAAGAACAGTTGCTTACTGGGTAAGTAACAGTATCCGTTCGAGGCATGTGAGCTGTAGATCGCATGTTTTGCATAGATTATACAGCACTATTCTCCGAAAGCAGTGGTAACCTGTAGCTGTTGGAGTTGTCTGAAAGAGTGTTCTAAGCACTGCCTGGCCCACATTAGCTTGTTGTCGCGCTAACACATCTACACAATAGTGCTTGGTGAATGTGTGCGGTGTAGACCATGTTGCAGCTTTACAAATGTCAACTATGGGGATGTTTCTAAGAAAGCCTTAGTAGCCCCTATTTTGCAAGTGGAATGTGCTCTAGGGGTATTGTTAAAGTTCTCTTTGCTTTTGCATAACAAATTTGAATGCATTTAACAATCCATCTGGCAATACCCGACTTGGATACGGGATTGCCCTTGTGTGGTGGAGCAAAAGCAACGAAAAGTTCTTTAATTTTACGAAATGATCTTGTTCTTTCAATGTAATATAAAAGGGCTCTTCGAACATCTAAGGTGTGTAGAGCTCGTTCTGCCACTGAATCAGGTTGAGGAAAGAATACAGGTAACTCAACCGACTGATTGATGTGAAAGGCAGAAACTACCTTTGGTAGAAACTTGGGGTTAGTACGAAGGACCACTTTGTCTCTGTGAAGTTGGAAAAAAGGTTCTTCTATAATTAGTGCCTGTAGTTCACCCACTCTCCTCAGTGAAGTGATTGCGATGAGGAAAGCGATTTTCCAGGAGAGAAACTGTAGTTCACATTTATGCATGGGTTCAAAAGGTGGCCCCATTAGTCGTGTAAGGACTATGTTAAGATTCCACACTGGGGCAGGTGGAAGTCTTGGTGGGATAACTCTTTCTAGTCCTTCCATTAAAGCTTTGATTACTGGCACTCTAAAAAGAGATAAGTGTTGCCTATTTTGTAGATATGCAGCTATTGCAGCGAGATGTAGTCGGATAGAGGTGTAGGCTAACCCCGAGTGCTGCAAGTGTAACAAATAACAAATTATATTTTGTATTGAAGCATCAAGAGGATTGATGTTGTTATTATTGCAATAGATAAAACGTTTCCATTTAGCTGCATAACATGCTCTTGTGGTAGGCCTTCTGGCCTCTCTAATGATGTTCATACAGTCTGGTGGGAGATTTAGATAGCCAAACTCTATGACTTCAGGAGCCAGATCGTGAGGTTCAGTTGTTTGGGATCTTGGTGTCTGATTTCTCCATGGCTCTGTGTGAGGAGACTGGATGTGAGGTGCAGTTTTTGATGTGGAACTAGTGACAGCCCCAACAGGGTTGTGAACCAAGGTTGACGGGCCCATGTGGGAACTACTAGGATTAGTGGGAGGGATGTTTGCCTGAGCTTCCAAACCACTAATGGAATGAGTGGGAGAGGCGGAAAAGCGTAAGCAAATATCCCTGACCAGTTCATAGTGCATTGCCTTTGGAGAGCGGGTGTGGGTACCTGGAGGCAAAGTTTGGGCATTTTGCGTTTTGGTGTGTGGCAAAAAGATCTATTTGAGGGACTCCCCAACTTTGAAAGTATGGGAGGAGAACTTGAGGGTGAAGTTCCCATTCGTGGACTTGCTGTCTCTGCCTGCTGAGAAGATCGGCAATCTGATTGTTCACTCCTGGGAGGTGTTCTGCTAGGAGATAGATTTTGTGGTGAATCGCCCACTTCCAAATGTCTTGAGCCAAGTGCGACAGTTGGAGAGTGTGTCCCCCCCCTGTTTTTGTATATAATACATAGCTGTCATGTTGTCGGTACAGACTAGGACAGCTTTGCCGACCAGGTGAGTCTGAAATGCATTGAGTGCTAGAAACACCGCTAGCAGCTCTAGAGGATTTATGTGGAGAATTATTTGCTGTTGACTCCACAGTCCTTGCACTGTGTGATGTTGAAGATGAGCCCCCTAACCAGTGAGGAACGGGTCCCCTTTTAGCATTGTCTGTGGAACTGGGTCTATGAAGGGCCATCCTTTTGATACATTTTGTGGGTTCCACCACTACAGAGAGCGATGAGTACGGCCGCTTACCAACACTAGATCGGTTAAAAGACCCTGTGATTGGTTCCACTGACTTGCTAAGGATTCCTGGAGGGGACACGTGAAGCCTGGCATGGGGAATAATCATGATGCAAGAGGCCATCATTCCCAGCAGCTGCATATATACTGGAGCTGGTAGTGAGTGAGTGGGCTGAAACAGGAGAACTAGAGCCTGAATATTGCGAATTCTGGCTGCATTGGGGAAGGCTAGAGCCCTTTGAGTATCTAAAGTGGCTCCTAGATAGTTTTGAGTGTTGGAAGGTTGAAGATGCGATTTCAACACATTGACTGTGAATCCCAGTTGGTGCAGTAACTGCATTGTCCTGTGAGTGTGTTGGAGACACTTTGGATACGTACTGGCTTTAATGAGCCAGTAGTCCAAGTAGGGGAAGACATGAATGTGTTTTCTTCTTAGGTGAGCAGCGACCATTGCCAGACACTTTGTAAAGACTCTCGGAGATGTGGTAACTCCGAACGGGAGTACTTTGAACTGGTAATGATGCCCCCCTACCACAAATATGAGAAATCTGCGATGAGCGGGATGTATTGGAATATGGAAGTAGGCGTCCTTTATGTCTAGAGTAGACAGAAAGCCGCCCTGTTGTAGGAGTGAGAGCACTTGTTGAAGTGTTACCATGTGAAAATGGTCTGATTGTATGTAAAGATTTAATTCTCAGAGGTCCAAGATAGGCCTGAGAGAACCATCCTTCTTGGGTATGAGAAAGTAAAAGGAGTATACGCCCGACCCGTGGTATTGTGGTGGTACGGGCTCTATAGCTCCTTTTAAAAGGAGAGACTGAACCTCTTGTTTGAGGAGATGTAAGTGGTTTGGTGACAGTTTGTGTGAACGTGGAGGGATGTTTGGAGGATTGTTGGTAAACTCCAGGCAATAACCAGAATGGATAATTCCCAGTACCCATTTGTCTGTAGTTATTGACTGCCAGATGGCGAGGAATTGTGAAAGACGCCTCCCGACAGGAATTAAATGGTCGGGGGGATGGGGGGGAGTGTAGGCAAGTCACTGTTTGGTGTTGGAGGAGGAGGCACATGTTTGGAACCTTTACCTCTACCCTTGCCATTGTTGCCTCTGTACCCCCCTCTGAAGAAACCCTTAGAAGCTGAGGGCTGATTGTTGCCTTTGTAGGTCGTAGAGGCAAAGTCTGAGGAGGTGTTCCTGGACCCTCCATGATAGAAGGAGCGTCGAAAGGAACCACGTCTTGAAGGTGACTGAAGGGCTCCCATTGATTTTGCCACCTCTGTGTCCTTTTTCCATCTTTTCTAATGATGAGTCTACTACCGGGCCAAAGAGGTGCTGCTTGTCAAAGGGCATGTTAAGGATAGAAGCTTGAACCTCTGGTTTAAAACCTGAAATGTGTAACCAGGCATGCCTTCTTAAAAGAACGCTGGTGTTGATGGCTCTAGCCGCAGTGTCAGCCGCATCTAAAGCGCATCTGATGGAATTGTTGGAGATGAGCTGTCCCTCCCGCACTAGGTCTTGAGCTTTGGGCTTGTGCTCATCAGGCAGAAATTGGAGCAATTGCTCCATTTCATCCCAATGCGCTCTATTGTACCTGGCTTGGGTATTGGAAATGCGCCAAACGTTTGCAGCTTGGAAGGCTATTCTTTTTCCCGAGGCGTCTATTAACTTAGACTCCATGTCTAGGGGTGGAGCATCTCCAGACGTTTGGGAATTGGCCCTTTTCGTGCATTAGAAATGACTAAAGAATCTTATGGTAACTGCCCCCTGATGTAAGCTGGATCTGATGGTGCAGGTTTATATTTTTTGTCTACCCTAGGGGTGAGGATACATGCCCGCACAGGATCATTAAAAATGTCATCCACATGTCTAAGCATACCCTTGAGCATGGGAAGTGTGTGCGAGGATTTTTGGGAACTACTAAGTGTTTCGAAAAGGAAGTCTTCTTCTAGGGATTCCTTATGTAACTGGACCCCATGGTAATTAGCAGCTCTATTTAATAATTCTATATATCCTACACTGTCGTCTGGTGGAGAAGGCTTAGTAGGGTACAGATCAGGATTGTTTCCTGTGGGAGAATTAGTGTTATAATCTGTCCAGGGGTCTGGAGGTGTTGGATCATTGTCCCCAGCCCCATCCTCATCATCAGTTGTATATGGTGGTGGTGAGTTAGCAGGTAAAATTAGAAATGGTTGAGACTCAGGAGAAGGAGGTGATGGAGGAGGAGAAGGGTTAGTACCCACACTTCCTTTTTAAAGGAATGTGGTAAGCTTCTTCAGTCTCAGGTTTATGTTTCAGTGTCACTTTGGTGGTAATATGTTCAGTTGTGGGATGAATGCAGATCCGGTTTTGATGGCAGAACATCGAAACGTTGGTCTTTTGATGGAATCGACATCTGTTTGTTTCGGCGCTGAAGGTTTTGGTGCCAGTGTTTTGGATGCCAAGGATTTCGGATCCGAAGACTTTTTCGGCATCGAAGGGGGTGGGGCTGAGCCTGACTTCGATCCCGAAGGTTTCGGCTCGGTGCCCGATTCCGAACGACTCAGTTCGGAGCCGGAAGGCTTTGGGGTGTGTTTCGGTGGCGAGCCAGAAGGCGGGGCGTCGGAAACATCTTTTCGGTACCGACCATGGCCTGCAGGCGGGGGTTGGACCGGAGCCTTCTTTTTGGGCTGAGGTGGACTTTGGGGCAAGGGAGGCTCAGTATTCACGGTACGTTGCCCTTGCGGGATGTCTTCATCCACATCGGAGCCGTATTCAGAGACCGAGATAGGCTCTTGTTCTTCCACGGCTCCCATGGCATTTTCAGTCTCTTGTTCCGAATCTTCTCCGAAGAGGTTCGGAATGGAACCGGTGTGTTGGATCTGCATGTCGCGACGTCGAGCCCGACGGTCGCGAAGCGTCTTCTTCGATCGGAAAGCCTTACACGCATCGCAGTCCTGTTCTTTGTGCTCCGGAGATAAGCACAAGTTGCACACTTCGTGTGAGTCGGTGCGCGGGAATTTCACGTGGCACAGAGGGCAGAATTTAAATGGAGTCCGTTCCATCTACTGCGAGGTGGACCGACGCGGGCAGGCCCAACGGCCTTCCACAAGCTACCCGATCGAAAGAGGGATTTTCAGCAAATACGATACACGGAGAATGTAATACGCGATCGAAAACGATACCGTCAAGGGTGAATGTATTGCGCACCGAGGGAAACCCGAGAAACGCTTTCGAACGAGAGCGCAGCAATTCACGTCCGAACTCGATGGTGGAAAAAAACAATCTAACAATGGAGTCGATGCCTATGCACACTATCACCGAAAGGAGGAGTCACCTACCTCGTGACTGGAATGACTTCTTAGAAGAAAAACAACTTGCAAACATCCGGACCCAACACTAGATGGCAGGAGTATGCAAAGCAAGTGATCTACAGCTCACATGCCTCGAACATATATTTATTTATTAATTAATTACAGAGTGGCGATGGCTGAAAATTCCTCTGATTTTTGGTCGCTAATAACTTTACGCCCATTTGACGAATCGCCACAAAACTTTGTAGACCTATTTCTTTTTCTACATTGGTGGATAATACAAAGTTTCACAGACATTCTTCACGGGGGGTACAAAGAAACAAGGGGGGGAGGGGTCCCAAAATCATTTAGGCACCAATACATTTTCTATAGACTTTGTACTCACACGTAGTGCTAAAACAGCTGAGCGAATTTGAATGAAATTTGGCAGGAATATAGATTATGGTGTGAAGATGATCCTTTTGGGTAGTACAGGTGAGTAGGGTAAGTATTTTTTTACTTGTATGGTATTTTAACTTAGTGATATCTGTTGTTGCAGTAATTTCACGGTATTTCGTGAAAGTATACCACAGTACCTAGCGATAAGGCATTGTACGATTGGCTAATGACTGCCTTTACAAAAGTTAACATAAGCCATGTTATTTTAAGGCCACTTTCTCTATGTTCTGGGTTTGAGGCTTAAATATAGGTGTTAGGTTTTATAATTTTACACTACCTACTACCACTTAATTTAAGTGGCAATATGTAGGGAAAAATTATATATAGTTTCTATATATTTAAAAAAAAAATAGAGTACCAGGGTATTGTATTGTAATTGCATTTATATAGCGCTTACTACCCCGGACGAGGCGTCGCAGCGCTTTTTCGGCGAGTAGCACGCTACTCCGGGACCCATAGAGGATTAGTGTTGAATTAGTATAGTGAAACATGCAAGTACATTTTAAGTGGTGGATAGGTTAGTCAGTTATTTGGATTTGGAATGATAGCAGAAGGATAGAGGAGGAAAAAAAGGTTTGTATTTATATAGAGCTTGTTACCCCTGATGGGGTGTTGAAGCACGCTACTCCGGAAGCCCATAAAGGATTAGTGGTGAATTAATATGGTGAAATATGAAAGTAGTTTCAGTGGTGGATATTAGTCAGTTATTTGGAGTGAGAAGGATAGCGGAGGGATAAAAAGGGAAGAAAGGTTTGCATTCATATAGCACTTGTTACCCATGATGGGTGTTGAAGCGCTTTTCTGGCGAGTAGCACGCCACTCCGGAACCCATTAAGGATTAGTGTTGAAAATTAGTATAGTAAAAAATGAAGTAATTTGAGTAGTGGATATGTTATTCAGTTATTTGGGTAGAGAAGAGTAGGTGGCGGGATAGAAGAGGGAAAGAGGTTTGTATTTATATAGCACTTGCTACCCCTGATGGGGTTTTGAAGCGCAAGTAGCACGCTACTCTGGAACCCATAAGTATTAGTGTTGAATTAGTATGGTGAAACATGAAAGTAATTTTAGTGGTGGATATGTTAGTCAGTTATTTGGATTGAGAAGGGTTGGGGAGGGTAGAAAGGGAAAAGGTTTGCATTTATATAGCGCTTGTAACCCTGATGGGGTGTTGAGACGCTTTATTGGCGAGTAGCACGCTACTCTGGAACCCATAAAGGATTAGTGGTAAATTAGTATAGTTGAAAATGGAATTTGAGAATTGAACATGTTAGTCTGTTAATTTTGATTGAAAAGGATAGTGGAGGGATAGAAGAGTGAAGGATTTTTTTTTTTTTAGGTCTTAGCAGTAGGAGGAGGCTTTTGGATGAGTAAAAGGGGTTTTGGAGGGAGGAGTCAGGGAAGAGTTTAGAAAGGTTTGTTTTAGGGGATCGGTATAGTAAAAGAGGTGTCAGGTGATGCAAGGAGGGTAGAGTAGGAGAGAGTCTAGAAAGGGTTATTTTGGGGATCATAGTAGTGGTATGGGGTTTGGGATAAATGAGATAAGTATAGGCTGAGAACTAGGGTAGTGCGCCTTGGAAATGCTAAATTAGAAAAAAGTGATAAATATATAGATCCATAAGTACATTGAAAGTATATAGATACATAAAGGAGGTAAGTATATGTAGATTAAAGATATTGATAGAGGCACAGGATGAGAAATAGGGTAGTGCATTGGATATGCTTTTTCAGGAGAAAAGTAACAGAGACACAGATCCAAGTACATGGAAGGTACATCGATGCACAATGGAAGTAAGTACATGTAGACCAAAGATGATATTTATTTATTTATTATTATTATTATTTTCTCTCAACAACATAGTTATTCTACATGTTTATACAAAGCAATACACAAAGATAGGTACATGTCTATAGTAAAAACAAATGCTTATATACAGAGGGATATGCTGTAAATTTCTGTTTGCGTATGGTGCTTATGTGGGGAAGAGCCAATTCTTGAGTAGTTTTCTGAAGATAAGGTGGTTGTCGGTGGATCTTATGTTGGGGGTAAAGAGTTCCATAGTTTGGCTGCTTGAACAGAGAAGGATGTGCCACCCATGGTTTTTTTCTTGTATCTTGGGATTTTGAGGCGAGATGCTCCTTTAGAGCTGAGGTTCCTCTGTTGAATGTGTTTGGTGATTTTATCCCTGATGAAGAGCGGTCCCATTCCATGTATTGCTTTGTGGGTGATACAAAGCAGCTTGAACGTGGATCTTCTGGCAACCGGTAACCAATGCAGGGCTTTCAAGGCAGGGGAGATGTGGTCTCGCGGTTTGATATGCAAGAGTAGTCTGGCAGCCGAGTTCTGAATCCGTTGTAGTCTTTTCATGGTTGTTAAAGGTGATCCGTGTTAGAGGCTATTGGCGTAATCGAGTTTGGACAGAACAAGGGAGATGGTAGCTTGGACCTTGTGCGGAAATCCCAAATGAGGGAAAATTTGTCGCTGCGTTTTTATAGTGACAAAGCTTGATCTTGCTAGTTTGTCCACTTGGGCATTCATCGACAGCTTGGAGTCCATGGTCATTCCGAGGTTTCTTACTTCCTTCAATACTTTAGGTGGTGATCCCAGTTCATTAGGCCATGCGGCAAGCGGGTTGTAATGTTTCCAATCGCCACACGAGAGTATTTCCGTTTTTGAAGTATTCAATTTGAGATGGCTCCAAGTCATCCACTGATCCACGGCTCTGAGACAGCTGAAAATTGGTGATTTCCCAATGTCTTTGGGGCATTCCAGTTGAAGGAGTATTTGCGTGTCATCTGCATAGTTATAGCACGTGAGGTGAAATTGATTGATCAGTACTGGTAATGACTTCATGTAGATGTTGAAAAGCATGGGCGAGATGATAGAACCTTGAGGGACCCCTGCTTTTGTGTACGGTTTGGACGAGAAAGGTGGGGTATGGATGACATTAGTTCTGTTTCGAAGGTAGGACGCGATCCAGTCTAGAGCAGTTCCCTCTATGCCGGCTTCATAGAGTCTTTGTTTCAGAGTGTCATGGTCAACCGTGTCAAAGGCAGCCGAGAGGTCCAAGAGGAGTAGCGCAGCAACTCCGTTGCGGTCAACTGTATTTTTCAGGTCATCCCAGATGGCAAGGAGGGCAGATTCAGTGCCTCTCCCGGACGGAATCCTGTTTGGAAGTCTGAAAGTATGTCATTCTCTTCAATGAATTGTGACATCTGGGCGAACGCTGCTCTTTCTATCAGTTTGCCCAGGAAAGGTCCATTTGTAATGGGTCTGTAGTTGTCAGGGTTCAGCGGGTACAAGTTTGTTTTCTTCAGTAAAGGGCGTATGTGTGATTTTTTTAGTTCTTCTGGAAATATTCCGGTAGTGAAGGAATCGTTGATGATTCTTCTTACTGGAGTGGCAGCAGAGGTTGTTAAAAGAATTGTTTTGAAAATTTGTGGTGGACAGGGGTCAGAAGGGCTGCCGGCAGGCCTGCTTGCTTGGACCAGGTCCATAAATTCATCGTGTGAGATGTGTTGGAAGGAACGGAGAGGCTTGGTTAGAGTATTCTTGGATTGTTGTTTTGTACAAGGGTTAGTGCTGGTGCTTTGTTTCTGTTTTAAGTATGAGTCCAACGTGTCTGCTTTGTCCGTGTAATGATTTGCCAGTTTGTCTGTGAAATCTTGAGTAACAGGATGAGTTCCTTCTAGGCAATTTGGTTTGCGAAATTCATTGAGTATTTTATAGAATTATTTATTTGCACATTTAGCGTTTTGAATTCTGTCTGAATAGTACCTTTTCTTAGCTTTTTTGATAGCCGACTTGTATAATCTGTTAATTTTTTGTAGGTGAAGTTTGTCTTGTTTGGCGTTTGTTTTGAGCCAGGTACGTTGCAGCTTTCTAATTTGTTTTATGTCTTTTATTTCTATGTTTCTCCAAGGTGCTTTTTTTTCTTTTGTTCTGTTTTGTGGTTTTGAGTGGTATCAGGATGTCAAAAGCTTCTTGTAGCCACTCATATAGTTTTTGAACAGAATTTATTGTTTCTAGATTTGTACTTGATGTTAGTTGTGTTTCTAAGTGTTCCAAATTGAGTTTGTTCCACGGCCGATAGGTGGATGGATGTAAGGTAGTTTTAGGTGAGTCGCTTAGTGTTGTTTTATGTTGGAAAGCAAGCAAGTGGTGGTCTGACCATGTGACTGGAGTTATAGTTTGAAAGGTAACTAGTTCAGTATTAGCAAAAATGACATCTAGGATATGTCCAGCGGTGTGTGTCGGTTTGTGGACAATCTGATGGAGGTTCAGTGCGTCTAGGCCAGTGATTATTGTTTTTGGATGGGTCATATTGGGTTTGTCAAACCAAATGTTGAGGTCACCCAGAACGCATAGGTTGGAGTGTATTGTTATCAGGTTTGAAACTGTGTCTAGAAGTGCGTCTGGGAATGTTGCCTTGCTAGGTGGAGGTCTGTAAAGGAGCAGGAAGTTACAGGAGGAAGACGGTGTAGGATTGCATCTTGTTAGAAGAACCTCACAATTCTTTATGGAGAAGTCGTCAATTTTAGTGATATGTATTGTTTGTCTGAATACAACAGCTAGACCACCTCCTTTTTTGGCTATACGATTTTGGGTGATTGTTTGATAGCCTAGAGGAATGGCTTCATGCAGGACTGGAGCCATATCCTCTCCCAACCATGATTCGGTTATGAATAGTATGTCTGGTTTTGCATCTGTGAGAAGGTCGTAGATGTGATGCTTGTTTTTAGAGAGGGATCGAGCATTTATTAGTAGACAGTTTAGAGAGTGGCCTTTGGTGATTGTGAGACTTTGTTTTGTAGAAGAGTGGTCAGTATTGTGTGGGTTTGTAGCAGGTGTGTTTTTAGAGCTGGCATTAGCTGTATTAGGATAGCAATCGTGTAGCTGTTCTGTATCATGTTCCTCATCCAGCATGCTAAGAAGGCATTTTGATGGGTCTGCGTGTGTATGTGGTGGAGATGGTGTTTGAGAGTGAGTTGGAGTGCTGTGTTGTTTTCGTGGTGTAACATTGTGAAGTAGACATGGGGAAGCGAAGTTGTGAGGTATGGCATGTTGCTTATATTGTTTGCGTGTGTTTAATGCGGAAGGTGTATGAGTCAGGGGTGGTTTTGTAGCATGTGGGTCATGTAGTAAGGTTCTAAATTGTCCAATGGATGAGAGGCGGTTAGAAGAGAGTTGCTGTGTTGCTGTATCTGTGTTAGGTGTGGGGAAGAGAGAAAGCTTGGCATTGGAGTTGGTTCCTTTGTGTTTGAAAGGTGGGTGTATGTTTGTATTTTGTGATGGTAAGTATTATGAGGTGTTGTGCTTTGAAGATCTTGTTGTGCTGGTGAGTGTGATATGTTTTGTTTTTGAGGAGTAGTGAAAAGGGGTGCTGATGTATATGTTTCATGCAATGGATTTGGTTGTATAATATTGTTTGTGAGAGGAGGTTGTACGGTAGAGGGGGTGGTGATGTGTTTATGAGTAGAGTGTATGATGTGTGTAGGTGGGAATGAAGTAGAGGTAAGAGTGTTTGTCTTAGACTGGTTTGTTGCAAGAGTTAAAAAGTGTGGTGGTCTGCAGTGTGTGTGTTGTACGTTAGTGTTATTATGGTAGAAGGGAGAGGAGGGTGTTTTTGGACAAATGATGGAAGGATGATTATATGTTTGTTAGTGATAAAAGGTGGTATATTAGGTGTAATTACAGCAGGGAGCGTGTGTCTGGATGGGATGTAGTTATGTATGGTGTCGATTGGCGTTGTGTTAGTGATGAGCCTCTTTTCCGCCAGCCACGCCGTCTCCCTCCCTTCCTCTTACCCTGCGGCTTGGCTTGGCTGGTGGTCAAGGTGTACTGAACTTTTTAATGTTTTCTTTTGAGTTGCAGGTGGAGTGACAGGGCGATCTGGAAGCAGTCTGGTACAGTAAGGGTACCTCTGCGGCAGACGGGTACAGTAAGGGTACCTCTGCGCGGCACAATAGGGGTGCCAGAGCCAAAGACCAGGATCCTCAGGGCAGGGTCCTGGAGAACCGTGACGGCGCCCCGTTAGTCCTTCGGGCGGTTGGGGGCCTGACCAACCGGGGGTTTGCCCTGCTACGCTCCGCCCTGAAAGGGGCGTGAGTAGGATGGTAACAAGGTGCCACGTGATCCGGTGGTGGATCAACAAAGGTGTAGCGCTGATCGGGCATCCATCTATTACCAAGGAGGTACTGCAATAAGTAAAAATAAAATATATGCAAAAAATATCTGTAATACATTATATTTAGTGTAATTTTTTACATATTTAATTTTTATAAAAAGTGTACGGAGTACCGCGGAAATACTGAGAAATTACTGCACAGCTTAAAAATAATAAAGAAAAAAAAGGTGCATTTCTTTAAAAAAATGTTACTTCATAGGGACTAGCGTGGTACTCTAAAAAAATTTTAAAATATGCACAAAAATATGAATTTATTTACCTACCCATTACCACTTTAATAAAGTGGCAATAGGTAGGGAATAATAATAAAACCTACTACTTACCTGTAATTAAGGCCCTAACCCTTATGCCTGCCTTTCAATTTTGTAAAGGCAGCCATATACTGCCTTCTTTTCCGCATGTACCGCAGGACTAAGTACTTAGTGAAACTGAGGGCCAGATGTGTTATTGTATTGTTACCTTTGCATCATGCACAGTCTCGCATACTTAAGTCCCATTTACAAAGCAACACAAAGCCCCCATGCTTGGCCCTGCGTTGCTTGGTAAATCTGGAGAAACGCAAGGCATCGCAAATCGCTGTCTTGCGTTTATCTGCACAACATATTGTACATTCCTGACAAATTTAATGTACATCCATATACCACTCCACTCTATGCCACTCCAGTCTATGCAACTCCAGTCTATGCAACTCCACTGTACGCTATTCCACTGTATGCCACTCCACTCTACGCTATTCCATTGTATGCCACTCCACGCCACTTCACTGTATGCTATTCCGCTCTACTTCACTTCACGCCACTCTACGACACTCCACAGTATGCTATTCGACTCTACCCGACTCCACCGTACGCCACTCCACTATACGCCCCTGCACTGCAACTTCAATGTACGCTATTCCACTCTACACTACTCTGCTGTATGCCAGGCTACTCTATTCCACTGTATGCCATTCCATTCTATGCCACTTCACTCTACCCCACTCCACTGTACTCTATTCCACTGTAAGCAACTACACTACTCCACTGCATGCTATTCCATACCACCCCACTCCACTGTTGCCCTCCACTGTACACTACTCCACTCTACACAAATCTACTCTACGCTATTCCTCTGTATGGATCTCAACTCTACGCCACTCCTCTCTATGCTATTTCATTCTATCCCACTCTATGCTACTAGTGTATGCCACTACACTGTACATCAATCCACATTACACTATTCTGTGCTATTCCACTATACGCCACTGCACTGTACACTATTCATTATAAGGCACTCCAATGTACACTAGTCCACTATACCCCACTCCAATGTATGCTAATGCACTCTACTCCCTCCACTGTACGCCACTCCAGTCTATGAAACTCCAGTTTACGCCACTCCACTGTATGCTGTTCCACTATCTGCCACTCCACTATATGGTACTCAACTCCACGCCACTCCAGTGTACACTAGTCCACTGTACCCCACTCCACTGTATGCTATCCCGATCTACCCCATTTCACTACACGCCACTCCTGCCTAGGACACTCCAGTATATGCCACTTCAATGTACGCTACTCCACTCTAGTCCACTGTACGCCCCTCCACTCTATGCTATTCCACTATATACCACTCCACTACAACGCTACTCAACTCTACGCCACCCTACTGTGCGCTATTCCACTGGACGCCATTCCACTGTACACTATTGTACTGTACGCCACTCCACTGTACACCATTCCACTGTATGCCACAACACTCTATGTCACTGCACTCGACTCTGCTCTATGAACCTCTGCTCCACTATAAGACACTGTACACGCCCCTCCTCTCTAACAAACTACTCCACTCTATACTACTCCCCTGTACAACGCTGTAGTCTACTCTGTCACTCTACCAGACTGTACTTCACTCTGCAGCACTCTACGCAACTCCTCTACAGCATTCCATCAGATGTTACTCCACTGTACTCTATAACACACTACTCCACTCTACTGCACTAATCCACTCTGGGCCACTCCACTCAGTGGCACTGTGTGCAACTCAACTCTACAACACTCTATGCCACTCCACTGTACCACACTCTACCTCTCTCCACTCTACAACACTGTACTCCACTCTATGCCAGTTTTCCACAGTTTTCCATACGACTTCACCGTAAGACACGACATCACTCTATTAATTTTTACTCCACTCTGTTACACCACTGCACTGTACTATACAAGATGCCACTCAACTATATGACAATTTAGTCCACTCTATGCTACGCCACTCCACTCCAATGGGCAGTAGTTTACCTCACTCTACACCACTTCACGAGACTCCAATGTACACTGCTCCACTCTACAACACCTTACTCTATAAAAGTGCAATCTACAACTCTATGTCACTGTAAGACACTGTACTACTGTATGCCCCTACACTCCACTGTACAACACTGTACTCCAGACTGCCACTGTACAACACTATTTACCTCTATGCCACTCTACGACACTCCATGACACACTAGGCAACTACCTCTACAACACTCCATCCCACTTTACTTCACTGCACTCTGATACACTACTCCACTACTCAACTGTACGCCACTCCACTCTATGCAACTCTGTCACTTGACTCTACAACAGTCTATATCATTACACTCTACAACACTCTACTCCACTCGACTGTATTCTACAATACTTTCCAACACTCTACGACACTATACTGTACCACACAGCACTCCACTCTGACACTTTACTACACTGTATGACACGCCGGGCACTCTACTCCATGCCACTCTACTGTACAACATAACACTCCACTGTATTACAGTTTACTCTACTCTAACCTACATGACTCTACTAAACTCCACTATACAATACTTTAGACCACTCTATGCCACTGTTCAACACCCATCTCTACGCCATACAACAACCTTCTTTACTCTATGCAACTCCACTCTATGCCACTTTACTCCACTATATACCCATCCACTCTACGCCACTGTACGACACTAGCACACGCCATTCCACTAGATGACGCTGCAATCCACTGTACGATACTACACTGTATGATACCCTCCACCATTCAACTGGACGAAACTCCACAACACTGATCTGCACAACACTTTACTGAAGTGTACTCCACGCCACTAAATTGTTCAACACTGTACGACACTATATGATATCAATCAATCAATCACAGAATTTGTAAAGCGCACTACTTACCCGCGAGGGTCTCAAGGCGCTAGGGAAAAAAGGGGGGGGGTGCTGCTACTGGTCGAACAACCAGGTCTTGAGTAGCCTCCTGAAGGTCAGCAGGTCTTGGGTCTGTCGTAGGCTTAGTGGAAGGGTGTTCCAGGTCTTGGCGGCGAGGTGGGAGAAGGATCTGCCGCCGGTGGTAGTTCTTCGAATGCGAGGGACGGTGGCGAGGGAGAGGTCGGCGGAGCGGAGTTGGCGGTTGGGGACGTAGAAGAGGAGTCGGCTGTTGAGGTAGGCTGGGCCAGTCTTGTGGAGTGCCTTGTGTGCGTGGATGAGGAGTTTGAAGGAGATTCTCCTGTCGACGGGGAGCCAGTGCAGGTTCCTCAGGTGGGGGTGATGTGGCTGTGGCGTGGTACATCGAGGATCAGGCGTGCGGAGGCGTTTTGTATGCGTTGCAGTCGCTTGATGAGCTTGGCCGGGGCTCCCGCGTAGAGGCGTTCCCATAGTCAAGTCTGCTACTGACGAGGGCCTGGGTGACTGTTCTTCTTGTGTCTGTCGGGATCCACCTGTAGATCTTGCGAAGCATGCGGAGGGTGTTGAAGCAGGAGGATGAGACTGCGTTGACTTGCTTGGCCATGGAGAGCGTTGAGTCGAGGATGACTCCCAGGTTGCGTGCGTGGTCGGTGGGTGTCGGGGCTGCTCCCAGCGTCGTTGGCCACCAGGAGTCGTCCCAGGCTGAGGGGTTGGAGCCGAGGATGAGGACCTCGGTCTTCTCCGTGTTCAGTTTTAGTCGGCTGATCTTCATCCAATCGGCGACAGCCTTCATTCCTTCATGGAGGTTGGATTTGGCGGCGAGGGGGTACTTGGTGAGGGAGAGGATCAGTTGAGTGTCGTCGGCGTAGGAGATTATGTTGAGGTCGTGCTGTCTGGCGATGCGTGCGAGCAGGGCCATGTAGATGTTGAACATTGTTGGGCTGAGGGACGATCCCTGGGGTACGCCGCAGATGATCTCGGAGGCTTCGGATCGGAATGGTGGGAGGCGGACTCTCTGGGTTCTGCCGGCGAGGAAGGAGGTGGCCCATTCCAGGGCCTTGTCTCGAATCCCTGCGTCGTGGAGGCGTGCGCGTGAGAGTGCGGTGGCAGACAGTGTCGAAGGCGGCGGAGAGGTCCAGCAGGATGAGGGCTGCGGTCTCACCGTTGTCCAGCAGGATCCTGATGTCGTTGGTGGCGGCGATGAGGGCAGTCTCAGTGCTGTGGTTGCTGCGGAACCCCGATTGGGATGGGTCCAGGATGCTGTTTTCTTCGAGGTATCGGGTTAGCTGTTTGTTGACGATCTTCTCGATGACCTTGGCTGGGAACGGAAGCAGGGAGATGGGCCGGAAGTTCTTGAGGTCTCTCGGATCCACCTTGGGTTTTTTGAGTAGGGCGTTGATCTCTGCGTGTTTCCAGCTCTCTGGGAAGGTCGCGGTCTCGAAGGAGAGATTGATGACGTTGCACAGGTGGGGTGCGATGGAGCTGCTGGCTTTGTTGAAGATGTGGTGCGGGAAAGGGTCTGACGGGGAGCCGGAGTGTATTGTGCTCATGGTCTTGATGGTGTCCTCGATGTTCACGCTGGCCCAGGCTGGCAGGGGGTCGTGGTCGATGGTGTGCGGCGGGTCTGGTGCATCGATCTTAGTTGGGGCTGAATGGGTGTTGAAGCTGTCGTGGATGTCGGCGATCTTGCAGTGGAAGAAGGTGGCGAGGAATCGCACAGGGGTTGCGACGGCGGGATGTCGTTGGTGTTGGAGCTGGGGTTGGAGAGTTCCTTCACGATGTTGAAAAGCTCCTTGCTGTTGTGTGCGTTGTTGTCGAGGCGGTATTTGAAGGAGATTCTCTTGGCGGACTTGATGAGGTGGTGGTGGTTACGGATGGCGTCTTTGTGGGCTGCGTGGCTGTCCGGTGTCTTATCACTGTGCCATTTCTTCTCTAGTTTCCGGCAGGTACGCTTGGAAGCTAGGAGTTCCGAGGTGAACCAGCTGGCTCTTTTGGTGGTGTCACTGTAGGTGAGTTTTTTCAGCGGGGCGAGGGTGTTGGCACAGTCGTCCATCCATCGTCTGAGGTTGCAGGCAGCGTCGGTGTTGGATGGGTCGGAGGGAGGGCTGAGAGCGAGGTTGCCCGAGTTGGTCTTCGGTGACTTTGCTCCAGCAGCGGCGTGGGATCTGTTGGGTGTGGTGGTGTGTGGTGGGTTTCTGGAAGGTGAAATGGATGCAGCGGTGGTCGGTCCAGAGGAGTTCCGTGGTGTGGCTGAAGGAGACGTGGGAGCTTGAGGAGAAGATGGGGTCAAGCGTGTGGCCGGCGGAATGGGTCGGTGTTGTGACGAGCTGGCTCAGACCGAGGTTGGCGAGGTTGTCGATCAGGGTGGTGGAGTTGCTGTCGTTGTTGTTCTCCAGGTGAAAGTTCAGGTCTCCGAGGAGGATGTAGTCGGTAGAGGTCAGGGCGTGCGTGCTGATGAAGTCGGCGATGGAGTCGCTGAACTGGGGTCGGGGCCCAGGGGTCTGTAGACAAGGGTGCCTCTAAGGGTGGTGTTGGGGTCCGTGTGGATCTGGAAGTGCATGTGTTCGGCGGTGCTGAGAGTGTCGTCGGTGCTGGTCGAGACCCTGATGGTGTTCTTGTGGACGATGGCGATTCCTCCTCCTACTGCGTTGACGCGGTCTCTGCGGGTGATCTTATAGCCGTCTGGGATGGCTATGGCGATGTCGGGGCGGAGGAGTCGTTCATCCAGGTCTCTGTCAGGAAGGCGACGTCTGGTGATGATGTGTCGAGCAGGTCCCAGAGCTCGACGGCGTGTTTGCGTGCGGAGCGGGTGTTCAGTAGGATGCATCGGAGGTGGTTGAGGTCCTTCTTGGCGGGCGCCTCGGTGGCTCTGAGGCTGGTGTAGCTGCAGTTCCGGCAAGTGAAAGGACCATGGGTGCGCTCGGGGCGGCCTTGAAGCAGTTGTGCGTCCGTCCGGGGTTGAGAGCGTGGAGTGTGGTGGCATCGTATCGGCGTCGGTCCTCGAGGCTGGAGCGGGGGCGCACGGCCCAGGGGTTCTGGCGCTGGACGCGGTCCAGGCGCGGACGGGCGCAGACGGGCTTGCCTTAGGCGCGCCTTTGGCGCGCCAGCGGCGCGACGCGCAGCGGCCGCCATATATGGGGAGGTGGGAGGGAGGAGCAGCTGGGAGGCAGGGGCAGCGAATGGGCAGTCAGGGGGCGGGCCGCAGGACGCAGCGGCGGGAGTGGAGAGAGGCAGCGAGGGGTACAGAAGGCAAAATGGACACAAGGGAGATGGGGGCAGCGAGGGAAACAGAGGAAAAACGGGCACAGTACAATGGGGGCAGCGAGGGAAACAGAAGGCAAAATGGACACAAGGGAGATGGGGGCAGCGAGGGAAACAGAGGAAAAAACGGGCACAGTACAATGGGGGGATATTCTACTCCACAACACTGCAGTCAACGACACTCTGCTGTGCGACACTCAACTGTACCGTACGACATGCCACTCCACTGTACAACACGCCATGATACTCCACGCCACTGTATAACAACGTACTACTATACGCAATGCCCCTCAACTTTATTCCACTACAGAACGCTAGACTCTGACACTAGACTGTATGACACGGTCCTTCACTATACTCTACGACAGTGCACTTAACAGCACTCAATTAAATGACTCAACACTATAATTTGAAACATTTTTATTAAAAAAATAAAAAGCATTTACATTCAATGGAAAAAAAAACCAAAGGTTATGGATAAATTATAGTTAGGGAAACTTTATTCTTTCTATAAAAACCCAACTTAAACTATACAAACATAAGAAATTCTAAACTTGAATTTGTAATTTATGCACCTCCATACGCAGTCTTGTCTCCTCACTCGCTACACTACATTCACTATAACTCACCACTCTACCATGCAGTGTGTTCCGTGAAATTATGTCATCTCAGATGTCATAACTGTTCTTATCAATGCTACAGTTTCACATGCTAGAAGTCATGTACTATGCAAGGGTATAACAAATGCATGAAGAAGGGGCAAGCTATATTTAATGTACTGGTTTTAGTGACACAAGCAGCAAGCAATAATTTCAGAAATAATGCTTCGCATAAAATTGGAACAAATTACCACAAATTAAACCCTACCAAAAAAAAGAGTAGGAAGTATTTAGATATTTATGTGAAATGTTGATTTACACTTTATGAGAGCAGCTGAGATTTTCTGCAAAAGGGACACCATGTGTAGCAATAATGGCTGAAAATACAGCTCCATTTTAATATAAGATGGTCTAAATCAAATAGAGTCCAGTGAGATAGAGTAAAGGTTTAACAAAATACACATTTCCAGAACACCACTGCCATTTTCCTACCTGGAGACTTATTTTTTTTAAAATATTAGTCAATTCATAGAGTTATTTTTTTTGATTTTGTAATCATTCATTCTTTATTAATTTATAATGCAAGATCTTCAAGGCAGTAAACCAGGCAATAATGGTATATACAACAAACATAAGAGTATTCCTCTGTCTGAAGAGGAACCGAGGAGGGGTGCGTGCATACCACGACTATAAGCCACCTCAGTGAGAAGTGGGAAAAAGGAAAACTGATCCTTTTTTATATACAACCCTCACCCACTCTAATAGTGGCATGCTTCATCACCGGGTTCACCCTATAAGTCAGGGTGGGCTCAACCGTGTTCCCGGAAGCTCTTTGTATATTAATGTGTCGGGGACGCAACGTGTAAATAAAAATTCCTCATCCACTCCCAAGGTATCCCTTTATTAGCGGGTGGATGGGAAAAGATTAAAATAACCTGTAGAAGGGGCGGGCTTGTTTTTGTAATACACCCCGGTGACATATCTGTTCTCAGAAATTTCTCATTTTGGCATGCACAAAATTATAGGCATTGAAAGGTAGTAAATACTTGCCAGTCCAAAGGTAAATAAGGAAATATAAACAAAGAAAAATTCTTCAGTGCCAAAGTGTGTTCACGTGACGTGCACAAGCACACCCACATGTTCATTTCAACTCACATACTTCAAATCAGTAGTTACTGCAATCCAAATTGAGGTGCCGGTATCACAAAAACATTGTATTCCACTTTTCGGCACATGCTACGTTTCATACATATGCATCTCGGTATTAAGACCAATTTAGAACACATACGTACTCAATGCTTGGTAGTTGTGTTCAAGAAAACCTTAAGGAGAACAAACGTCACAGGAGGAGTATTAGAAGAACACCCCCCCCTCCCCCCGACGAATGCCCAGGGCCATATAAGGCCGTCAGGGCAGAACCATGTTGGCAGAATAAGGGTCATAGGACGATTGTATCCTTGTCGCCCCATCTGTTGTTTATTTTAATCTTTTCCCATCCACCCCGCTAATAAAGGGATACCTTGTCATGATTATCGAGCAAACTAGAACAGTCCTCATCAGTATATTCAACACCTAAGCAGGCCTTCTAGTGCCGGCTTACTCCTATATCTCGAGACTACTGTGAGTCAATACCAATCTGGTCTAAATTGGACACGGCACCCCTTAAGTTGCCCAACGTAAGTAAGTAATTCCTTAAAGGCGATTCTTATAGGGCCACTGGGCCGGTACAGAGCTCACTACATAAGCAATGGCACAATTGGCAGTATTGCCAATAGTGTACTTGCCCTAAGGAAAAGTCCATACAGAGGGCTTCAAAGTCCTCAACATATTGGTAGTGGTATCATAAACATCCCCTATCGCCATAATCCCTCTCTCAGCCCATTTTGGCCAATAGAAAGCGTCAATCCTTATCTTAAGAGCTGTGTTAGACTAGAGTGGTGCTGCTCCCTGGTGAAGATTATCATTTATGTCCAGGCTTCTATGGACATCTTTCCAGACTGTCCACATTGCCGTCATCGTGAGGGGGTACATTAGTAATGGGAGAGGTCTGGCATAGTATAGTATGCTCAGACCTAGTGTGGCGTGCACCACAGATGTTTCTATAATGACCCGGGGGAGGGAGCAATCGACAGCAGAGGACAAAGTATCCCAGCTGCAAGAGGTGTTGGGCTAGATGTAGCCACACCCCGCCCATGTGTCTGCATGACGTTTTGCAGATTTTTCTGCTTACCAATATAAATGCTTTAACACGCTTATTTATGGTCAGGCGTGTCTTGGAAGTCACAAGTGGTAGCATACCAAAAGCATAATTGAATCTGGGACCAGTAGCCATTTTTGCCACTTGGGTTCTAGCCCACAAGGAGAACTGCAAGGTGGACCACCTATGGAAGTCAGAGTCCATTTGTGCCAGCAACTCCTGCAAACCCCATCTAAGGCTGTTGTGACCTGGATGCCCAGGTATCCGCGTCCCGTGGATATCCACGCACAGCCAAAGTCATTATGGGACCTTCTAATCAGGTAATTTGTGATCAGCAACACTGCACTAGTTCGACCAGTTGAAGGTCGAAAACTTCTAGATCAGGGATTCATAGATGTTCAAGAGACAAACAAGTTCAAGAAAAAATCAAAAGAAAAATAAGCATTCTCGAAAAAACACTTTTGTGGGCGAGAGATACTTTGCTCTTAAATAAATCGTCACAGTCTTTATGGCCCAACTAGCAATTTATATTTCACATTATAAAAGCATACTAGATCACACTTAGAATAAGCAGTGTCAACTAATCATTACTATTCCAAAGTGCAAAATCAATTCTCCCTGTATTTCTGTTGCTGCTTAATTCATTTTCTAATAACAAACAGTACACAACTTCTTCTTATCCTCATCCTAGAAAACTCCCTCAAAACACCAGCCAATGAAAATAAGAACTCCTCCTCACATCTGGAGTATCCGTGCACGTTCAACGGAAAGCTGGAAGCCTGCATCCTGAGCATGCCTGCTGCCAATCAAGGAAGACGGGAAATCTGTAGCTAGACCGTGAAACTATAGTATCCTTATAGCTAGAATGTGACGAGAGAGATGACATAAGAAGCATCCCTGCGGCCAGATCATGGAGACTAGAAACTCCTACTTACATTCTCACAAAATGGAGAGAATTGGAGGAATTGCTTGGAACATCTATAGTTCCTATTGTAAATAATCACAAATTAATTTGATGAGCAACGTTGATTGTTTCAATATCAGTAATGTTATTTTATTTCCAATATCTTTTTTTTTATTATTTCTTTTTTATTTTTCGTTTGTAAGTCAAAACAATTTGTCACAATAAGCCGACAATGAATCACGATTACAGTGAGTAATACAGTACAGGTACCGTGGTATTCAAAACTTCTATCAATAGAATATGTGTAAGCATGCACAAAAGGTACAGAGGCGAGTGTATAATCATTCTGCCAGGAGCTCAGTATCTCCATCAATCATATCCAGTCTATAATATTTTCGCCAAGGACCTCCGATCTTAGCAAGCTTTTTGGGGAAGCCCCATGTCCTATATATGACTTTTTCCGTTGTCATGTAGAGGTCCATCCCTATTTTCCATTCCTCCAGGGTGGGCGGTTCAGGCACTCCCCAGTAATTGGCCAGGTCTCTCTTAGCCACCGCCAAGCACATGCTGAAAAAGAGACGCTGGGTTCTCGGGAGATCTACCTGTGTGAGAATGCCAAGGCAGACATACTAAGGGTCGGCCTGAAGTGGTGCCAAGAAGATTTTAGCCAGCTCGTCTATTATGTTTTTCCAATACACTGTAATAACTGGGCATTCCCATAATGTGTGGTGGAATGTGTCATTCTGTTCCCTGCATCGTAAGCAGTGAGGTGACTCGACCCTTCCAATTTTATATAGTCGAACCTGGTCATAGTAGACCGTGTGGACAATGTTGTATTGTACTAATCGCAGTCTCGATCTGGTCGCCACCACTCTTGGCTGCATCTTAGCTTCTTCCAAACCTCTATCATCTAATTCGCCCATGTCTCTTTCCCATTCCTCTCTTAGTTTTTTCACTGAATCGGGCATATAATTATTGCTGGTATTATAGGTACAGGAGACCGCCTTCTTCGGGATTTCCCCCTGTGGGAAACTCCCTTCCATAGGGGCGTATTCAGGAATATCAGTTGTGTCAAGTTCCTCAGTGTCCCATGCATGTGTCAGTTGCATATACTTATAATGTGTGTCGTGAAGTTGGTAGTCTCGTTGTAAGGAACTAAATGGAATTCACTTTCCTCCCGCCAACAGCTTACCGAACTTAGTAATCCCTATTGTGTCCCAAGGACCAAAACCTCCCAATTTACCCAGTTCTGTAAATCTTTTGTCGAGCCACAGTGGAGTCTCTCTGGTGTATCGTGATTCCCTTCCCAAATATCCCTGTGTCTTATTCCAAGCAGCAATGGTTACCTGAGTCGCTGGTGGGAGTTTCCCAACTCCGCCTCCCCTGTATAAGTAATGTATGTATGATTTTTTAATCAAATTGGGCGCGCACGAGTAAATAGGTGGGGTGGTTTCGAGGCACGTGTTCCCAGTCATTGATAACCATTGTCTATGCAGCCCAGTAGTACGCTTGGATATTTGGGAGAGAAATCCCATCATATTGATTTCTCTACAGGGTTGACAACGCTATTCTAGGGTGGCCGACATCCCACAATAATTTGCGGAGTTCCATGTTAACCATAGCAAAATAGTGGGGGATGTGGTCAAGCAATATGGCCTACAAGACGTGAGCCCTTGAGCTCCCGGCCGGCTGGCCCAGTAATCCTACCTAATCCTGTAGTATCACTCTTGTAACCAGCCCTGGACACTGCCTGCAGTGAATGGACACTGCGTAGCACCAGTGGTGGCATTTTCAATGCTTGGTGGCCAACGGAGAGCGGGATTGTTGGTGAGTGAGGCATGGGCCGCTCCCGTAGCAGGTGAGCGACTTGCCTCGTCTGCAGAGGCGGGCTGCGGTCGGCGCCCCTGCTGCTGGACCCACAGGTGCGCTCCGCTGAGCTGGGGTTCCCGCTCCGGAGGGAGGACTACTGCGACTCCCGGCGAGGTGAAGATCCGATCAGCAGCAGAGAGCAGCAAAAACGGTGCCCGCAGCTGCAAGAAGAGCGGCCTGTGGGCGCGGCCTGAGCTGCGGTTACAGATCCGGAGGAGAAGAGCTCTGGCCTCTGTGCTGGAGGTGGTAGCCGATACCCCTGTCTGTCGTTCTCCTTCCTCCTCCTCCCTGGGGCTGCTGAAATTGGCTGTAACCGATGTGCCGGAGGCCAGAGGGGGGCATCAGCTGTGATCCTGTGGCCCTGGGCAGAGCGGCTAAGGCCTGGCCGGAGTCCTCGCCAGAGGCAGAGTGCCGTGGATGGGCGGCGGCCTGGAACCCCTGTAGCCATCGGACCAGCCCGGAGAGGGAGTCGCGCCCGGAGCGGCTGCAGATGGATGCCAGGTGACCGGGCGGGAATGGAACGCCATGGCGCATTAGAACGGTGTGGGAGGCCCTGTCCTTTCGGCTCCCTGCCCGGGCCTGTGCCCGAAGGGGTGGTTGTGTGGTAAGCGGTACCTCCGTTGTTGGCTCCCAGAGACATGAAGAACCGGAATAACCCACTCACTGGGTCTCGGCGGCGGGGGAATTGCCCAAGTCTTCCATACCCTTCATACGTAGTAAAAGGAGACACAGGAGCCTTCGTCTGCAGGAGGAACCCAGATTTATTCAAATAGCCCGGGCTATGGAACAGAGTCCCAAGCTCGTTAGAAACAAGACAGAGGAGGCTGCTGCTTTACTCCGCAGCTTACAAGCCTTTTATACTTTTTCATTCCAGTCTTTTGGCTGTTAGTCCATTGTTCAATCAGGGCAGTGTTTGCAGTTGATAACCAGATCCAGACGGTGTTTGTAGTTGGTGACCTGATCAAGGCTTGGTACTCAAATTATTGTTCACTCAGCTTGATCAAAGCACGGTCATTCAGGTCATTGTTCGATCAGCTTGATCAAAGCTCGGTCATTCAAACCATTGTCCAATCACCCTGATCAAGGCCCAGCAGTCAGACCATTGTCCAGATAACCTGATCACGGTGTCAAGGATGTTTACCAGGCAGGGAGCAGGAGATGGGAAACAAATCATTTACACAGGGCGTTAGTGTCTCATGGTTTTCTGTCGAACTGCAAAGAACAGAGGGGTTGGGTGTGCGACAGTTCCTGGGCAGAAATGCAGGCTGCAAGATGGTTTTTGTCGTGTTAGTTAGAATTTCCTCAGGCATCAGCAGAAACGACCAGGTGGGTCGTGTGGAAGTGTTTGACACGAAATGGCAATGAAAAAACAATGGAGTCCTGGTACAAATGATACCGATCAGAAGAACACTTTTCCTCAGACACATGGGTGTGGACAGCAGGCAGCGGTTCCTCTGAACGCCAGCGACCTTAATGAGTAACGCGGGGCCTAGCACGAGCATTGAGACGCCCTGGAAACCCAGGCGGGCTGCGCAGCTAACAGACGCAAATAGTGGACCCTGTAGGCCGCGGGCGATAACATTGGTGGTTGCAACCCAGGAGGGGGCCCGCCCACGAACCAGGCACACGTGGTGACGAGTAAGGGGGATACCTGGGAACAAAAGCACCGCCTGTGGCAGGCAGAGACCGGCATTGTAGAGGCACTGGCAACTCCATTGAGGTGGCGGGAGGGCCGCCCCAACTGACGTAATGGATGATGTCCCAACCTAGGCCTCTCCTACATGAGTAGGCTGCCGGAGGACGGCCTGGACCCTCGGTGGCAGCGGGGTAGGAGCAGGACGGGGCTGCTCCCCGCTCGAATTGAAGAGTAGAGCCCCAGCGAGTGCATTTGACATGACGTGCGAGTTTGCGCCTGGTCAGCAGCACTCCTTATTAGAGAGACTGGTGGAGGGAGCGCCCCGGAGGGTCCCCTGCCAGAGACCATACTGGCCCAGCCTTGGACAGCACAGTCAAGATCGCGCCTAGTGAGGAACACCCTCGGCGTCTGCAGGATGGGCAAGGATAAAGCAGCACGCTCAACTGGCGCTAACACAATCACACAGTACACCACGCCACCCTCCATAGCGCATAACATGACAAACAAGCTCTGGCGAAGGAGAAGAGAATAGCAAAAGAGAAGGACCACCCCCCAGGTGGAACTACTGGAGGCTATACAGGGTTCTAGGTAGGCCCTGGAATATCAAATTGAGACAGTGTCGATTGACGTAAACCTTCTGAGGGCGGACTTGCGTAAAGTAGCAGATAAAGTGTCCACAGCCGAGGGTGACATTGTAGAGTTAAAAGGAGAGGTGGCGACCCTTAAACATCAGGTGGCCCAGATGGCCACGAGGGCCCTAGAACGTCTGGCTGAGGATGCAGAAGGTCGCGCTCTGCGCAGCAATATTCGGGTCCTGGGGTTCCCAGAATGTGTGGAGGAGGGATCGACAGAATAGTTCCTGGAACAGTGGATACGCACTCATTTACGCCCACGAGGACTGTCGGAACTCTTTGCCGTGGAAAGAGCGCATAGGACCCTGGTGCCGCCGCCTCTTACGGGCGGGCTATCATAGCCAAAATATTAAATTATCGCAACAAAGACTATATCCTGCGGGCCGCAAGGGAGAGGCAGAACCTTAGCTACGAAAATAGCAAAATCACCATATACACGGACTACACAGGTACAGGAACAACATAAAACCTTTCTGGGAGTTAAGCGGAAGCTGCGGGACCTACAACTGCAGTATATGCAACTGTATCCAGCCAAACTGAAGGTGTTGGTGCAAGGCAGCGCCCATTTCTTCGAGACACCGGAGGTGGTGTGGGAGTGGCTGGGGAACTGGGGAGATGCACTCCCTCCCCACGAACAACATAGCCATAGGTGGAGGTGGGGCACCCCCCCAGATAAGGGACACAGCAAAACGAACATTCTACAGAGAACCCTGACATGACCCCACTGAAGGAGTAGAGAGTCACGGTGGGAGAGGATGGCACTATGCACCTGGGAACCGTGGAACTGGGGGGCCCAGCTTCACCGGTTGCCTCATTGATGTTGGAACCGGGGAAACTATCTGAAACACTGAGCCTATCGGCTGACGTTGTCCCGGAAACTTTGCTGGACGCAGCCTCTGACACAGATTTCGTCGTGCATGAAGACTCTAGACTGCTGGATATTTTCATATTACTTTAGAGCGATTGTATTGTGCACGGGTGTTTGACCCAGAATACAGTGAATGTGGGGACGTGGATGGGCTGTATGCGAGCTGAATGGGTATGTGGTGGTACTCTAGGAGGTGGCTGGGGAGGTGGCTGCGAATGATGACCACTGACGGTTTTGCATATACCACTGATATTGCACTACTTTTGCCCCTTGGTGGGCTTCTGCTTGTTATGTGGATGGGCTGGCCAGGTCGGGAGGCTCGTTGCAATGAGGAGTTTGTTTGCCCTGTTGGGCTGCTGGGAAAGCTGTGCACGTCCTGGCACGAGCTTGGGGTGGGCATTGACCCCTGACCTTGACTGGTAGGTCGCTCCCCCACCACACAGCTCAGTCTGTGTGCCCTGCTGCTGCCCCTGATTGTGCTCGTTTTTCCTTTCTGTGCCCCCTTGCTGCCCCTGATTGTGCTCGCTTTTCCTTTCTGTGCCCCCTTGCTGCCCCTGATTGTGCTCGTTTTCCTTTCTGTGCCCCCCTTGCTGCCCCGGATTGTGCTCGTTTTCCTTTCTGTGCCCCCCTTGCTGCCCCTGATTGTGCTCGTTTTTCCTTTCTGTGCCCCCCTTGCTGCCCCTGATTGTGCTCGTTTTTCCTTTCTGTGCCCCCTTGCTGCCCCTGATTGTGCTCGTTTTTCCTTTCTGTGCCCCCTTGCTGCCCCTGATTGTGCTCGTTTTTCCTTTCTGTGCCCCCTTGCTGCCCCTGATTGTGCTCGTTTTTCCTTTCTGTGCCCCCCTTGCTGCCCCTGATTGTGCTCGTTTTTTCCTTTCTGTGCCCCCTTGCTGCCCCTGATTGTGCTCGTTTTTCCTTTCTGTGCCCCCCTTGCTGCCCCTGATTGTGCTCGTTTTTCCTTTCTGTGCCCCCTTGCTGCCCCTGATTGTGCTCGTTTTTCCTTTCTGTGCCCCCTTGCTGCCCCTGATTGTGCTCGTTTTTCCTTTCTGTGCCCCCTTGCTGCCCCTGATTGTGCTCATTTCTTTTTCCATTCTGTGCCCCCTTGCTGCCCCTGATTGTGCTCGTTTTTCCTTTCTGTGCCCCCTTGCTGCCCCTGATTGTGCTCATTTCTTTTTCCTTTCTGTGCCCCCTTGATGCCCTGATTGTGCTCGTTTTCCCTTCTGTGCCTGTTTCCCGCCGCTGCGCCCCTGCGGCCCCGTCCCCTCACTGCCCATTCGCTGCCCCATTCCCTGCTCCTCCCTCCCACCTCCCCATTTATGGCGGCCGTTGCGCGTCGCGCCGCTGGCAGCGCCGCTGGCGCGCCTAAGGCAAGCCCGTCTGCGCCCGTCCGCGCCGTGACCGCGCCCAGCGCCAGACCCCTGGTCCGGGCATCCCCGCGCCCGCCACATCAACAGACGCCGATACGACGCCAGCACCCTCCACGCACTCAACCCCGGAAAAGATCACGCCTGCTACCAGGCCACCCCGAAGCGCACCCAAGGGCCCTTCACCTGCCGGAACTGCAGCTTCGCCAGCACCCGCCCCGCCAAACCACCGCCCAGGAAAGAACCCAACTACCTCAGATGCATCCTCCTCAACACCCGCTCCGCCCGCAAACACGCCATCGAACTCTGGGACCTTCTCGACTCAACCTCCCCAGACGTCGCATTCCTGACGGAGACCTGGCTGAATCCCGCTTCAGCCCCCGACATCGACATTGCCATCCCGGACGGATACAAGATCACCCCAAGGGACCGCACCAACGGAGTCGGAGGAGGCATCGCCATCGTCCACAGGAACACCCTCAGAGTCTCAACCAACACCGACGACACCCTCAGCACCGCCGAACACATGCACTTCCAGATCCACACCGATCCCAACACCACCCTCAGAGGAACCCTCATCTACAGACCCCCGGACCCCGACCACAGTTCAGCGATTCCATCGCTGACTTCGTCAGCACACACGCCATCGCCTCCACGGACTACATCCTCCTCGGGGACCTGAACTTCCACCTCGAGAACAACAAGGACACCAACTCCACCACCCTGATCGACAACCTCGCCACCCTCGGACTCAGACAGCTCGTGACTACACCCACCCACGCCGCCGGCCACACGCTAGACTCCATCTTTTCCGCAAGCCCACACGTCTCCTTCAACCACACCTCCGAACCCCACTGGACTGACCACCACTGCATCCACTTCACCTACAGGAAGCCCACCACGCACCACCGCACCGAACAAATGCCTCACCGCTGCTGGAGCAGAGTCACGGAAGACCAGCTAACCACAACCCTCGCCCCGAGCCCACCCGCCGAACCCTCCGACCCCGACACCGCCGCCCGCAACCTCAGACAGTGGATCGACGACTGCGCCAACACCCTCGCCCCGCTCAAGAATCCGCCCTACAGCCACACCAGCAGGAAAGCCACCTGGTTCACCGAAGACCTCCAGGCCTCCAAACGAACATGCCGAAAACTGGAGAAGATCTGGCTCCACGAACGGACAGCGGACAGCTACGCCGCCCACAAGAGCGCCACCCGCAGTCACCATCACCTCATCAGATCCGCCAAAAGGGCCTCACTCAAAGACCGCCTAGACAACAACGCACACAACAGCAAAGAGCTCTTCAACATCGTGAAGGAACTCTCCAACCCCAGCTCCAACACCAACGACATCCAGCCGTCGCGAGACCTGTGCGACTCACTGGCCACCTTCTTCCACCGCAAAATCGCCGACATCCACGACAGCTTCAACACCACGACCGCCCGGCAACCACCGAGACCACTGCCCCACAACCACCAACCGCCTGCTCTCCTGGACCAACATCAACGACGAGGACACCAGCGAGATCATGAACACCATCCACTCCGGTTCACCGCTAGACCCGTGCCCTCACCACATCTTCAACAAAGCCAGTACAGCCATCGCGCCCCATCTCCGGAAAATAATCAACATCTCCTTCGAGACAGCAACCTTCCCGGAAAGCTGGAAGCACGCCGAGATCACCGCCTTACTCAAGAAACCCAAGGCAGACCCCCAAGGACCTCAAGAACTTCCGACCCATCTCTCTGCTCCCGTTCCCCGCGAAGGTCACCGAGAAAATCGTCAACAAACAACTGACCCGCTACCTCGAGGAGAACAACATCCTGGACCCTTCCCAGTCCGGCTTCCGCAGCAACCACAGCACCGAAACCGCCCTCATCGCCGCCACCGATGACATCAGGACCCTGCTAGACAACGGAGAAACAGCAGCCCTCATCCTCCTGGACCTATCAGCCGCCTTCGACACGGTCTGCCACCACACACTACGAACACGCCTTCACGACGCCGGGATCCAAGAGAAGGCCCTGGACTGGACCACATCCTTCCTTTCCGGCAGAACACAAAGCGTCCGCCTCGCCCCCTTCCGATCCAAGGCCACCAAGATCATCTGCGGCATACCCCAAGGCTCCTCCCTCAGCCCAACGCTGTTCAACATCTACATGGCACCCCTCGCCCACGTCGCCCGACAGCACAACCTCAACATCATCTCCTACGCCGACGACACCCAGCTGATCCTCTCCCTCACCAAAGACCCTCACACCGCCAAAGCCCACCTCCACGAAGGAATGAAGGCCGTCGCCGAATGGATGAGGACCAGCCGCCTGAAGCTGAACTCGGACAAGACGGAGGTCCTCATCCTTGGTTCCAACCCTTCAGCCTGGGATGACTCCTGGTGGCCAACATCACTGGGAACAGCCCCGCCACCCACAGACCACGTATGCAACCTAGGGGTCATCCTCTACCCCACCCTCTCCATGACTAAGCAGGTCAACGCCGTTTCCTCATCCTGCTTCAACATCCTCCGAATGCTCCGCAGGATCTTCAAGTGGATCCCCACCGAAACAAGAAAAACAGTCACCCAGGCCCTCGTCACCAGCAGGCTGGACTACGGAAACGCCCTCTACGCAGGAACGACGGCTAAGCTCCTGAGACGGCTGTAACGCATCCAGAACGCCTCTGCACGTCTTATCCTCGACATCCCCCGACGCAGCCACATCACACCCCACCTGAGAGACCTGCACTGGCTCCCTGTCAACAAGAGGATAACCTTCAAGCTCCTCACCCACGCACACAAAGCACTCCACAACTCCGGACCAGCCTACCTCAACAGACGACTCAGCTTCTACACCCCCACCCGCCAGCTCCGCTCGACCAGCCTCGCCCTCGCCACAGTCCCCCGCATCCGGAAAACGACCGCCGGCGGCAGATCCTTCTCCCACCTCGCCGCCAAGACCTGGAACACCCTCCCCACCAACCTCCGACAGACCCAAGACCTACTGGTCTTCAGAAGACTCCTCAAGACCTGGCTCTTCGTTCAGTAGCAGCACCACCCCCCCCATTCCCCCAGCGCCTTGAGACCCTCACGGGTATGTAGTGCGCTTTATAAGTGACATGATTGATTGATTGATTGATTGACGACTACGCAGTTGCACGTTATTTGTCCATGGGGGAGGAGGAGAACTTGTTACAGAATTGTTTGTTTGTTAGTTATGAAGGCATGCAGCGTTTGTCGACAGCAGATGGTGAGCAGAGGTATGGGCGATGATTGAAATACACAACACATTGGCATGGCGACCGAGGTTAGGTTTCTAAGCTGGAATGTTAGGGGCTTAGGTACATGCACAAAACACTACAGAGTGCTCTCATTCCTTAAACGGCATCTTATATCTGTAGCCTGCCTACAAGAAACACACCTAGATGACACAGGTGCCGCTAGGTTGGCGAAGAATTGCCGGGGCAGATATTCCACTCTTCCTATTCAACTTACACTAGGGGGGTGTGGGTGACTCCAGGAATGCCGTTTACCCTGATGTATATGGAGGTGGATGTGAACGGCCGCTATTTGCTGTTAAAGGGGACCCTAGACGGTCGTGACTTCACCATGCTAAACACATACGCCCCAAATGTGGAGGATCCTGCGTTTTACCAGTCCATGCAGGATCTGATAGCCCAAGAACTTGACGTGTTTCTCCTGTGGATGGGGGATTTTAACTATGTATTGGACCCTAACCAGAACAGACACCCGCCCAGACAGGGAACTAAACCACAGATAACTAAAAGGCTCTGTGAAGTGATGCGGGATATGGGCATACGGGACGTATGGCGGGAGGGGCACCTGACGCAGAAACTGTTCACATGCTACTCGCCCACGCACAACACGCATGGCAGACTGGACATGGTATTAGTGGCGGGGATGTCCACCTTCCCAGATGTCGAAGTGACACATTTGATCTGTTTCTTGTCCGACCATGCCCCGGTTAGCTGTGTGGTGAAACAGAATGTCCCCGCACAGGGCCCCAGAATGTGGAGAATGTCTGCGGAAATTCTAGAGGACCTGGTAGGGAAATAGACCCTGTCCCAGGCACTAACGGACTATATGACAATTAAATGGGAGTGGACGTCCAGTAGAGCATTAGAATGGGAGGCGATAAAGGCAGAACTGCGGGGTGTCTGTATGGGACTGACATGCGGGATTCGCTGGCAATTACAGCGGGACCTTAGAGTGGAGAAGGATGCCCTAGCGGTGGTCCAAGCGGAGGATCAGGCGCACCTGTCCCAGGTTGAGCAGGCGGTGCGCAAGCGTATCAGCGACATATGGGACAGGTTGGACAAGTACACACTGCCCGTATCAACAACAACTACACAGAGGGGAGACAAATCCGGGCGCCTTTTGGCCTGGATTCCAAGGAAGGAACAGAACCCGCCCTTAACGACCAGCATGCTCACGTCGGTGGGTGAAGTGGTACACAGAAGGGCTGCAATATTGGGGGTGTTCCAGCAGCACCTACAGAAAGTGTATACAGCAGGCCCAGCGGTCCAGGCGAACTGCTACATACCATCTCTGTGGAGTCTGTCCCTGACACGCCTCCCTCCAGATAGGCAGGACACAGCACGTGATATTACTGTACACGGATGATGCCCTTTTCTATATAGTCTCACCCCGCGTGGCATTGCCTAGGCCGCTGCAGCTCCTGGAGGACTTTGCGACGCAGACCAGAGAAGTCTCCAATCGGCATAAATCCTTACTCTTCCCTCTGGCTCGTATGGCCACCCCGTCCTTGGAGCACCTCTCTTTTCTTGAGTTACGCTGGGAACGGGCGCATTTTAGATATCTGGGTGTGCAGGTGACGCTTGAGGATGTCCAATTATTGCACCTTAATGTGAACAGGGCGTGGCTGTGCATTGGCGATCGGTGGCCTTCTGGAACTCGTTGCCACTCTCATTGATGGGCAGACTGGCTGTGTCCAAGATGGTGGTACTGCCGCGTTGCCTGTATATGTTACAAATCTCGTTATGCCCTAATCCCAAAAAGGGTTTTAAGCAACTGAACTCTGTGCTTGTGTCATTGTTTTGGGCGGGACGTCGCCGCAGGGTGGCCCAGAGTACTCTGACCCGACGGTATGAGGAGGGGGGACTGGAAGCACTAAGACTGGACTTATACTACTACTACTACGCAACACACTTTCAGCACGCGGCCCAGTGGCTTGACGATGGGGATAACTGGGAGGAAAGATTGCTGACGGGACGTGTCAAATCAACAAACTCCCAGTGGCATTGATGGAGGGTACGGGGGTCTCGGATGACATGCCTTACATAGTCCGTCATACTGCGAGCATCTGGCAGCTATACGTGGAAACAGTCCTGGGACTCACCCCGTTTCATCTGGGACTTCCTATATGGATACTTGCCCCGGTGTGGAAAATGATGGCTCATGTCATTCCAGGCGTGGGAGGGAGGGGAGATGCGAAGTGTTAGCCGACCTTTACCCGGGTGAAACATTCATTACATTTGAGCAGGCGTGTGGCGACGTTGAGTTGGATCAGGGCCACTACTTACACTATGCTAGACTGACGGAAATAGTTAAAGTGACCTGGCCCACCTACCCCCCTCTGCCGCAGACAACCCACACCCTAGATATATCACTCACCTGTGGCTCTGGGCGCAGATTGATCTCTCTCCTATATAGCGCAGTGAGGACAGACTCAACTGGCCTCCCTCCTAGGGCGAGGGCGGCATGGGACGCTGACATGGCCGAGCCCCTGGGTGACAAGATGTGAACAGCCATAAGTGCGCTTACTCATACAGTATCCCGTAATGCGAATTTTAAACTGATACGTTACACTTTTCTACATCTTCCCTACCTCACACCAGTAAAACTTAACCGTATTGCCCAGGCCCGCTTGGACGCTTGCCCATGGTGTGGAGAGACTGGGGCCGATTTCCTACACTTAGCATGGAGGTGTCCCACGGTGAGCCTGTTCTGGACCCATGTGGAGCGGATTGTACAGAGGTGCACGGGCTTTCGGGTTGAGGGGTCGCCAATGCACTGTTTATTGGGACACATTAGGAAACCCAAGAGGCACAAGATAGCATACAAGCTGTTGCAGTTGACTTTTAGTGCTGGAAAGCATAGGGTCGCCCTAACATGGATGGGGCAGCGTGCCCCAGATGTAGACGCATGGTAAAGGGACGTGCGTGAATGGACACTGGCAGAAAAAGCCCATATGAAATTAAGCCGTAGAGATGATAAACTGGAAGAGAATCTTAAAGAATGGAGTGAGTTGTGTGATGCCTTTTTGAACCCTGAACCGGATGAGAGTGAGCCGTGTGATTCAGACACCAGCGTGGGCACGACTGAGGGGGAGGAGGAGTGAGATGCAAAGGATGAGAGACCTGTATTTAACTTTACAGTGAACTGAACTGCCATTTACCGGTCCATCCAGATTGTAAATGTGTACTCTGCTGTAAACTGCCACTTGTTTGTACCACCTGAAAATGTGTGACTGCTGCGATTTTGTTAAAAACATAAATAAAGGTAATACAAAAAAGCCCTAGCAAAATAGTCATTGGAATCGGGTAATAGCTATTTCAGGAACTTAGGAAGGGTGAGCTCTTGAACATGGCGGCACAACCAAGCAATATCAGCGGAAGGTGCCTTAATCTATCAACATCTGCGCGGTAGTCCCTCACAATTCTATGAAGATTACAGTCTAGATCTCTTTTTCTATCCAAGGTGACAAAAATGCCCGGGTATTTAAAGCACTCTCTTTCTACAAGGAATCTCCAAGGCAGTGTTTGCAGATCATGTATGGTGCCCCTGTGGTAGAGGCTAGACTTATCCCAGTTAATTGAGTTCCCAGATGTACGCCATAATCATCTAAGACTTGTAATACTATCTGGATGTTTTCTCTGGGTTGAGTTATACAAAGAAGGATGTCGTCGGCGTAGAGCAGGATCTTCTCACTCTCGTCCGAACCCTACCCTACTTGGAACCCACTAATATCAGGGTGCACCCGAATCAGGCCAAGGGTTCCAGGACTAGTGCAAATAGGAGGGGTGAAAAGGTTCACTCCTATCTGGTTCCCCTCCCAATTGGGAATTCCTCTGACAGAATTCCATTGACCCGCACCGCCGCAATTGGATCCTTGTAGAGCAAGTTTATCCAGGACTAGAATTTTGGTCCGAATCTGGAAAGGACCTTCATTAAAAAGGGCCAATGAACCGCCTCGAAGGCTCTCTCAGCCTCCAGTGAGAGGAAGACATGTGGATCTTGTCTGTCAGACCATCTCTAGCCAATTATATAATCTGTGGAGGTTAAATCTGGTCGACCTCCCACGCATAAAGCTGGACTGGTCGTTGTGGATAAAGGGGGAGATAACTTTTACCAGTCTGGAGGCCAATATAGCCGCCATGATTTTTCTTTATTTGCAATATTAACCAATTGGATATGTTTTGTCCCAGGAATGCCCTGGGAAATTTTTCAACACCCACAAGCTTAAGTATTCAAGGGGATTGACCAACTTTTTCATGGTTCATTCGATCTTTCGCCTCACACCAATGGTGGTAGTATAACAGTATCCAGGATGGCGTGCAGGGCGATATTGCAACAGAAAAAATATATTATCCTTATAGAGAAAAAAAGATTAAATGTATAATGCACACTAAGCACTTCCGCAAATGCCTTCATATGTAAGAAACTGGAATTCACACAAGATTTCCAGAACCACTCGCTGGAAAATGCAATGGTCTTTGCTCCCCAGGAGCACTTCTGGGCTACCCTGTGAATTACCAGGAAAAAAGAAAAGAAATGTACTCAACCCATGGGTACTGGATTTACATGAGTAAATTTACTTTTTTTTATATTAAAAAGAAAAAAAACACCAGACCCATTGAGTGTCCTGGAAGTCCCCTCTAAAACAATGATACGGTGAACAACAGGAGTACCCGATATCACTCTGAACAGTACTTTGTTGAACAGCAACGTGTAATGTCTGGAGTAACTGTGATAGACAGCACCTGGTTGGCTCCCCATAGACAACCCTTGGCCTTCAGTTTCAACTCGCACTTGTGTAACAGCCATTACCTCCCGTCCCTCCCTCGCCTTCCTTCAGTACTGAGGCCCCGCCTCCCACCCAGACCCACCCCCAGCATAAAAACTCTGCCCGCCCCCACCTCCACCTGTTTTTTTTCTGTCTCCCTAGTGAGACTTAGCTTCAGTTCCTCCCTGTGGTGGTGCCGGGGAGTCTTCGAGTTGGTTCTCTGCGACGGCGGTGCCCTCGACAGCGTTCTCCTGGCGATGCCTCCTCTCCTCGTCTCCCTCGTGGTATGGGGCGGAGCGGTGGCTCAGGAAGCCGCTGCGTTGTTTGGCGGTCCTCCTGTGGCTGGGGCTGTGTTTCCGGGTCGGCCTGTCTTGGCTGCCTCCTCTCGGACTGCACTCTTTCTGGGAGACCTGGTAGGACGGGTTTGTGCCCGATCTTTTATTTTGGCTGGCATTTTGTGGTTTATTTCCTGTTTGTGGCAGTTTCCTGGCCTGGGCATTCATTGGATGGTTCCTGGTGGGTTCTCTCTACATTTGGGTGTCGGGGAGTTGCTTCTCCATTCCTCTGCTGCCATGGGTCGCAAACGGGTGTTCAAGAGGAACAACCTGGTTTCTTCTTCCTCTTCTTCCTCTCCTGATGATTCTCCTGTTCCCCCAAGCGCCCTCGGAGTCGGGGCCTTTCTGGGGGTGATGTGCCTCTCATGTCCAAGGATGAAGTGCAGGGCATGATTGAGGCTGCTGTGGCTAAGGCTCTCTTGGCTCGTCCGGTGCCTGCTGCTCCTTCGCGTCCTCGCTCGCTGGATCCTGCTGGGGCTGTTTCCCTGTCGGATGAGGAGGGTCCTTCTACCTCCTCTGGGGGTAAATATATCTCCAGGGAGGAGAGGTGGGATGTTCTGGCTCATGTGCGGGACAATTTGGGGTTCCCTCCGTTCCAGCTGGGGGAGACGGATGGGAGTCTTTTTCCTCAGTATGCTTCTCCCTCCAAGTTGGGCATGCCCTTTCAGGGTCCGGTCAAGGACATGGTGTTGAGGGAGTGGCATGAGATCGATAAGTTGCAGGTCCCTCGCTTCCTTCAGAAGCTTTACCTTTGGAGGGGAGGATCCCTTGCCTCACAGTTTGAAACTGGACTCTATCCTGGCCACTCTGATTGGCAAAACTGCGATTCTGCCTGAGGATTGTACCGGCGGATGCTACTGATAGGAAGGTGGACTCTGGCCTTAAACGCTCCTTTGCTGCTGGGAATCTGGCGCTGCGGGCTAGCCTTTTCTCTGCCTACTCGGCGCAGTCTTTGGTGCAAGATTTCGAGAAATTGGCTGCCGCGGTTCAGGAGGGGTCTGAATGCTCTGACCTCCTGGCTGCTATGGAGCAGCAGGCTAGGCTGCTGGCGGACATTTCATCGGACGTGATAAAGTCTTCAGCTATGTCCACTGGAGCTTTGGTGGCGGCGCGTCGTTTCCTCTGGCTCCGGTCCTGGAAGGCTGATCCTGGAGAGAAGGCGGCTCTGTTGAAGTTGCCTTTTGATGGACTGGCTCTGTTTGGGGACCAATTGCCCGCCATGATTTCGAAGGCTTTCAAGGAGCGGAAGCATGCCTTGCCCTATAAGGGCGGATCGGCTCCGTCTTGCAGGCCTTGGAATAGGGCCCCTCGTTCTTCCCCTAAGCGTGATTCTCGTCAGTCTTTCCGCAGGCGGCGTTTTCAGCCCCGTTTTTCTCCCAAGCACGCTGCCTCCACGCCTAAAGGCCCTGCCAAGAAGGGTCCCTGACAACTACTGTCTGGCCGGTTCCCTGCCGGTGGGTGGTCGTCTTCGGCGTTTTCTTCCTCGGTGGCAGCAGGACGTTTCGGATGGCTGGGTCCTGAGCACTGTGGGTCATGGGTACGTGATCGACTTTGTGCTGGTTCCGCCGGATTCGGGGTTCGGCTGACTCCGGTGCCTGTCTCCGGTCCCCGCAGGGTGGCTCTGCTGGACGGGGTGTCCTGTTTGCTTGCCAAGAATGCCATCTGCCGGGTTCCTGTCGAGGAGATGGGGACGGGGACCTACTCCATTCTGTTTCTGGTGCGGAAGGTGACCGGCGGCTTTCGGCCTGTCCTCGATCTCAAGTGGGTCAACTCCTGGGTTCGGCCCATTCACTTCCGCATGTTGACCCTTCAGGCCATCATTCCTCTGGTTCAACCTGGCGACTTTCTGGCCTCCGTGGATCTCGAGGACGCCTATCTCCACTTCCCTGTGGCCGCTTCTTCTCAGCGTTTCCTGAGGTTCGCTGTGGGAGATGCCCATTTTCAGTTTTGCGTGCTTCCCTTCGGCCTCAGGTCCGCGCCCAGGGTTTTCACAAAGGTCCTGGCGACTCTCATGGCTCTCCTTCGTGCAGAGGGGGTTTTCATTCATCCTTATCTAGACGACCTCTTGCTGCATGCTGCGGGGGAGTCTCTTTTGCTCGCTCACATCGGGAGGGCCTTGGAGGTTCTTCAGGGGCACGGGTTTTTGGTGAACTGGGGAAAGTCTTCTTTGGTCCCCTCTCAAGACATGGTGTTCATCGGGGCTCGTTTTCAGACTTTGCTCGGCCTTGTTACCTTGTCCGACAAGCGCTTGGTCTCTCTTCAGTCGCAGGTTCGGGCCTTGATGTCCCGGGAGGCTTCTCCGGCGGTCCAGTGGCTGCGGGTGCAGGGGCACATGGCTTCCGTGGTGTTTCTGGTTCCTTGGGCTCGTTTTCATCTCCTCCGCCTGGCCAACTGGATCCTGTTGAGTTGGTCTCCAGGGTCTCAGAGTCTCCTGTCCCTGCTACCCATGACGGACCGGATCCGGGGGGAGCTCTCCTGGTGGTTCTGCCGGCGTCACCTTCTGGCCGGGGTTTCACTGGCTCCTCCGGCTCCGCTTGTGGTGACTACGGACGCCAGCCTGTCCGGATGGGGTGCTTGGCTGGGGTCGGATCAGGTTCAGGGGTGCTGGTCCCTGCTGAACTCACGGAGGTCCTCCAACTGGCGGGAGTTGAGGGCGATTTGGCTTGCCCTGGTGCACTTTCAGGACTTTCTGCAAGGTTGTTGGGTGTTGATTCAGACGGACAATCTGGTGGCGAAGTCCTAAGTCAACCGTCAGGGGGGGGACCCGGTCCCGGTCCTTGAACTTGATTGCCAGCGTCATCTTTCAGTGGGCTCAGGTCTGGGTGCTGGGTCTGTCGGCTCTCTACATTCAAGGGGTGGACAATGTGAGGGCGGATCTGTTGAGCAGGGACATTCCGTCATCTCGGGAGTTCTCTCTCCTTCCCGGTGTGTTCGTCCAGTTGGTGGGTCGTTGGGGCCTCTCTGTGGTGGACCTGTTTGCGGATCCGGGGAATGCCAAAGTGGTCCTGTTCTGTTCTCTGGGCAGGTGTCCCGGGTCTCTGGGGGTCGACGGCTTGACCTGTCCTTGGCCTCGGGGTCTGCTGTACGCCTTCCCCCCCTTTCCGCTGCTCCGCTCCTTTCTGGTGCGGGTCCGCAGGGACTGTGCTCAGGTGTTGTTGGTGGCTCCCTGTTGGCCACGGGCGAATTGGTTTCATCTCCTGTCCAAGCTGTGTTGCGACCGGGAGTGGGTCCTTCCACTGGTTCCGTCCCCTTTGGAGTTTCCGGCCCTTCCTCTGGATTCTCTGCGGAGGTTGCGCCTGGCGGTTGAACGGCAGGGCTTAGCTGGGTTGGGGGTTCCTGCCCAGTTGGCAGTTACTTTGCAGGCTTCCCGTAGATCCTCTACTCTGCTTTCCTATGCTAGGCATTGGCGGGTCTTTTCGGCCTGGTGTGCTGGCAAGGGTGTTGATCCCACGGTTGCTGACCTCTTTGTGGTGATGCAGTTCCTTCAGGATGGGGCTCTTCTGGGGTTGTCGGTGGCTTCTCTGCGGGTGCAGTGGGCGGCTATTCAGGCTTTTCGGGGCTCCTGGCGTAATTTGCGGGATGAGGGGGCTCGGATGCCTCGTTTTTTTCAGGGTCTGTTGAATTTGTTTCCCCGCCCTGTTCGGTCCTTCCCTTCGTGGGATTTGCATCTGGTGTTGGATGTCCTGTCTGGTCCTCCCTTTGAGCCCCTTGAGGGTCTGGAGTTGCGTCTCTTGACTTTTAAGACTTGTTTTTTGGTCGCTATCACCTCAGCGCGGCGCTTGGGGGAGTTGGGGGCCTTGTCTTATAAGTTTCCCTTCTGTAAGGTCTTTTCGGATCGGGTGGTTCTGGTTCGGGTTCCGTCCTTTGTCCCTAAAGTCAATTCGGCTTTTCACCTCAGTCAGGAGGTGATTTTGCCTGAATTCTGTCCTGCTCCTTCCTCGGCTGAGGATTGTCGCTTGCATTGTTTGGATGTCATTCAGGCTTTGCTGTGGTACCTACAGGTTGTGGAGTCCTTCCGGGTGGGGGACTCTTCCTGTCCGGTCGGGCTAGGTAGGGTGTTAAGCCTTCCACGGCTACTTTGAGTCGTTGGATTCGGTCCACGGTCTTGATGGCTTACCATCTTAAGGGGGTGGCTCCTCCTGTGGGGGTTCAGGGGCGTTCCACTCGCAGTATGGCGGCTACGGTGGCTGCGTTGCAGGGGGCTTCGGTGGTGGAAATCTGTAGGGCGGCAACCTGGTCTTCTCCCTCTACTTTTGTCCGTCACTATCGAATTGCGAGTCTGGAGCGTTTGGATACTGTTCTGGGCCACAGGGTTTTGTCCTCTATGCGGGACCAGGGATGTTGATCTGCTGTGTTTGAGGCACTGTATTAAATTTTGGTGTTTCTTTATCACTAAGTTGTCAGTCTCTGTTTTCTTCTGCTTGCTATGTCCTCATTAGTACTGAAGGAAGGCGAGGGAGGGACGGGAGGTAATGCTTCCATTTCTAACGATAATGGCATTACTCCTAGTCCTACTCCCTCGCCTTCCTTCGAGGACCCTCCCTCCCTCCCGGTGCGGTTCAACTGAGTGCTAGCTCGGCTTGTTTACGTACAGGTGGGGGGCGGGCAGAGTTTTTATGCTGGGGGTGGGTCTGGGTGGGAGGCGGGGCCTCATTAGTACTGAAGGAAGGCGAGGGAGTAGGACTAGGAGTAATGCCATTATCGTTAGAAATGGAATCATACCAAATCCTTGTAAAGTCTGCTCAAGACTACCTCTGCCAGCATCGGAGAACGAGAGTGCTTATCCCAGGCCATGGCTAAGTGGTGCGAGCCCTGCACTCGAAGTGGGACAACCCAACACCCTGGGACCTATTCACAAAGGCATTTTAGTGTTAGTAACGGACCACTCCTGTACATACTCCTACATGTCTTTGCGAATTGACACTAAAACATCCGAAACGGAATTGCATAGGGAATATTCACATAAAATTCGTAGAGAGAGAGGGCTGTATGCTCCCTGTCTCATTTACTAACAGGGAGTTGGAAAATTCACAGAAGCATTTAAGAGTGCGTAAAAGAACTACTTCCCGTACCCATACTTTTGTGAAGGGACCTCCCGATCTACCTTCGCCGACTCCAGATGGCTTTGACAACATTATCCCATCCTGAGCCCTCTAAACTGGTCCCTCTGAGATCTGGTATCGTCCCTGACACGCCTGGCATCTGCTGTAATACACCCAGCAGCAGCCTGCGGACTCCCAGAAATACTGTGCTCAGGCTGGGTCATACTGCTGTCAAGATGCAAGGGTCTGCATCCTAAAACACCGTACGATCACATAAAAACAAATGCAACCTTTTGCAAAAATGAGCCTTTGTGAAGGACCCCCATTTAGGCGAGTAGGCTGCAGGCTTCAGCCCTGCGATCAGGATACAGATAGCCTATACTAGTCTAGAACACCGACCAGTGGCAGACACGTAATCATAGCACGGATTATAATCTTGTGATGTGTCGCACATCGCTGCATCCGTTTACACTAATGCCACGTGTGTAGTCGGCGTGGAAAGATCCCGCCCCCGGGATCGAGGTGATAATTGCTGGGCTTTTGGTTAGAACAATCTGCTGACAGTGAGTCAGCTCCTGCACGGTGTACACAGGCCTATCAGGAGGCCAAAGTGTGACTATGTAAAGAAGCAGTGCATTGTGATGTCAGCAGGTAACGTAGACAAACAGACCACTGTGATTTCAGCTGGTGATATAAACAACCAGAGCCCTCTGGAATCAGTGAGGTAAACCACCAGAGAACTGTGACGTCAGCTGGTGGGGCACACAACCAGAGCAGTGTGATGTCATATAGTGATTGAACCTGGTGATGTAAACAACCAGTGCACTGTGTTGTCAGCTAATTATGTAAACACACTGTGAATTGTGATGTCATCTGGTAATGAAAACAACCAGAGCACTGTGATGGCAGCTGGTGTTATGGGCGCACAATGCGTTGTGATGTCGGCTGGTAAAGTAAACCGACAATTGTGATGTCAGCTAGTTATGGAAACACACGCCTTCTCTTGAAGACGCTTTGTTGGACCAACAATGGAAGGCAGAAATTCATATTTTGGGGAACTTCGAAAGGCTTGCGGCTTGCGCTGGGAACTTCCGGCTCTGGCTTCCTCTGCGCAGCAGTTTCGGGAAGGCCGCTACCAGCACTGCGGCGGGGCTACCGGAGCCATCAGGCAGGGAGTCGTTAAGAGTAACACATTTGTCTCTGTTCCCTGGCTGCGGGTCTCTGAAGGCGGCTGTGGGCGGGCACTGAAAGGCAGGAGATGCTGGCTGCCGATAGGAGCGGTCACGCAGACACACCGGTTTCTGCAGCCTCTGTTAATGTCCAATCCTCGCTGCTTCACTGCCCATGGGAACCGGAGAGCGCCCCGCCTTCACCGTGACCGCTCTAAGACATCTCTACTAGTATCTTCCGGATTCTCACTTTGAGTGATCCCTACAACCGCGAATGACCCCATGTCTTCTGGGTGTGCCCTTTGGGGAGACACTTTCTGTGTGACTACTACATAAATGCTTTCTGCCTGAAACCTCTTTCGTGTTGCGTATGATGTGTAAAGTGCACTAATGCCAAACCTTTCAGGCGCTGTACTCCCAACGATTTACCCACAGAAAGCATGGGTGAGAGGGGGAAACTACTAGGGGAAATGCAGCGTTTTAACCTGCTTCCTAAAAATGGCAAGCAATGGCTGGGCAGGCAGATGGTGTGGTAGTCTTACAGACCTTATCCGCAGCACCAGAGCTCTGTCTCCACAAACGTTTTCATAGTACTGAAGATTTAAACTGGACTGTTGCAGACCGGGAGCCACTGCCATCTGCACGACTCCACCAGGCCGCATACTCAGTGTGTGACCTTAAACTGCAACAAGCTCTCTGTTTAACCCCACACTGGCCACACCCATGTCTATTGTAATGCTAAACAGCCATGCACTTTCCAAGTGACTTCCATCGCTCACCTTTTATCAGTGCGGTACCCATGCGCCATCCTTCCCATGTGAGCCCTTGACTGTCGCACAACTTACGTCCCAACCTGAAGAGCCAGAGGGCCTGATTCAAAGGTAAATATACACATTTATACTTAATCACATGTACAATTACTACTACACCAAGGTGTAACCCTGTACATTTTTGGATTCACCATTTCAGGGTCGAGATTTACACCTAGATGTAGACTTCCATGTCTCCATCCTCTCAAATCAGGGGGTGGAGCCTCCTACAACAGGAATTACGAGTGTAAAAACTTTGTACATGTAGGTTGAGATGTCCGCCACTGTAGGGTATCCCCGTACCATCGGAAAGTGTAGAGAAAATTATTATTGTTTTTAATTCTTTAAAAAATGCTAATGTAGAATATAAATGTGAACTAAAATATCTATTATTAACTTAAAGCTACTACAGATAAAAGAAAATACTACACACATTAAGATTTTGAAAAAAAGCTTTACTACCCTAACATTTTGATTATGTAGTACATCTTGTTATGAGCTGAATCAATTTGAATTATTTTGTATTTAATAAAAGTTTACTAAATTTAAAAAATAATAATATCAAACACAGCTCTTTTGTGGCTGTGCTTGCATTAGCATGTCCCTCTAACCCCATCCTTAATTTTCCCATTTACTATCAAGTAGTCCCCATTTTCCAGCCACTTCCCCCGTGCCCTTGTTACATTTAGTACTAAATGTATACCTAAGTGTGCAGAAATCACACACAAAAGATGTGAGGATGTCACCAGTAACAGGTAGGTTTGTGAATTACATTTTGTAGTAAGGGAGTAGTACACTTCTTTACATACTACAAAATGCAGTTTGGGAATCGGCCCCAGTCTTTATATATGCCCACACGCTCAGAGCATGCAACAATCAATGAGGTCACCTTGTGTTTCTCAGAACCTGGGCTATTTACGGTACATATAAAACATGTGGTGCTGTCAGATTTATGAATTCATGCTTCAGTACTTGAGAGACAGGCTGTCAAAGCAATCCCCTCATAGGTAAATTAATTCAGCAATTAAAACAGACATTGTTGGGAATTTGTCCTTTTTGCAGGGTCTCTCTGGATTTTTCGGCTGAACCCCGTTTTTGCTGGCTATAAAAATCTGTGCATTTTAACCCTGCTAACCAAATGTAAAGCGCTTGTGTGCCTCCTTTCAACATGGTAAATGTGGTATACTGCTGATTGCCACATTTAATTTACTTACAAGTGCCTACTATATGGTACCAATGCTACCGGTGGACTGCACGGCTCATTGTGCCATCCACTGCGGTGGCACTGTGAAGCATGTTTCCACACCGACTATTGCAGTTTATAAAACTGCTACTTCAACCTGTCAAAATAAACTCTTTTGACAGGCCTACACTTTTTTAATATTAATAAGTCACCCTACATAGACCTTATTCCCCATAAGGCAGGAATCATGGTATTTAAAAGTAGGACATGCAAAAGTTTAATGTTAAACATGTAGTTGCAGTGAAAAAATCCTAACAGCTACTTTCACCGTAGCAGGGTTGGGTGTTCCATTGGAAGGCATTAGGAGCCAACATTAAATTTAATCAATGTTATCACCGCAAGCTAAAAATGTAATTTTTGGACCCGTTTAAATAAATATTACAAGCTCATGTCAATGGTGAAGCCGGAATGTAATAACTATTTTGGAAAAATGACTTTTACAAAGTCACATTTGCCATTTGCCCTGCTTTGACATCAGGGTCAAATCCTGCTGGAATGTCAACACCTGCTTGACAGGTCTGCTGGGGTTTTTTCATATGACACTTGGGGTGCACTTCAAAGGAGGGACACAAAATGCCAATACAATGTGTGTATATACTGTCTGCTTGCTGAACTCTGCTTTTGTTCAACCAGACTTCTGTCTAAGTTTGTTGGGGGTACAAGGACTACCTAAAGCTGCATTTTAGAGTTAGATGTGAGAGGAGACTAGGATTGCCAAAGCACACTACACACTCACTCTGACACACACACACACACACACACACATACCTCTCAAGAGCCCAAGTTTAGTATGGCTGAAGACTTCGGCCATCTTAAAAATGCCAAACGTGTGTGGGGATAGACCTGGGAACCTTTACCCCTTTGGTAAGGGCATCCCCAAGGGTCATTCCCCCCTACTAGCTCATGCCATTAGTAAATCTGGCATCTACAGGGAACCACTTAAGAACACTCCTGGGCCCATAGAAGAACAGAAAAGGACAACCTGCTGTCTGAGACCTGACAAGAACCTAAAAGACTGACTTGACTGGCCTACCCTCCCTCTTGCACCCAGGAAAAAGAAGTGGACCCCAAATGTCATAAAGTAGATCTTCTGTTCAAGCTATGGGGACACAACAAGCTACAAGAGGGCTTTTCCTGCAACTGCCCAGCTGACCAGTGGCAAATAACCTGAACTGGACCCTCCTGTTGGCCTCAGCCAGCCACCCTGCGCATCTCCCAGTGCCTCTCCCGAGATCCCGGGTGCTGTAGAAGTGTGTTCCTGTGGTAGATAGGGACTTAAAGGACTAAAGTCAAAATGTAAAATCTAGGACTAGGACGAACCAGGTTAGTATATCGGACCCGTACTCCATTGAAGGCAGTGTCAAATTGTACCTAGGTCCTCTTTTACAGCGACTATTGACTATCATTGCCATTTTGTACTTCTTGGTGCTATTGCTGCTTAAAACTTTTTAAAAATCATATCTTCGGTTCCCCTTGTTCAATTCTTGATATTTTGGTGTCATTTACGTTTATTGGAAGTTTCTTTTTTAAATTGATTTTGGGATTTTTATTGTTTAGCATTTCAGCTTTACTATTTCAGTACTGCATAAATACTTTTCACATCGCCTTATGTGAAGCCGGTCTGCTGCCAGTGGATTGAGCTCCAGTTAATTTATTGACTTCGAGAGTTCACCCTGACAAGGATTGTGATTATTATTTGAGGTGGGTGCCCTCCTCCCTCAACTAACAACCCAATTTATACATGAGATTTGCATGCAAAGCTAGTGTTTTGCAGTACCATTCAGTGATGAGCTAAAACCAAAAATCCCTTTTGTAATCTGACATCAAAATCGACTTTTTATTTTGAAATGGACTTCTGATTTTTAATTGCCCATTTTTTTCCCTAAATTTCATTCCTACTCCTGTTTTGCACCTAGGATTTTTGGAAGAAAGGAAGTTGATTTGGACAGCATTCAGAGCATCAGCATGACAGATCAGAGGATAGTGCGTAAGAAGAGGGGGGCTGAAGCTGGCAGAGGGGTCCAAGACGTTGGAGTGCCAGGAAGCCCTCAGAACGTAGGAAGAAGTCCGCTTGTTACAGTCCATCACACAGGAGCAAGAAGATGATGGAGAGAATGAGGAGGAAGAGGGGGATGCCCATGCAGTGGCCCCAGTACCAGAGGAAGGGGTGCCCTCCAAACCTAGGTCACCTTCCTTGTCCAGTGTAGGCAGACATGTGTCCTCCCAAGGTCTTACGCTGGCAGAGATAGAGGACAGACTAACAGAGAGGTCTCTGAAGTTGCAAATGGCAACTCTTGCCCTGGAGGAAAAGAAGCTGGATGCTAAATAGAAGAATATAGCAGCAGAGATGTTACTGGAGGAGAAACGATTAGTCTTGAAAGAGAAGGCCGCCCTGCTGGACCATAACAGAGTCCAGAGAGAACTGGACTAGAGAGCCAAAAGGGCTTCTGAGTCCAGTGAAGTGCCTAGGAGAAGGAAAAGGGCCCACATGCCTCAAAGACCTCATGTCTAGCTTTGTGGTGGAGGATAGCAGACAACTGTTTTGAGGCCTAAGAGAAGGTCTTCTGTATGCATAGTATCCCGGCAGGAGGACTGAGGAGCTATCCTCTGGAAGTACATGCCCACCACAGGGATACCTTGCTGGCCCTTGAGAAGGCCGACCAGATGAGATACGCCCCCCATGAAGGAAGCCCTTGTTGTAAAGTTTGGTTTAACTCCAGGAAGGCATCCCCTGAAGTTCAGGGACAACCAGAAGCAGTCCCGTCAGTCATGGGTTGATTTTGTGGATTACTCCAGTAAGGAGCGGGATGGTTGGGTGAAGGGCAGCAAAGTAAATAATTATGATGGGATTTACAATTTAATACTGAAGGAGCGCAAGTACAGTTAATGTTTTACGTCAGCACCTTATTGATTCTAAACTTACTATACCCAGAGAGCAGAAAGAGGCTGATCCCTGGATCAGCACCAGAGTGTGTCCAGAAAGGCACCTGCCAGGGACCCCAAAAAGGGCGATTTGGTCCTGCTCGGCAAAAGGATGGGATGGTCCAGGATAAAAATCAGAGAAGCTCCCCAAATGGCCCCAAAAGAGTTTGGAGGAAAAGGTTTCACATACCCTTTCTGCACACGAGGGGAGGTTCTGATTGGCAGAAGCCTAAGATGCCCTTTCCTCCGCCCAAGTTTTATGACTGTTACCAGTCAGGGCACAAGGGAGGGGAAAAACCACCCACAGGGAGGCCTTTCACAGGAGTGGCCAATGTGGGGTTGACCCCAAGAGGAGAAGGTAGAGCATGCCCTAGTGTCCCTTAGTTGGGATGTAACCCAGAAGGTAAGCGGTTGATCCCAGGGATGAGAGTCATGACTTTCACCAGATCACAGTAAACGGGGTCCATGTCATTGCTCTGAAGGATACTTGTGCCAGCCATCAGGACCTTGGCGGTAGAAAAGCTGGTTGCCCCAGAGCAGTATATGCCAAGACAGGTATGTCTGGTAACTCAGGCCCATGGTATCCCTGGAATGGCGGGCAGGGGGAGTGGCCTAGGAGGGTTATAGTCAGTCCCCCTGGTGCCCACTGACTACATCCCTGACAATTAACTACTGCCGGTGAGAGAACAACTGGCTGTGGAGTCTGCTACGGGTGCCACATAGAGCGACCTCTAGGAGCCCTTTCACAAATACTAGTGTGTTCCCTTTTTGCTGTCCTGAGGAAGACCTGAACGGATGATTGAATATCACGTATAGACACACAGGTCTAAACATCGCCGGAAATAGAATTGCCTGTACTACGTGACGGTGTTGGGAGGTCATATGTTTTGTGTGGCCCCCGCAGGGCCGTACACTTTCCACGTGCACCCACGTCCCGTGACCCCACTCAGCCACACGCACTCCACGTGGTCCCTGCACAGTCACTCACACTCCACAGGGCCCCTGCAAAGTTCCACATTTTATGCGTGACAGAAAAAAACCGAGCCGCCCACCTCTCGTGCAGCCCTGAGCACATATGTACTTCCCGTGTCATCAGGAAACATACGGTTCCTCCCTCCAGCCTGACTCATGCAATAATTGAGATAAAACAATGCATTTTCAGACCTTCGTTGCAAACTCCAGCAGTCGGGCTTTCCTGTTGGCTACTGGCTTGGCAGGAGTAATGGTCTGGGCCCACAAAGTTTCCCGAGGGCCGGCATTGATCTTGTCAGCTCTTTCCTAATGTCGGAACTTTCAGTCAGCTGTGTCCTTGATGACGTGGTATCCGTGAACCCCCCTCCCCCATTCAACTCCGCGTGCCCTGCGCCATCCGCACAGGTCTGCTGACATAGGAACCCGTTTCCGAGGGCGTCCAGAGTGTTTGCGTCAACAGCCTTGATGTCAGGCGTTGCATTCCCACTTTCGAACGTCGTATCTAGGAAGCGTCGAGTGTGGTATATTGTGGACAGCGGAAGTTGAACCAGGAAATCCGAGTTCTAATCCCGCCCGGGTCACCAACATGGCCAAAGCGTTGAATCGAGGACAACTCATTGTCGTACTCGCTCCCTTTTCCCATATCTTCAGAAAACTTTAGAGGCGCTTAGAAACAGGCGAACCACAGCCAGGAAGCACTACACATAAAATGCCGATTAAATGCGAAGAGGGCAATGCGTCCCTGCCAGAATTCTGTCTTCAAGAATGTTATTAGAAAGCAACCGCCGCCAGTCCAGAATAAACACGAGGAGGCCAACATCAAACAGCGAGTGCACGTTCATCTACTGGCAGGAAAGGTGAGGTGCGCGTCGGCCTCGTGCCCAGCAGCAGTCACAGCTGTGCGGCTTGGACTGGGGCCAAGGCACGGTGCCAGGGGATGTATACAGACAAGCCAATTAATGGCAAAGCAAAACACGCTTGGAACTCTAGTGGGATTGGGGGGTGTATTGTACTGTAGCTCCTGCAAAAAGCGCTTCAGACGCCTCACCACCCCCTGAGAAGATGCCGAAGCGCATGGTGAGAACATTGCGCTGTAGATGGAACAATGTGTCTTTTATGTTGAATTTACAGCGCCCACTGTGGACCAAACAGGCGCTTCGAGCACACAAATAAGCATGCGTTTTTCAAGCACTTGGTGAACAGCAGTAGGCAGTATATACACATGAATAAATGGGTTTCTCATATGAGAATAATCATGTTATAGCACATACCATAAACTGAATTTTCTACTAGTGCTTAACTACCACTTGTTACCACCCAATTTAAAATACTCTTTCTATCTGCATAGGGAAGATGAAAGGCTAAGTTGACCAGACAGCGATTCGAAGTGCAACCTGCTAGTTATACACAGATCTCTATAGCAGGCTTTCAACTCACTGAGCTGCCATGCTGTGTCCTACTGCCATCTGGCAACTTCTTGGCCCTTACAAAATAAAATAATAATTAAAAAAGCGCACAACAACAGCACCTTCAGGATCCATCTCTGTAGGGCTGGATGCAGACCTGTCATCAGGATTCAAATGTATGACTTGCAAGATCCCCCCATTTCCCCCCGCGCACCTCTCCATGGCCCCTCTGCCTCCCCTTCGATCTCATTCCCCACTTTGTGTCAAACGTCTGAAGTTAGGTACTACTGAGCAGGATTCGGCGCTGTGTAAGGCCTGAGCAGAGAATACTACACACAAACTTTCAGGTTGCGATCCACCATACTCTCTGAGATGTCTTCACCTACGCGGGGTCAGCTGTAGGCAGACTCGGCTGTGAATCGAGGGTACAAGCCACAACGGAAGCTCCTTTTCAAGCTCTTGGACCATCCCAGAGAGGGTGAGAAACAGCAAAAACCATCATGAGCTCATGCCGGAACTGAAGATCCGGCTTTTCCCAAACGCTGGACCCACCCGAACCCAAGCTCCCCCACTGAGTGGTTTGTATAGGCGGCTTGTGGTCCTAACCTCACAATCCCTTGCTTACAACCACAAGCCTAAGCCGCAGGTCTGGAGAGCATGCTCTCCAGACCTCAAGCACCACACCACAACTCAACACCAACATATGTGGCCACTGGCAACCCCCTCTCCCATCCATGCACTGTATTAACCAGACAGCCGACTGCCAGGAAGCGCTTTGGGACCTCGACAAGAGGTAGGAAAGCAGCATAGAAATGCTACAATACAATGCAAAATATGAGTTATCATTATTGCACACCAAGAAACACTCCCAGGATGCACCACAAGAAATGGGGGGAGGTGAGAGATAAATGAAAAAGGCAGTATTGTATCTTCCAGCAGCACCCAGAGGTTTACAGGGTAGAAGAAACAGAGAGCTGCAAATTCCATGATGTCATCCTTAATAGGAGCCGGTACAATAGGTGTGTATATGTGTATATATATATATATATATATATATATATATATATATATATATATATCTCATCAAAAAGAGTTGCCTCTGTGGGGACGTCCTCTCGGAAGGTAAATCTCTAAAACTGAGGACTGCAGAAAGAACAGCACTGCCCCTTCATCAAGTGAAACGGCTCTACGCGTTTCAGACCTGCGTCCTTGATCACGAGCCTCACTTCAGGTAAGACAGCAAACAGCATGTAAGACTTCTGCAAACTTTATTTCAACACGCCCAGATGGGCGTTTCTCCCGCCCTCAGGAGCGAAGCACTCTGGTATTGGCAGTTCTTACATAGATAAATACCCCAGTGGGTGTTTGTCCATCTCCTTACATGCTGTTTGCTGTCTTACCTGAAGTGAGGCTCGTGATCAAGAGCGCAGGTCTGAAGCAGCGTAGAGCCGTTTCACTTGATGAAGGGGCAGTGCTGTTCTTTCTGCCGTCCTCAGTTTTAGAGATTTACCTTCCGAGAGGACGTCCCCACAGAGGCAACTCTTTTTGATGGTATTTAAAAGCGGCCCTGCCGGTCGCGGGGATGAACCGCCGCGTCGTAGCGGATCCTAAGCAGCTGGAGGTCTGGCTGCTGTTTGGAGCGGAGGGCTCACACGGAGTGACGTTTATTTGCAGCAAGTACAGCGCTTGTCTTTTTATCAACCCACTGAGGATATTATTTGCACTGAATTAAGGAGATGGACAAACACCCACTGGGGTATTTATCTATGTAAGAACTGCCAATACCAGAGTGCTTCGCTCCTGAGGGCGGGAGAAACGCCCATCTGGGCGTGTTGAAATAAAGTTTGCAGAAGTCTTACATGCTGTTTGCTGTCTTACCTGAAGTGAGGCTCGTGATCAAGGACGCGGGTCTGAAACGTGTAGAGCTGTTTCACTTGATGAAGGGGCAGTGCTGTTCTTTCTGCAGTCCTCAGTTTTAGAGATTTACCTTCCGAGAGGACGTCCCCACAGAGGCAACTCTTTTTGATGGTATATATATATATATATATATATATATATATATATGTGTATATAGTACTATTTGTGTCCTGCAAACCTAGACTAAAAGGCAGCAGAGTGCTGCACAGAGATAAAGCCAAAGATGCATGTATGTCTGAGGTATGAAGGTCAGTGGTCCAAGGCTGAGAGCATGAGCTGGTCCCCCTTTACATAATGTGTCCCGGTAGAGAAATACAGGTCATTAAATGACCCCCTATACCTGCGTGCCATTGTTTATCAAACATGGCATCTTCGCTTTGCACCTATTTGACGAGTCCTTGGTCCTACTCATGTCCCAGCATAAGACAGGTGTACAGACATCAGTATATCCCACCCACAAAAACTGCCCGCGGGGCTGGGCACTTTTAGGTTAACTGCGCTCCATGATGGGATTTATTTATTTTTACAGTTTTTATAGCACAAAACAGTAATCAAAGTGCTTAACAGAGCTCAGCTGCACAAGAATAAGATACAGTGAAAACTAGATAGACATTTATTTACACAAATGTCAATTATTAAGAGTGTATAAATAAAAAGTACATTTTATCTTCCGACAAATAAGAGGAGACAGACTACCCTATGGTTTAAGAGGACATAGGAAAGCGATGTCTATCAATTAAGAGGCACACCAGGTCTTGTTTGAAAACTGCATGTGAGGGAGATACCATCACTGGAAAAGTCCCACATTCTGGAAAAAACAGCACCAGGGCTCGTGCATGCGATACCCAGCATCTCCAGAAGTGTCAGAACTCTGCAATTTCTGAAGACCCCTGAGATGATGTGCTTCTGGGAAAGAGTGCATTCTGCTGTGCTCCGAGAAAGAGGTTTTGGCGCAATTGAGGACCAGTGCTCAGTATAACTAGTGAATTTGTTCAATATGGAGATTCGCCGATCTTTGCGTAAATTCCGATTAGGCCAAACATGCATATGACGTAGATGGTTCCTGGTGTGGTAGCCAACATCTCGAGGGTCAGTTATGCAACATCGATACACAGCCAAAGCACCAGCACTCTGCTTAGAACTCTGTCGCGGGACATGGCATCCTGCCCTCCTTGGACAGTTTTCTCTAGAGATGTCTTGGGTGTATGAGCCATCACGCTCGCCTATAAAAGGATGGGGGGTTACTGCGTTACGCGTAACCTCTCCAATGACTCCCTCTACAATCACCCTCACTGCCTCAATTCAGGAAGGACCTCAAGACCTGGCAGAAAGGTGCCTCCATGCCCTGCAGGCGTTTTTAATGAAAATGATGCACTATCCCTCTATTTGGAAGTCTCTAAAAACAAAATATACCTTAAAGAAAGCCATCTGTAAAACAATGAAGGCAATCTTAGTTTTTACAGTATATACAGTCCTATTTGTGTATACTGAACTGTTCACTGAATGCGACAGTTTCATGATTTTGATTAAACCAAACTAAATATTGTTTTGATTTTTTTTAAAGGAAGGTTAAAAAAAAACTTTGCACATACAAAAGTATGTTTTCATTGTAAGTAAAAGCATCTGAAAAAAATATGATGCAGTGTGAGAAGGCAACCAAAGCAAATTCAAACCTGTTACCGGTTGTATGACAGGCCTGTGAATGGGATTAGTTCAAAGGGTTGTAAATTTACCACCGATTCAACTCTATAAAGGATACCTTAGTTGCCAGTTAAACAATAAGGCTATAAACACGTTACCTTGTCCCCAACAGAGACAGGATTTTGTTAGTAGTTATAAGACGAACTTGAGTCAACTAACCGCAATCACGGTTATAGCTTGAACAGATACATTTTTTAGGATGATATTTACACCAGTAAAATCAGTGTGTGCAATTCAAAAAAATGCACGTACCGGTCACACCAAATGAAAGACATTGGCACATCGCGCAAAACACAAGCACACAACTCATACCAACAACATACAATGTCAGTGTGCAGAAAATATCACGATCACTCCATACGGGATATGTACCGCGGAGGATGGGCCTCTCTTCCGCACTTCTGGTAAACAACTACAACCCTGGGACCAGGAAGGACTTCTCTACGCCTGGAAAAGGCCCCCCAAGCAAGGACACCCCCACCCCCTCGCTGCCAGCATCCTGCCTGGGATATTTTTCCAACCAGCATTGTGTGCAAAATTAGTAACTCGCGCCCTTCCTTCATTTCCACAGAAAGAGGGGGCGTTCTCCTTTTGAATTGCGTATACGTTTACAGGATGTTTTTCTGGGTTTGCAGGCCTTGCTCGTGGCGACACTTTTTTCAGTAAAAAAAGGTGGATGTGGTTGCACTGCAGGCCCTGCTGCAGTCTCCATTGCGTCCCCCCCCCTTGACGCGTGGAGGCTCCTTCCGCCACTTAAGCACCAATCATCCACCACGCAAAACTATCATTTTAACGTCTACGGTTTTCGCCTTCCTGTGTAAACAGCACCAGACCTAAAATCATAGCTTAGTGCAATGCGCCAACCCCTCTCTGCCACGCCTCTTCTCTCATTGGATCTCCCACAAACCCCTTCCCTCGGCAGCATTTATTTGTAAACTTTTATACCACCCTATTGCACACAAGTTCATTTCCTTTTACATTCTAGGTTGTGTCACTTGAGGTATCCAAGGATGTGAACTTTCCGGGGGAAAATGGCTCCGTCTGTGCACACTACTAGAATGTAAAACTCAATGGGACTGGGGTCCAGAGACGCCCACGTGAACCTAACCTAGCTAATCACCCATGCTTTCCTTCCTCAGCAGGAATATTTGTAATCATAATTATATAGGGCTTACTACCTCAGATAAGACGTCAAAGCACTTTTCGGCGAGTAGCATGCTACTCCAGAACCCAAAAAGGATTAGTGGTGGATTAGTATAGGGAAATATGAGTTAATTTGAGCGCTGGACATGCGAGTCTTAGTTGGATTGAATAGGATAATGGAGGGATAGAAGAGGGAAGAGTCTAGAAAGTGTTATTTGGGAGATCTTAGTAGTAAAAGGAGGTTTGGGGCGAATATAAGGAGAGATGGACGAGGGAAGAGTCTCTAGAAAGGGATTAGGGAAATCATGGTAGTAAAATGAGGTTTGGGATGAGTCAAAGGAGGGATACATGAGGGAAGAATTTAGAAATGGTTGTTCGGGAGATCATAGTAGTAAAATAACGTTTGAAGTGAGCCGAGGAGGAAAGAGTCTAGAAAGTTATTTTGGAGAGCATAGTGGTAATTTCAAACTGAATGGAATGGAATGGGCCTCGAGCCCTCCCTGATGGCGCCATGCTCACAGCAAAGTTGGTAGATTTTCTCAGCAGGCTGGTGGCTCGCTTCCCCAGGACAGAAATGAGCTACCGACTAACACCACCTGGGGAAACCTTTATCCCACTTGGTGACTGCTCTTGAAGCTACATCTTGAACTTCCACCCGTATAGACACAGGCTTGTTCTTCAAAGGACCATGCACATTTTTTTTTTAGATCGTCATGGCAATCCTGCGTCTCTGCAATGGGAACCCTTGTGGTGTGGACATACGTGTCCTCGTCAGATGGCCATGGTGTCATTGTCAGATCATTAGTCAAGAGAGGGACTAAAAGGGGCTTTTGGTAAGGTCCAGCATACATGCCCAGGTAATTTAAACAAGAAATGGTATGCCGTTCCTGAGTGGTTCAAAAAGGGTTAGTAGTGGAGAGAGAGATACAGATAGGATGATGTAGTCCTATGTCATGGAGTAGGATATTATCCTTTCGGAACTAGGGCCCTCACACACCCAGCCAGCTAGGTGTCATGCTTCATCATTGGGTCTGCTCCTCGTCGGGTCGGCGCTGCAATACCAAACGGGTAAAAGGGTCATTTAGAGTAGAGCTCTAGGATCTGGAAACATTACATTCAGATAAGTCGCCACTCTGCCTTCTTTTAATCAGGTGGGAGCCATCTTATTAAAATTGCTTTTGAACTACCCAACCTGTTTTTATCCCACACTTTCACCGCACCACATCTACACTTTCCTAGGCCCCTTACTCACACCTCACCAAATGGCAGGAACAAAAGATCTCCGCTAAAGAGCCCCTCATTGGGTGCCCGTTGGGTATTGCAGCGCCGACCCGACGAGGAGCAGACCCAATGATGAAGCATGACACCTAGCTGGCTGGGTGTGTGAGGGCCCTAGTTCCGAAAGGATAATATCCCACTCCATGACACAGGACTACATCATCCTATCTGTATCTCTCTCTCCACTACTAACCCTTTTTGACCCACTCAGGAACGGCATACCAGTCATTGTCAGATCTCCATGAGCATCATCAATCCCAGATCCAACATCATCGTCAGATCCCCCATTTAAATTCGCCACAGGAATCGTCTTTCAATGAACACAAGCACCTTCATCAGGCGGCATAATCTCGTCCTCATCAAATCACCACAAACTTCCTCCTTAAACTCACATCTTGATGACAGCTCACATATCACTGGGACGTCATCGATCTATGTGCTGGGCATCATCTTTACATTGGGATGGTGGGTAGCACCTCACAACGTGACACAATCATATACCTCACACCAATGTGATGAACAGTGTAGGAAATCCGCCTTTTTTTGTGTGGTCAACGTAGATTTTTCACCATTTGCTGGACCCTATATTTCTGTTGGCTTTAGAAATCTGTGTACGTTAATCCTGCTAACCAGTTGTAAAGTGCTTGTGCTCCCCTGTGACCATGGTTACATTGGCTTACTGCAGATTGGCATATTTAACTTGCTCATAAGTCCCTAATATATGGTTTAAACAGTGCACTCAGGCCTGGAAATTAAATGCCACTTGTGGACTGCAGCACCTGTTGTGTTATGTGTATTTGTAAATCACACTATTGCCAATGAGGGTGTCCTGGCGCTGCCTTCCTCTACAGTGGCAGTGCAAACATGGCGACAGGCCTACCCTGTGTAGCCTGACTGATGCAGTGTGATCAGTTAAAATAACCCTTTTTGACAGAGTAAGAACCACCATTTTAAATATTAGTAAGTGACCCCTCTGTAGACCACAAGGCAGGGTGCATGGTATTTAAAAGTGGGACAAGTAGAAAATTAAAGTTACCATGTCCCTCCAATGACAAGGCTCTAAAAGCTATTTTTACTGTGGCAGGCCTGGCTGTCATATGTAGAAAACCCGAGTTGGGATTAAAATACTAATATAGTTTCTCAGGAATTCAACCAGCTGGAAACAAAACTAAACAACCATTTTTAATGGTTATTAAACAATATAATGGTGGATTTGAATTTTTAATAAACATTAAGGAAAAGTAACTTTTAGAAAGTAACCCTTTACCTGCCTGACCTGTCAGAGGGCTATTTAGAATAAGCCTTTGCCCGCTCCCAGTCAATGCTCAGCCATACGTGTGAAATAGGTGTGAATGGCCTCCCAGGAGCAAACAATAAGCTGAGACACCTCTCTGAACTTCACAGAATATTCACAACAGGAGCAGTGGGCATCTTGTGATACCACCCAGTTAAATCCTGCTGGACAGATCGGTGGAGGTATATGTAACATTTGGGGCACTCTTGAAAGGGAGAGAAAAGGACGGCAAAACAATTCCTATCCCTCCCCAGTCTGGTTGCTGCTGGACCATGTTTTTGTTCAACCAGACTTATGTCTCTGAGTTTATTGTGTATACAGTCCCCGCTACAAACTAGATTTTAGTGTTAGATGTGGGAGGACACTATTAGCACCATAGGACACTTCCCAAGCACACCCCAAACCCTCAGAGCCCAAGTTCAGTGAGGTCGAAGACTTTCGCCATTTTAAAAATGCCCCAACACATGCCATTTAGGGCCTGTTTGCAGTAAGGCAAACTGTAAATGCTGCAAAAGTGGGTGGGGTTACCTCTGGGAACTTTTAACCATTGGTTAGGGACAGTCCAGGAGTCACCCCCTCCCCCCCCCCCTCACTAGCTAGAGCTAGGCAGAAAGATGGCATTGCCAGACACTTTCTGGACCGGATCTGCCGTTGGCCTCTGCTTGACATCCTCTGAGTCTCTACGTTCCCCTCGCTGACGTCTTCAGAGGCTTTAAAAATGTGCTCCCGTGGTTGATTGGGACTTAAAAGAATAAGGGCCTGATTTAGATATAGGCAAGTCAGATATTCCGTGACAGATATCCCGCCTGCCAGAGTACAAGTGCTTTATATTCTATGGCACTTGTAATACGGCAGGTGGGATATTCGTTACGTTTGTGACAAAGTATTTTGTCCATCTAGATCTAAATCAGGGCTTAAGTCAGAAGGTAAAATCTTTGCCCAGGACGAACCTGGTTGGTGTGTTTAACCTGCGCTTCATCGCGGTCAGCCTAAAATTATGTCTAGGTCCCGGTGTACCGCGACCATAGACTATCTGGGGCGTAGTGCTTTTTGGCACTTTTGCTACTTTAAAATATTTTACACATTGCCCCAAGTTAAACCCGACGGCTGCGTCATAGTTGCCACGGGATTCAGCTCACGTTAATTTAGTAACTTCAAGGGTTGTGATTATTCCTTGAAGGGGGCAGTCACCCACCCAAACAATTATCCAATTTCATACAGGCGTCATAATATATCCTGACAGCCATCCAACTCACATCCATTTCATCATAGCAACATCCTCAAACTGTGATATGGCTTCTTCTCACAACATGACATGGTATTTTTAATTTTGCACTTTGGCATTCCCTCATATCATCCGGTCCAGGGAAGACATGGCTTGGCAGTTCGGGCTGGACTGTTCCCATGAGGCACAGGGTCAGACTGATTTGCATATGGCCATGTCTGAACTGGGGTGGTGGAGTGAGCTAAAGAATGATGATGGATTAAACTCAGATCAGTTGACTGGGGGTGAGTGTTTGATTAGCTCAAGCGCTCCGTCCATCATCCCCTTTGGTATCGCTTTGTTCGCCCTAAGTTGGCAGGGTATGCCCAGACGTGGGTCCCTTGCTCACTTTGCCACTGGATTCAAGCTAGCCTGGCTGATGACGGTTGAATAGCCAGAAACCGGTCCCAGGATGCTTGTTTCCGGTCCAGGGAAGACATGGCTTGGCAGTTCGGGCTGGACTGTTCCCATGAGGCACAGGGTCAGACTGATTTGCATATGGCAAAACGCCTCCGCACGCCTGATCCTCGACATACCACGCCACAGCCACATCACCCCCCACCTGAGGAACCTGCACTGGCTCCCCGTCGACAGGAGGATCTCCTTCAAACTCCTCATCCACGCACACAAGGCACTCCACAAGACTGGCCCAGCCTACCTCAACAGACGACTCTTCTTCTACGTCCCCAACCGCCAGCTCCGCTCCGCCGACCTCTCCCTCGCCACCGTCCCTCGCATTCGAAGAACAACCACCGGCGGCAGATCCTTCTCACACCTCGCCGCCAAGACCTGGAACACCCTTCCACTAAGCCTATGACAGACCCAAGACCTGCTGACCTTCAGGAGGCTACTCAAGACCTGGCTGTTCGACCAGTAGCAGCACCCCCCCCTTTCCTCTCCCCAGCGCCTTGAGACCCTCGCGGGTAGGTAGTGCGCTCTACAAATTCTGTGATTGATTGATTGATTGATTCATATGGCCATGTTTGAACTGGGGTGGTGGAGTGAGCTAAAGAATGATGATGAATTAAACCCAGATCAGTTGACTGGGGGTGAGTGTTTGATTAGCTCAAGCGCTCCGTCCATCATCCCCTTTGGTATCGCCTCAGATCATGACAGGGCACCATCCCACATCATGATTATGGCATCTTTCTCAGACTTGACAGATATTCATCTCACATTCCATCGCAGAAGACATCACAATATGATGGATACACTTTCACATTCTAACAGCTCTCTGTTTTTCCTTATCTTGGGCACCATTTTAACAGGTATCCTCTCTGATGTAGAACGGAATCAATTTTCAGAACCTATGTCAGGCCATGTCTCCCGTCCTAAACACTTCCTTGCCTTCCAAATGAAACCGTACAGAGCTCTTCCTATCAGACTCACTGGCTCAGCCTGTATACGTGGAATACACAGAAGTGTGTTCTGTAACCATGCTCCTGCCATACAACACCACAGTGTACCAGGACACCCAAACAACACATTGTATATCGCACAATGTGTATCCTTTCCCGTTACCCATAGAGACACGAGTAGGAATGCAAACCGATATATAACCAAGGGTTCTGCAACAATTAACAACTAGCTTCCGCTAGAACAGAAACTGGGTGCAACCAACCAGTGCGAGAGCTCTAATAAGGTTATATAATAATAAACGATGAACTGCAGGGCTTAGAAGTAACACTACCAACTCCCCCTGGGCTACAAGGAGGGGCGTATAATCGCCCACAAACTGTGACAGGAACAACAAGCGCCACGCACGTTTAAAATACAACACACCCATCTCCAGATAGAACCGTCCTCTCGCGTCGTAACATGGCATCTTCCAACCCCACGGCCACCATCTCATCCCGACAAGCACTCGCCTCACATTCCTTCCGGCAAGAGGGTCTTTGTAAAAACGTAAGTGCCAGGGCTCTTGTCAGTAGGCCACTGCAGCTTGCACCACACATTGACCCTGCCATGCTGGCAGTAATAGGAACACCACAACTACCAACCATCACACTCCTACAAGTGTGACAATTCAGACTATTCCAGGTCCCCAAAGCTATAAGGATGGCTTGGGCAGCAGGTAATAGTCATTTTTTTATGTACATTAAATCAATAATTGATTGTTGTTGTGGTCATCCGAGACAGCGCCACATTACGGCAGACTGTCACAAGCGCCGGTGTTGACAATTAAGTGCCGGTGCCGAGCACCGGAGTTCACCAGCACAAATTAAGCACTCGAAAATCACCCTCCGTCACTGCAATGGTCGCTCTCACGCACCGTGAGATTGCAGTTATGGCCCTCCTGAGCACCCCCTCACATCGCGACATGCGTCCAGTCGCGGAATCATCTAACCAGCCCACCACAACAACGCCCCAATAACATGTAGCGCCCCGAGGCTCTGGGGCGAGTGCTGGTCCCCGGGTCTGTCTGCCCGCGTGAGGGTCTCTTCGCCCCCTCTAGGAGGTCTCGCGCTGTCTCTCCTCGCTACAGAACGCACTTTCACAACTTCCCTCAAAACTTCTGGACTCGGAGACGAGTCGGTTTTTTTTTTGTGATCCCGCGGAGGCATTCACATGCTGGGTTCTCCTCTCCTGGGGGCTGGGGTCTATTATGGGTTGTCCATGGGGGCATGGAAGAATAGGGGTGCAGAGACTAGCGAGAAGAGCAATAATTCAGCGGAAGAGAATCGGGGACGGAGCAAGGTTAACTTGAAGGAGAGTGGGCAGGGAGGCCAGTTAAAAAAGATGTATATCGGTAGATGCCCCCTTGAAGAAGCGCCCCACTTGTGCCCCCTTGCACGATACCCGAGTAAACATTCCTCAGCCTCTAGGCTGTTTCTCTAACCCTCCCTGTCCCTTCCCCCCCTTCCAATTCACCCCCCAACCTGAAGGTAGCTGGGTTAGCCTCAGCTCCCACCCAAGTTATACTCCCATTTTTTCTCCATCGAAGTATCACCAGCCCCCTCACCCCGTACCTGTCTGGGGGGGCTCCGTCTCCATGATGTGCGGTGGGGGCTCCCCCCGGCATGGCCCGGCGTCCCCGCGCTCTCCCCCCGGGCGGGCTGGGTCCGGGCCTGGGAAGAGTTTTTCGGACTGCGCCGGGCTCTCCTCTTTCCTCCTCCTCTCTCTCACCAGCAGAGTCCGGTGACGTCTCGTCTCTCCTCCCACTGCCCCCTCCTCCTCTCGCTCCCCATCCATCTTCTCTCTGCCCGAGGGCTTTCCGAGCCCGGCTAGAGGGGGAGGGGGGGCAGCAAGAATTAACCTGTGATGAGGGGGCGTAACATAAAAGGGCGAAGGAGCCGGAAAAGAGTCACGCAAGAGAGGGACTATAAGCAACATCCTTCTCTGGAGGAGGAGTGAGGTCTGGGTAAGTGCGGCAGTTACTTGAGGGAGAGAAGGACCGGCAGGGCCCACCCTGGAAGGAGTAACCCTAGGAGAAAGAAGTGGCTTAAAAGGGGCACCCAGAAAGAGGGCGAAGAAAGTAGAACAAGTGAGTAGTAAGAGAGGGTGGGCAAAGGGGACTCGGTCAAGTTTGTAAAAAGGGGAAAGTAACTTCAATGGAGAGGGAAGGACAACTGAGAATCGAGAGGGATCTTCACAAGAAGTGGCGGAGAGAGGTGTCACATACAAAGGAAAGGTGGGCATGGAAAGAACGTGAAAGCAGTAACTTAAGAGCCAGTGAAGTGCCACTAAAGGGAAGGGGTGAGAATAACCTACGAAATTGTGCTTGTCAGAGGGGCGTAGATGTAACATTACAGGGGGGGAGGGGAAGTTAAGGGGACAGGAATCATGAGTCTGAGAGTGGAGTGGTATCTGAAATTAGGAGAGCGAAGGTAAAGTAACCTAAGATGGAGAGGGAATGCCTAAGAGAGAGGAGGTCTGAGTGACTACCTGAGAGAATAGGAAAGGGATGACCGATGGGGCGAGGGAGCGCTCACATAAGAGAGGAGGAGGGAGTGATTATCCTAGGGTTAGGGACTGAGACAGTGATCACCTATGGATAGAGGGAGTGATCATTCACCTAAGAGAGGAGGAGGGAGTGATCATCATAGGGTTAAGGACTGAGAAAGTGATCACCTATGGAGAGAGGAGGAGGGAGTGATCATCTTATGGGGTGAGGAAGTGCTCGCCTAAGAGAGGAGGTGCGAGTGGTGACCTTTTGAGAGGAGGTGGAAGCGATCACCTTTGAGGGGAGAGGGAGCAACAATCTATGTACTGTACTGAGGTTCATTGGTGCATTTTCAGGTAAGAGAGAATGTGGGAGTGGTCACCTATGGAGTGATGAAGTGCTCATCTTTGAAGGAAAACAAAGGGAGTGATATTCCATGGATTGAGGGACGCTGGAGTGGTCACCTATGGAGTGAGAGAGTGCTCATCTTTGAAGGAGGACAGAGGGAGTGATCTTCCATGGATTGAGGGACGTGGGAGTTGTCACCTATAGAGTGAGGGAGCGCTCACCTTAGAAGAAGGAGGAAGTGATCATCCATGGATTGTGGGCTGTGGGAGTGATCACCATTGAAGTGACTAAGTGACCACCTTAGATTGAAGGATGGAGTGATTCCCCCTATGGAAAGAGAGGTACTGATCACCTTCTTGAGAAGGTGTGAACTGCAAGTTACTGTTGTCGCATGGTTGACTGCTGCAGCCATGTTTTCTGGGTCTTGTTAATCATACCTAAAGGAAGCGCATTTCTATGATGTTTCAAGACTTTCACATTTTGGCTCCCAAGATGTGAAAGGTGTTGATTAGCTTGCCCAGAAGAAAAAAAATTACATTATCGTTACACTTGAATGTCGTATTCTTTCTTTCTCATAATATCAATCAATCAATCAGGGGATTGTAAGCGCGCTACTCACTCGTGAGGGTCTCAAGGTGCTGGGGGGGAGGGTTGCAGATCCGCTTAGCCGAACAGCCAGGTCTTGAGGGCCTTTCTGAAGGAGTTCAGGGAGGGGGCGCGCCTGATGACTGCCGGTAGCTCGTTCCATGTCTTGGCTGCTATGTGTTAGAAGGATCTTCCGCCTGCTCTGGCTCTGTGGATGCGCGGGGTTTCGACCAGGGCGAGGTTGGTGGATCGGAGGTTTCTTTTGGGTACGTGGAAGCTGACTCTGTCGTTGAGGTATTTTGGGCCGTTGTTGTGTAGGCATTTGTGGGTGAGGATCTTGAAGGTGACTCTTTTCTCCACGGGGAGCCAGTGGAGTCTACATAGGTGTTGGCTGGTATGTTCATGCCTGGGGAGGCCTAGGACCAGTCTGGCGGTGGCGTTCTGTATTGTCTGTAGTCTGTGACTAGGGATTTGTTGATGCCGGCGTAGAGGGCATTTCCATAGTGCAGTTTGCTGGTGATGAGTGCGTGGGTGACCGTCTTTCTTTACTCAGGGGGGATCCATTTGAAGGTCTTGCGGAGGATGCAGAGTGTGTTGAAGCAGCTGGAGGTGACGGCCTTGACCTGTCGGTTCATGGTGAGTGATGCGTCGAGTACGATGCCGAGGTTTTTGGCTTGGTCTGTTGGGGTAGGTGGGCTTCCGAGGGTGGTTGGCCACCAGGTGTTGTCCCATGCCGAGAGGGTTGTTCCCAGGATGAGGACTTCTGTTTTCTCTGCGTTGAGTTTCAGGCAGCTGTTGGTCATCCAGACTGCGACGTCTTGCATTCCTTTCTGTTATACCCAGACACGTGTATCCTTTATGTAAGGTGCTATATGTTTGTGCCTTACTCTTGCTTTCGGGGTTTGCTCCAATTGGCCTGCTGGGGACCCCACGAGAAGCCGAATCTGTGACTCACAGATCATTTTTCTTTGTTAATATAAAACCTTTCAGACTGCTATCAGCATGTGCACAGATTTGTTTCACAATCCTGGTGCACTAGTAGAGAAGTGCCTGCGCTTGATTCGATGCAGGGAGCAGAGCTGGACCAGAACCCACATGACGCCCCCAAGAGCTAGAGATTTAAGAAGGAGGATTCTTCGGGGGATCATGGTGGAGAATGGTCCGATGCTTAACCTACTGATCAGGTCACAGAGAGCTAGCACGCACTGTAATTTATGTAATGTGAAGTCCGATTGTGTTTATTGACTTTATAAAAACTGGTACCGAAATTGCCATCTGTACAGGAGATGAGGGGATAAACTGCTTTTGGGCAGGCATGGAGGGATTTCCGAGATAGCTAAGGGGGGTGGATCCTAGAACCCTTAGCATAGACCATAGGGGATGAATGTGTGAATGAAAGAGGTGCACTAATCTAGCAGCCCCAAAAAGGCTGTGACTGTGGATCTCCAAACGCATAGGGATCAGTGCAGAGGCATGAGAGAACTCTTCTGCCTCCCTTTATGTGAACACTAACAGTAAAAACAGTCTGCTAGACCCACTCCTACCATTTTCTCTCTTCTACGCTACCCACACCATGGGACGAGCTGCAGCACAGGACCAGCAGACATCTATCTGTGTACCTGCTTGATTCATGCTGCAGATACTCATTGTTTTGCCCCCTTCTTCTCTTCTATTGCCCAATAGTATAGACATTCCTGTGCCAAGCTCTTCCGCTAAACAGATCTGCGGACACCCCCCCGCTCCCCCCTCAGCGCCTTGAGACCCTCACGTGTGAGTAGCGCGCTTACAATTCCCTGATTGATTGATTGAAGCTCCCAACATTTGGATATGTGTCTGAAAAACCCTTGCTTCCACCCACCTCCATTGAGCCTCTTCACCCACATTTAAATTGATTTTATTCAAATGTTCCAATGTTGTTGTTATGTTTATGTAATGGTTCTAGTGTGCATGTTGTATACCCAAATGCTTGAGGTGATGCTCAGAGATTTTATCCCTGGGTTTGTCTTTGGATAGTGTGTGACAAACCTACTCACTTGTTTCATCTGTAGTTTACAAACTACATAAGGCTGTGGGGATTTCATTGTGCTTATTATCCTGAATTTTTAGGGAGGGTAGAAAGGTTTAATGTAACTCTGAAGAACAAGGTAACTAAAACTTGTAGTGAGATAGTGTTTAACTGGTTTGATGCGCTGCCTTTGGCACTCTCAATCAATTAATCAAGGGTTTGTTAAAGCGCGACTACTCACCCGTAAGGGTCTCAAGGCGCTAGGGGTGGGGGGGGGGGGGGTTGCAGGTTCCATTCATCAAGGAGGGGGTCTGTCGAAGAGCCAGGTTTTGAGGTTTCTTGCGAAGATGGGGAGCGATGTCTGTCTGAGGTGGAGCGGAAGGGCGTTCCATGCTTTGGCCGCGAGGAAGGAGAAGGAGCGGCCTCCCGATCTGGTCTTTCTGGTGCGGGGGACCACGGCGTAGGAGAGCTGGGCTGATCGTAGGGTCCTTTGGGGTGCGTGGAATTTGAGTCGGCTGTTCAGGTATGCTGGTCCGGTGCCGTGGAGGGCCTTGTGTGCGTGGGTGAGCATCTTGAAGGTGATTCTCGCCTCGACAGGGAGCCAGTGGAGTGTGCGCAGGTGCTGGGAGATGTGGCAGTGTTTTGGCAGGTTGAGGACCTGTCTTTCGGCGGCGTTCTGGATGTTCTGTAGCTTCCGGGTGAGGTTTTTGTTTATTCCGGCGTAGAGTGCGTTGCCTTAGTCGAGTCTGCTGGTGACCAGGGCGTGAGTGACGGTCTTTCGGTGTTCGAGGGGGATCCATTTGAAGGTTTTACGAAGGAGGCGGAGGGTGTGGAAGCAGGAAGACGAGACAGAGTTGATCTGGCGGTCCATTTTGAGCTCGGAGTCTAGGATGATTCCCAGGTTGCGTGCGTGGTCCGTGGGGGTTGGCGGGTTTCCGAGGGCGGGGGGCCACCAGGTGTCGCTCCAGGCATCGGGGTTTGGGCCCGTGATGAGTACTTCTGTTTTGTTGGTGTTTAGTTGTAGGCAGCTGTTTTTCATCCATTTGGCGACGGCTTCCATGCCTTCTCGAAAGTTGCGTCTGGCAGTGTTGGGCTCGTTGGATAGGGAGAGGATGAGCTGGGTGTCGTCTGCGTATGACATGATGTTGAGTCCGTAGGTTCTGACGATGGGGGCGAGTGGAGCCATGTAGATGTTGAAGAGCGTCGGGCTGAGGGAGGAGCCCTGGGGGGCTCCGCAGGTGGTAGGTGTGGGGTCCGAGAGGAAAGGGGGGAGTCTGACCCGCTGCGTCCTGCCGGAGAGGAAGGAGCGGATCCAGTCGAGGGCCTTGTCCTGGATTCCTGCGTCGTAGAGTCTGCGTATTAGGGTGCGGTGGGAGACTGTGTCGAATGCCGCTGATAGGTCGAGGAGGATGAGGGCTACTGTTTCTCCTTTGTCCAGTAGGGTGCGGATGTCGTCTGTTGCGGCGAGGAGGGCGGTTTCCGTACTGTGGTTTTTTCTGAAGCCGGATTGGGAGGAGTCGAGGATGTTGTGTTCTGGACAGTTTGAGCCACTGCAAACCAAAAGACAGACATTAAGCTGCTAAGAAATAATAAAGGGCAGTCGATTTGTATTTTAATCTACACCTCTCATGTCTCCAGATTTGCAGCTGAATGGTTGATGAGACTCTGCAGCATTGCAGTCAACTGATTCATTACCTCAACAGCTTCCATTCCCAAGTTCAAGGTGCCTGTCCACATGCCAGACTGGAGTCTGCCACTTTCAGCCTGGCGACTGTGTGCATGAAAAGATTCATCAGTGAAAATTAACACTACAACCCCAAGTGGCGATATGCCTACCAGATCCTGCTTACCACAAACACTGCTGTGAAGTGCAGAGGAATACTTGCCTGAATTCACACATCGCACTGTAAGAAGTTTACCAAGCCGAAAGATTCTGGACCTGCTGACCGAGCTACCCCTTGATCTGTTGCTGGCAGCCGAGGAGATTCTGCACTTGCTGCACAGAATTTTACTGCTTCTGCAGACCACTGTCTTGGAAGTGCTCCTCTTGCGATGTCCTGATCCCACGTGGATGGAGCCTGCGACCCTTGTAGCAGGAAGCCTGCCAGGTACCTGATCCTCGATGGGTCTGGCCTGTCTTCTTTGCACTAGCAAATCTCACCCCCTACTGTGTGCTGTCAATCTCTAGTGAGGAGAGAGTAATTGGGCTTGGAGGCTTGTAGTGTATGTAGGGTAAAAAATGTTTAGATGATAGACCTAAGTTTGGCGGGAGTGGAGGGATGAATATGAGAAGAGCGAAGTTGGCATATTGAGATAGGGTAAAAAGTCATCATACTTCAGCAAGCGGATGAAAGGGACATTAAGAGTGTGGAATAGACCTCGGGGATTGATAATGGAACTAAAGAGGCATTAGGAAATGCGAAGCTGGGTGTTAATTCTTGGGAACACCTGACAAAATAAATCTGATAGTAAAGGAAACATTTGAAATAATGACTCACTTTACCATGCATGTGTGTTTTTAATTTCAAGCTGGTAGGTGACGCAATCCTTATGAATGGCTTGCAGAAGTCAGGCCCATGGAAAAGATAATGGACGACCTGCTGCAACTACCAGCTTGCCTCCTTCCAGAAGTATGTCATCTTAACAGCAGCCAACACCCTGAGAGCATAAGTATTCAAGCCATACACCAGGAATTAATGACCTTTCACCAAACCAGCCTAGGAGTCTGTGGCTCAGAAACTACTTCCTCCTCTACACCCTTCCTCACTTTACAAAAATAATCAAACTTTTTCCCCTTTAGCAACTCATCATTACCACATGGTCACTCCCCTGGTGTTGTACTAGAAACAGGAGTCGAAATATGATATTTCATGCCTTAAATATGAACTCCTGAAATGTCATCACGATGGAGTTAATAATAGCGCATGTGTACTTACATTGGTGATATTTTGGTAGCCGATATTATGGTCACAATATGCATGCCGGTTCATATGCACGCTCCCGACGACCCCCGTTCCACCCCGGTTTGGGAGGGAGGGTGGGGGGAGGAGCAGACCACAACTCGGTACTTGTGTGTAAAAGGCCGCTTTATTGAAACAGGTGCGCATAACATATACATTCCTCGGCAACCGCCTTACAAAACTAAACCTCACTAAATAACCATGTACCTGACCCTTGACCCCCGCCCCCTCCCCTAAAATTTTCTTTGTCCCGCCCCCACCCCCACCCCTACATTACAACCTTACCAAATATACAACAATGCAACACAATAATAACCCTTTAACAACCAACCCTCCGTTAAACAACTTCCCCCGCCTGCTTTTTTACCGTCGTCAAACCCCGCTCATGCGTAACCTAATATAACTTAACTTGCCTACCCTTCCCATGTCGATAACCCAATTCCAACAATAACCAAAACCTCCGTCAACCCTGGAAAACTTCAAATAACCCCCGCCACCCAGAAAGCAGGGGGGAGTGAAACTACCCCCCCTTTCTGCCCCCCCCAACTAGTCTGGCCGCTGACCTTCTACCCGGAATGCGCCTGCACTTTAAAACACCTTGCCAACACCTCCCTAATCTCCAATAAATAGAGGTCCATACCCATCCGGGATAGGTGCACCCCATCATCCCTGAAAAATTCCGCTGCCTCAAAACGTAGCTCCTTATGTGTGATTCTTCCAAAACCAAGGTGCCGACAAAACCGCGACATTTCAGAGTTCACCTTCCTCCTTGCCCTGTCAATGGCCCTCGGGTTCAAAGCCCCCCTTCACACTCTGCGCGGAACCAACTCTGTCCACAACACGTGGCACCCTGCCCATTGCTCTTTTACAGTCAACAAGACCTTCTTCATGGCCTTCATCAACACCACTCCCTTAACTTCGCACAAATCGTTCTCACCCAGGTGAATCACCAACACGTCCGGGCAGCGCCCCTGCACCATCCATCTATTCAGGCACGGTAACAATTCCTTCCACCGCATCCCACCTTTCCCTTTCCAAACAATGTTAAACAATCGTTCGTTAAACCCCAACATTTCCCCAAAATAGCACCGGCATGCCTGGACCTGTGCCCATTTGATAAAAGAGTGCCCCACGATCCAAATGGTCATTTCTTTCGCCTGGGGCCCGGCCACCGAACCTGTAACAAGAAAAAAGGGTGAGGCTCAAACCAAAGAGGATGACGCATGCGCCTCCCCCGCATTATGCCTTACGTAGCGACGGTAACAATCTGACGACCAGCGCCCCAACCGCATTATGTCCCCCTGGCCCAGCCCCTGTTATAGGCCTCCGTTGCGGCCCCGATCCTGAACGAGTGCGTCCCATACTCTGCCCCGTCTACCCCCATGCTGCACAAGGCCCTCCTCAACACCATCCTCAGCTGGTAATCTGTAACCCTCTTCCCATTAGCATGTTGGAAAACCGGCGCCGGCCCCGCACCCTGTGACAGAGTATGCCAACGTCGCGCCCAATGTAGGGGGCACGTTGCGGCCGGCACCGCCGCTTGGAGCCGAACCCCTTTGCCCAAACCCCTCTGATCCGTTTTGGAACTGGCCAACCAAACATGTACCCCCTCATCCCCTATGGCCACGTCGTTCCACTGCACCCCCTTTTTTACGTTGTTGCCCAGAAGCTCCGACACCCGAAAAGCCCCGAAGAACATCCATACCATAAGAGTCGAGAAAAGACAGGCCTCAAAATCATCCTTGCAGACTGCCGGCAAAGCCTCAAGTATTCGCGACAGCTTCTGCCAGGTGAGGGGGCTACGCGTCGCACTCTCCCCTCCCCTCTCACGCGCCCAACCTTCCAACATCCTCCTACCCATTTCCCCTGCCGTCGGACTGTATCCCCATACTAGCTTCCCCATGAAGGCAATGCCCGCCAGCTTTCCCGCAATGGTCACTTTCGAGAGGCCCTTACCAATGAGTGCCAGAATGAACTGAATTACATCTTCCGCCCGACGCCAGACCTCAGTCCGCTTACAAGCCCCTGACGCCAAGAAATCCCGCCAGGCCAGATTGTATGCTGCCCATGTAGAGGCCGCCAGCGAGCCTACCACCAGTTGTAGCACCCTACGTTGCCTACATACCAGAGATGATCCGGCATTGGGGTCGGCGTCCTGTCCGCCTCCTTGGCGAGCCCACGGAATCTCCCCCACTGCGAACGAGACAAAGCATCAGCTATGTCATTGTCCACACCTGGTATATGCAACGCCCTGAAAGCAATGTCATGACGGAGGCATCCAAGCACAAAAACCCGCAACAACTTCAGCATCTGGTCGTCTCTGGCGGACTGTCTGTTAATGACCTCCACCACCGCCATGTTGTCCACTCGAAACAATACTTTCTTATGTGCCAACTCTTTTCCCCACAGTGTCAATGCCACTAGTAACGGGAAGAACTCCAGGAAGGCTATGCTCCTCCCCCATTTTTCCACTGCTGTGGCCACTGCTCAGCGCACCACCTGCCCTGCCATTAAAGGCCAAAGCCTGCCCCACCTGCTGCATCGGAAAAGATCTGCACGTCCCACTGGACGCCCTCTTCTCGGGCCAATGGCACCCCATTGAAGGACTGCAGAAAGACTGACCACATGCGCAAATCCTCCTTCACCCCTGCTGATAAGCGAACATGGTGGTGAGGTAAATGCTGACCTGCCAGCGCCCGTCCCAAACGCCTGCAAAATGTCCTCCCTGCTCTGACCACCCTGCAAGCAAAGTTAAGATGACGTAGGAGCACCTGTATGTCCTTCACTGTCACCTTCCGTTTAGACAGCATTCCGTCCAACAATTGCAACATTCTTACTCTCTTGTCCTCTGGCAAGCGAGCCCGCATTGCCACTGAGTCAATCTCAATTCCCAAGAAGGACATAGTCGTGCAAGGACCCATTGTCTTCTCGGGTGCTAGCGGCACCCCCATGTCACTCATGAGCTCATGGAAGGTGTCCAGGGCTGCCTGGCACTCCGTGGAGCCCGGTGAACCGACAAAGAAAAAGTCGTCCAGGTAGTGCGTCACCAATGTGTGACCTGTGCGCTGCGTGAAGTACCACTGCAGAAATGTGCTAAAGCATTCAAACAACGCACAGGACATAGAACAACCCATCGGTAAAGCTTTGTCCACGTACCATTTTCCCTCAAAATGGATACCCAGCAGATCCCAATCATCTGGATGGACTGGAAGCAACCGAAAAGCCGACTTTATGTCACACTTTGCCATCCCTGCAGTCGCGCCCGCGGTCACCACTAGTGACATGGCCACGTCAACTGAGGAATAAGAAACTGAGGCCGCCTCCTCATCAATGAAGTCGTTAACTGATGACCCCTCAGGCCAAGAAAGGTGCTGAATCAACCTGTATTGTCCCTCCTCCTTTTTGGGCACCACCCCGATCGGTGATATGATCAGGTTTTCCATTGGCCAATCGTCGAACGGGCCCGCCATTCTCCCTTCGCGCACCTCCTTGTTCAGTTTCTCTTCTACCACCCCCCTATGTTCCTTAGCCGACTTCAAGTTGTCCGCCCACCTTCTCTGTCGTGGACCCCCATAGCCCAAATGAAACCCCCACTGAAACCCCTCAATCAAAACCCTGCCTGCTCCTTGGTCCCCATACCCCCGCAGGCCCTCCACCAGTTTCGCCAGTCTAACTGGCGTAGGAGCTTTTGGGCCCAGTGCCCTGCAGCCCCTTGCCCCCCCTATTGCTCTGGAATTGCTGTGAGGGGCCAGGGGTGCTGTTACCTGACTGCTGCCATTGCTGGTTTCCCTGTGGTTTGACGCCCCAACAGTTAACCAGGGGGTGGCGCTTCCCACACTTGGAACACTCATGCCGAAACTTGCAGTACTCCCTGGTGCATAGGCCCTTATTAAAATCCCAGCACGCTCCTGTCCCTGTTTGCGGCGTCCCTTCGCCTCCCACCCCTCCCCGGGTGGGCTTCCCCTGAAAGGGCCGGTACACCAATGGCAGCCCGCTAGCTGTGAACACTGCCTTACCACCGGTGGCACCCCATGGTGTGTTGCCACAAATCCGTGCCCAGTTCCCCCCATTTGGCCTCGGAGTCCCATGCCATGCGTGCCCTAAACTCCTCATCATATTGCACCCAAGCATATCCGCCCCCTGTAATCTGTGCCTTTCGAATCACATCCATATATTTAAACAGGGCTACGCAGCGCTCAGGAAACCTTTCGCAGTATACACTGGCGTAAATCAAAAATGCTGCCGTCCAATTCTCTATAGTCACCGGAACCTTAGGCCTTTTGGCAAGCTCATATTCTTCCTCCTTAGAACCCTCTTTGGACCGCACCTCCCTGTGTAAGAGCTTCAACAATTCCACGTATTCCCCTTTCCAAATACGTTCCTTGGTAGCCAGCATTAAATGCGCCCCCAGAGGTTTCGTCACACCCATATATGGCAATTTCTTAATCTTCAATTCCTTGCTCTGTAAGGGCTCCTTGCCCCCCCTGCCGTCCCTGTATTAGTCCCGCTCACCCCTTTTCTCCCTGCGCTGCGCCCACCTCCTCTGGCCCTACCCCGGTGTCCTTCACATACGTTCCTCTGTGCAGTCTCCCGTCTCTCAACCCCCACCCCCTTCCCCCCGTCCCCACAGACACCATTTTTGGTTTGGCCTGTGCTTTATCACACTCACCTGGCTCTAAGGAGGGTGCCCTGACCGGCGCCGACCACCTAGCCACTGCCTCCGCATGATCCGCTGGCCGAGGAGCCCTCACCAAGGGGCCGCGCTCTCTCCTGGATCCAGATGCCCCTGCTTTCTTGTGCGGCGCCACCGCCGGTGCCTGTAAAATACTATGACACACATGAGAGGGCCCCCCTCCTCATCCTCCCTCCATTCCCCTTCTTCAGGGGTATCCTCGTCATAATCGAGCACCACGGGCTCCTCCCCTTGGAGCAACCCCGGCTCAAACTCCACACACCGGGCCTTACCAGGCCCCCCTCTCCCAGCGCTGGCCATAACGGCCCCCTTCTGTAATCCATGCGGGGGAGCCGACTGTACTCGCCGGTACTCCCCCCTGCGTTGACCTCTGTCCAAATCCCTTTCCGCGGATACGGCCGACCAACGTGTTGCGCTTGTCGTTGGGGCCAGCGAGGTCGTGCTGGACCTTCGTGTGCTGGCCGCGACGGGATCCCCCGCCGGTACAGGTTGCGCCGTGCAGGGCTCTACCCTCCCTTCATCTCGGCGCACGTGGGCCGCACCCTGCCCTACCGAGTCCGCAACACTGCAACGCTCCCTGACCTGCAAAGCAAAAGTTTGGACTGATGTGCTGGGACCCTCACTTCTGCCTGGCACCCCCTCACCCCGCATCCCAGCCGCGCCCTCTCCCGCTCGCCTGTCGCTGTCCTGTCCTAACTGGCCCGGCCGCTCCGGAAGGGGGGTCCCCCTTCCTCGTCCCCACTCCAGTCCAACATCGCCTGCCCCACCGCGGAGGAGGGCCCCCAGCCCACCCTCCCCCCCTGTCGGCCCCTCCGAACCCCCCCCGAGGTTCCCCTCTGGGCCCCACCCTTCCCGCTGGCCTGCCAAAACCACTCGCCCCCCGCGCCCCGGCGCGTGATGGCCACCCGGACGGCCCCCGGCCCGGACCCCCTCCGCCCATGCCGGGAATATATCCAACCCCTCCCAAGCCTGGCTCGTCCCCGCCGGCTCCAACTCCCCCAAAGCTGCCCCCCCCTCCGCCAGGGAAGTTCCCCAACCTCCCCTCCAGCATGCTCCCCCTCCCACCTGGGAGACCCCTCTCCCCCCCCGCCCCACTGCGGAAACGCCCTGTCTGCCTCGTAGGCCCTGGTGGGAAACCCGCCCTGCCAGTTCCCCCACCCTCCCACCTGTGCCCATTCCCCTTCCCCCAGGGAGCTCCCCACCACAGACAACCCCTCCCCCCCCAGCGAGCCATGCGGAGAAAATAACAGGGGGCTGAGATTAGGCCCCCCAACGACCTCCTCCTCTTCGAAAACGGCTAGCAGGGCTTCCCCCTGCCCTCCCGCCGAGGTTGTATAACCGCCCCCCCAGATACTGCCGGCGAGCCCGCAGACAGCAACACCCCCTCCCCCGCGCTGCCGGCTCTCCCCTCACTGGCCTGAGCAAGCGCGAGGGCAGGGAAAGAAGGCCCGCCCCCCTCCCCACTACCGGTGCCCACTGACACCAAATTTGCTGCAGCTGGACCCCCGGCCCGCCCAGCCTCACCCGCTGCCTCATCCGCCCCCAGGAACTGCAGCGCGGGAAAACTCCGCTTGCCGCCTCGCCCTCCCTTCTGCTTCCCCCGCGCCGCGCGCACACTCACTGCCCTCTCCCGGGGCCCGGGCGCCGGGAGGGTTCTACCTCGCCTATGGACACTCCGCCCCGCCCTGCCGCACCTCCGCCCCCTCGCACCAGCCCGCCCAACCCTCCCGACGTTCCCCCCGTTCCGAACAGCATCGCCGTAGACGGGGCCGCTTTCTTCTCACCCGGGCGGCCCCTCACACTTACCGGTGATGTCCGGCGACGTTTGGGAGACTGGCAGGCGGCCACCGCCGCCGCTACCCCCGCAGAGGCCTGTCGCGCAGGGCGCGCTGGCCCGGTCCCCGCGCCTATGACGAGGTCCATCCGGCCCGCCTCACTCAGGAGCCGGAGGGCCTCCAACACCCGGTAATCTTCGTGCGCCATCTCTCCTAAACTCTAACCTGCCTACAAATACAATACTCCTCAAAACTAAAAAACTCGGCCCACACCTACGCTCCCAGCCACCAGGTCACCAAACCTAAAATGGTGGCCGGGAGCGGGAGCCCAATCCCTTTATGATTGGGCTCCATTTGGGCTACAAAAATTTGTAGCCCAAAATAAAATGGCCGAGCCGGCCCTGACTCCCCCCACCCCCAGCCCCTCCCAAACTGCCCGGGGGGGGGACCTCCCTGCGGTCGGCCACTCCCCCCAAGCCCCCCTTCTGTTTGCGTGGAGGGGCCGCGGGAGAAGGAGGCGGGGCTAGAAGGACTCTCTTCCGGGCATTTTACCATAAGAGCCGTATAGCAGCGCGGACGCGCATCGGCGAAAACCAGGCTGAGAAAGGTATCCGAGGAAATACTTTTAACTGATTCTTAAACAGCAATTATAACTGGCAATTTTAACTGGCAATTCGTTTTAAAATCTCATTCTTGCACAGCACTTACTTGCATTTTTGCATGCTCCCGACGACCCCCGTTCCACTGCGGTTTCCATTTGCGTGAAGGGGCCCGCGGGAGAAAGAGGCGGGGCTAGAAGGACTCTCTTCCGGGCATTTTACCATAAGAGCCACATGGCAGCGCGGACGCGCAGCGGCAAAAACCAGGCTGAGAAAGGTATCAGAGGAAATCATTTTAACTGATTCTTAAACAGCAATTTTAACTGGCAATTCGTTTTAAAATCTCATTCTTGCACAGCACTTACTTGCATTTTTGCACGCTTCCGACGACCCTCGTTCCACCGCGGTTCCCATTTGCGTGGAGAGGCCGCAGGAGAAGGAGGCGGGGCTAGAAGGAGTCTCTTCTGGGCATTTTACCATAAGAGCCGCATGGCAGCGCAGATGCGCCGCTGGCGCGCCTAAGGCAAGCCCGTCTGCGCCCGGCCGGGTCCAGGGGCCAGAACCCCTGCCTCTCGGTTGTCGGGTAAAATCATGTAGACATCTTCACAAATTAGAGGGTTAAGGGACCTGGGTAAAAACAAATACCTCCATTCTATGTCCCCAGCTAATGGAGAATCTTCTTGTGCCCACTGTCCATTCCCACTCTGCACGTCTCTGGAAACACAGGCAGAAAGACCCGCCCATCACATGTACAAAATGTTCTCTCTGAACTGTAGGTCTCTGTCCAAACACTCAGGGGAGCTAAACATATTCCTAGCAGACACCAAACCTGATGTACTATTCTTAACAGAAACCTGGATGCACAAGGACTCTGCACCCAATGTGGTCCGTACGCTTGCCCCTGAGTATAACATCCAGTGTAAAGATCGCGAGAGGAAAAATGGGGGTGGCATTGCCATCATCTTTAAAGACTTCTTTAAATGCCGGGTTGAACTTAACCCTGTTTCCGACTGTGAAAGTTTATTTTTCTCTGTCTCACTCACTGCTACGCTTACTTTCTCAAGAATTCTTATTTATCGACCTCCGGGGGTGGGTGGACAATTCTTTAATTCTCTTCGGGAAGTGGCGGCCTCTTTGGCAAGCTCATCCACTAATCTTACGCTCCTAGGGGATTTTAACTTACACTTCGATGACCCAAGCAAAACTGACGCCTTGGAACTCACCCATGACCTTGCAGCAATTCAACTAATACAAAAAGTCATAGGGCCCACACATATTAAAGGCCATACCTTAGACCCCGTGTTTACTAACAACATGGAGCTGGTAGTTGTGACTCCTATTCCCCTGCCTTGGTCTGATCACTCACTGATCCCTTTCTCCTTAAAAACTTCCATTCAACGTGATTTTAAGGAACCCAGCTCCAGGAAAGTCCGCCCTTGGTCCAAACTTTCCATAGAGGCCTGGTCGTCTATGCTTAATAACTCTAAACCTACACTAGACTCCAGCACCATTCTATCATCCGAGACATTTACACACTGGATAGAGTCCTCATTGGACACAGTTATTCCCGCAAAAAATACCCACCGTAGGAAGAGAGAGAAAATCACTCCATGGTACTCACCCAAGCTTAGATTGCTTAAACAGACCTGTAAACGGTTGGAGAGGAAATGGAGGAAGGACTATAGTGAGACCAGTAAAATGATATATAGAGAGTCTATAAAATGCTACCAAGCTGAAATTAAAAAAGCTCAGGCACTTTATTTTGTAGGAAAAAATTAATTCAGCAGCTAATGCCCCCAAAGAAATCTTCCGAATCGCGATGTCCCTCCTGGAGCTTCCTCCCTCTGATACTTCTACAGGAATAACCGTCGATCGATGCAATGAACTGGCAGAATATTTTCAGGGAAAAATTCAGACTATATACAACATGTTTCCAGACTCTCCATGTCCCAGTGATCTTTTTATCCCGGTGACTAATGATCTTCTTAATATAAAGAAGCCTGTGGATCACACTATGCACACTCTGGGGGAATTTCCACTCTTGGATCTGGATACCCTATCAGACATTTTTGTGCATATAAAATCGGGCTCACCCCTGGACCCCGCCCCATCTCACCTTTTGTGAAAGGTGAAAGAGGTGGTGTTACCGGTCATACGGGATATAATAAATCTTTCTATAACCAATGGCCTTGTTCCACCGGCCTGCCACGGTGAAAGCTTTATTGAAAAAGCCAAGTTTAAATCCTGAGGTTCTGAGCAATTATCGTCCCATGTCCCTGTTACCCATGATCGGTAAGATCCTGGAAAAGCATATAAATTCCACTCTTTCTATTTTCTTAGAAACTCATGAGCTCCTACACCATTCCCAGACGGTCTTTCGTCCCCATCATGGAACTGAATGCGCACTCATGGCCGTAGTCGAAGAAGCAAAAAAGATAATCTATCAGGGAGGAGCAGTAGCCATCATCCTCCTGGACCTCAGTGCCACTTTCGACACGGTTAATTTCAATATTCTCCTCAACAGGCTTAGGAGGGCCGGGGTGTCGGGGAGAGCCATTTCATGGATCAAATCCTTCCTCAATGGCAGAACATTTCAGGTCTTTTCGGGCAAATCTACCTCTAGGCCTTTACCTCTCAGCTATGGAGTTCCTCAGGGATCTTCTCTGAGTCCTACGCTGTTCAATGTGTATATGAGACCACTTGCTGATGTCATCCTGCTGTATGGGATTAAAATTGTCACATATGCGGATGACACTCAGCTGGTGGTATCTCTAAATCACCTGCATAATGTTCCATCTGACCTGGAATCCTGCCCGGAGAAGGTAGCAACCTGGATGCAACACTCATGTCTTAGACTTAATGGAGACAAAACCGAAATAATGTATCTAGGCAACACACCCAATGCGGATTTCAAGTTGCCATGGCCAACCTGTTTGGGACCTCCTCCGGTCCCTAAGTTCAAGATAAAAAGCTTGGGCGTGTGGCTTGATAAGTCACTTCAATTTGACCAGCAAGCAGTGGAAGTGTCAGGTGTCTGTTATGGCATCCTTATAATGCTGCGGAAAGTCCTCCCCCTGCTCCCTATGGGGGCAAGGAGAACTATGGTCCAGGCCTTAGTCCTTTCACGCCTGGACTACAGCAACTCCCTGTACCTAGGAGCACCTACATCCACCTTAAGGAAACTTCAGGTGGTACAGAACTGTGCCGCTCAACTGTTGTCGGGCTCTCCCAGAACACAGTCGGCAAAGCCCTGTTTAAAGACCCTACACTGGCTGCCCATAGAGGAGAGGATTACATTCAAAGCCCTCTGTATTGCCCACAAGACCCTCATGGGAAAAAGCCCTCTCATCAACCAGTCCCTTATCACTGCATACCGTCCGAGAAAACTCCTCTGTTCTGCGAACTTAAATCTAGCCGTCATCCCTAAAATCCAAAGGATGCAAAGTGGGGGCCGTTCCTTCTCATACAATACAGCTAAGCTGTGGAACGCCCTTCCCCTGCATCTGCGCTCAGAGACATCGCATCTCATTTTTCGGAAGTGTCTTAAAACCTGGCTGTTCCAGAACATCAACTGGTAGCTACTTTACTTTGCCTTTTCTCTCTGCCGCTAGCGCTGGGATGCCTTAGGGTAGCTATGCGCTTAAGAAGTGTTAATTAATAATAATGTTGACTACAGGACTGTGGCTTCCATCTTCTCTGCGCTCGGGCTTCCAACCCAGTCATGGTGGATGCAGTGACTGTGTTAATGATTACAGAGCATCCAATCACCAGATCGTGTTGCACAGGTCGAAGGGACTCTGCTGCACCAGTCCCAGGGCTGTCACAAGAAGAGGGCAGCCGTGGCTCGTTGCCCAAACCCCACGCTTGCGTGTGTTACACCATCTAGATACATAATAAGAAGCAGGCCTGGCCTCTTCCTTCTTGCTGCAGTTAATGCCGCAACACCAATATGTGCCACCAAATACAGTGTTTTCCCTGTCCCCAGGGTGCTGGTTTCACAACTTGTATGAGATACCAATAAGGGCCTTGCAAAAGTTTTGGCCTCTAGCTCAAAAAAGCTTTTAACATGCCTGGCCAGTCCTGCTAGCCGTTAGCAGACTTCTCAAAGGATTCTGTGATGCAGGAAAACTCAGCATCCCTGTTACAACTGGAGGAGAGGTGGTCAGAAGGACGGATCAGGAGACACTCAATTAGGAAAAAGTAAGTGACGGTGCCTTCATTATTTGAATGTCAGCGCTTGGGCACAGTAGCATCTCCATAAATCTAGTCTATCCTCCCTCCAACCATCGCCAACTGCAATGCTTCCCCCGGAAAAACACACGCCAGCTTTCCAAGTACCATCACAACCTTAGCAGAGCCCCAGGGACAGCCACTGTGGCCGGGTAAAACCACACTTCCACTGCTAAGCTAGCATTGTGGCTCAAGTAACTGATCCTGCATGCCTTTTGTTGGCTTCCAGTCAAAGAACAAACTCACAGAAGAACCAGGCCATCGCTTTGGATGGACTTTTACATCCAGGAGCAGACCTCAGTGTACCAACCAAGTACTTTATTTTAGCAGAACTTTGAAAAAATAGTATCTTAAAGTTCAAGATTCCTGGGAACCGAGATTTCGCATTCCATGCAGCTTGGGACTCTGCTCCGCAGTTCATTAGGTGTTCGCCCCCGCTTCTGCCATTCCTTAAATTCACATTCACTAAGCTGCCTCCCCAGCATAAACTTGGAATTCTGTCCTCAATCGAGGCCTGTCTAGCACCGGAATGAGTCAGAGCACCACTAGTGAATCTGATTATTTGATGTCTGAGTGTACTGGTCTGTTTACTAGCTGCCAGTCAAGGCATCTCCATGTAAATCTAGGAGATGACAATCTTGCAAGATTATCCAATGTATTTCTAAGAGTGCTGGACCCAAGCCCGCTTTTCAGGATAATTACTCTTTATGTAAATGAATCCCTCTTAGATTCATTGACTGTCAATATATCTTATGTGGACTTCCTAGGAATCTTGCATCGATGCTTACCTCCTGGACCTACGTTAGACACACACGCTGTAAGCAGCACAGTCTGCAGATGTTGATTCGGCTGATGACCAGAAACAGGCGGGTATGGACAACGCACAATGATGTCCTGCTGGCTTCTTCCTCCTCTTGTTTGCAGGGGAGAAGAAATTAGAGTAGTGGGTCAAGGGAGACATTCCTGAGGCTTTGGGGCACCTCAGCCAGGCCCAGGACCTTTGGCACATATTGTGAAAGAAAAGAAGGGGAGATCCAAGGTGAAGGCTCTCAGTGCTTGTGTAGCCCACTTTAAAGGGGTTTTGCACCTTTCTTGATACCAGTGTCAGATTTGCCTGCAGGCTGCACCAGGGAGCACGAGTGGCACAATTTGCTTGACTGATCTTGTATTTGTTATTGGCCTTGTTCAAAATCCACCTACCCAGAATTTGCCGTCAGTTCCACCTGCCACTGATCACCTTCCCAACTGCCTTGGACGCCAGCTATCGAATGGGGAGCTCCGCAGCACAGCATGAAGAAAGGGAGGTGAGTGGCCTTTTCAGTGGACTTGTGTTTGAAATTGAAAACTGTGATTAGCGCTTACCTCCGCTCTCAACCTGTACAGCTCTTTAAGACACCTAGCAGTAGGCCAGACGTGGGCTCTGATAGGCTTTCAGCAGATTGACTATTACCAGGTCCTTTGTGTGTTTTACAACACCTCCACCCCAGCATGGTTTGGTTATGCCTCTGTAATGTCCTTTTCCCAAAGACCCCACACTAGCCCAAAGAAACATTGCAGCCAAAAACACTTGCATTGCAAATCAGTATTTTTAGTGAAACGGAAATTATCGTACATAGCTTTTTTTAATGAGGAACAATAGCTCAAAGCTGAGAAAGTGGGATGAAAAGACAAACCTTTAGCCCTGAGATCAGTTTCATCTCCCTCTAAGATGAAGGGTCTTATCATGGAAGAACTCAACCATGACTGCTCTGGTGGCAATTGACCTCCAGTGAAAGCTGGCTCACTGTCAGTTAAATACAATTTCAAGAGATTAAGCAGTGGCAGCTCCGAGACAACCCTCCCGCTTTAAATGATACAAATCCCTCCATCTCACCAGGCGACACACACCAGTTTGTTCCACCACAACCATGTCCAGTCCATACTGTAGCGGAAAATGTAACTATAGTAAAAAGGAACTGGATGCTTTACCGATCATAGAACTGCCTTCTACTAAAGCTCCTTTGACATCCTCAACTACTGAGGGGGAACATATGCGGTATGGCGAAAAAGGTGCAGTGGGGACACCAACCATGTTCCCAAAGCATCAACAACAACTAACTATGTTATGTTATGTTATTATGACTTGTATAGCGCACATATACCCTTAGGTGTCTTGGCGCTTCCGGTCTCCATATTATGTTACAAACCACTGATCCTAAAAGAGCCATGTCTTTAGTTGCTTTCTGAACTCCAGGAGGGAGGGAATTTTCCTAAGATAAAGTGGGAGGGAGTTCCATTCCTTTATGGTATTGTAACTAAAACTCCTCCCACCCCAGTTCGTTTTTAAATTCTAACAGTAGGCATCAAATTTAAATTTGCCGATCGTAAAGATCTATTGGGGAATACCACCTGAAAAGGTCCCATAAAAATTTCGGACCTTCTTTGTGAAGGGCCTTGTGAGCGATACAAAGCGCCTTAAATTTTACCCGCTGACCGACTGGCAGCCAATGCAGGTCCTGAATCCCTTTTCCAACTGACTGATACTTGGGGATGTCCAATATGAGTCTTGCTGCAGCATTTTGTACCGTTTGCAACTTTCTAAGGAGAGAGGATTGAATGTTAATATAAAGGCCATTGCAATAGTCAAGTTTTGATAAGACTAGAGAGGTCACAACTGTCTTTCTAGATTTTTAGGAATAAAAGGAAGTATTTTTCTTAAGGTTTTAATCATGAAGTATGCGGAAGACACCACTGTGGACACTTGGGGTTTCAGGCTCAGTTTGTCATCTATAATAACTCCAAGATTTTTAGCTTTAATTACAGGGGAAGGTGGGGGCCGAGATTGTCTGGCCACCACTCAGGGGACCAAGGTGGAAAGAGATTACCAAACATGATCACTTCCGTCTTGCTTGAATTCAATTTCAAGCAGTGATTGCTCATCCAGCTATTTAACATAATCATGCAATCGTGAAGTTTTAGAGAATGATTAATATCCTTATGTATTGTCGAGATTACCAACTGGGTATCATCGGCGTAGGAGGTAGGGATCAGATTAAAACTTCTAATCAGTGGTGCCAATTCAGCCACGTAAATGTTAAAAAGCGTAGGGCTCAACGATGAGCCCTGAGGGACCCCGCACGGCAGAATAAAAGGTGCCGACTTAAATTTGCCTAGGTGGACAGATTGGGATCTTTCTGATAAAAAGGATGTCAACAGGGAGAGGGCTGCTCCTCCTATCCCTATTGTTTTTAGTCGCTGGACCAGAAGAGCATGGTCAACAGTATCAAATGCTGCGGATAGGTCCAGCAGTATAAGAACTGCTGACCCACCGCTATCCAAAGAGGATCGAATTTCTTCCGTGGTTTTAATCAAAGCCGTTTCCGTACTATGATTGGCTCTAAAACCGAACTGGCTATGATCTAAAACCTGGCTGTCTGCAATAAAGGAAGAGAGTTCTGCATTTATAATTTTCTCAATTATCTTTGCAGGCAAAGGAAGTCTTGCGATAGGTCGATAATTGGCAGGGTCGGTTGAATTCAAATTAGCTTTTTTTAGAAGAGGCAAAATACAAGCCTGTTTCCACATAGTGGGGAAAGATTCTTGTGAAATCATCTGGTTAAACAGCTTAGACAAATAAGGTCCCATGAATTGGCTAATACTATGTAAAATTCTAGGGGACAAGGATCTTCTGGTGATCCTGATTTGGCCATGGAAATAAATTTAGCTATTTGAGTTGCTGATGTGGGAGTAAAATTAAGAAAAGAAAGATTGGCAGTGTCTTCTTGCTCTATATTAATGTGTGACTTAGAGTGGGCAAATTGGTTAAAGGTTTGATCCACCTTAGATTTAAAAGTATGAGCAAGAACATCACAAAAATCTTGACTACGATTTGCAGACTCCTCTTTCACACCCGAGGTCAGAAGTTTTACAGTTTGAAACAGTTCTTTGCTGGAATTACCAGCTTTTTCTATTTGTGATGTGTAATATTGGCTTTTCTCAGAAATCAGCTTTTTTTAAAAATCTAAGAGCATAGCTTTGTACTTGTCCTTCTCTGGTGCTTCATAATGTTTTCGCCATATTCTTTCTTGCCTTCTGCAAGCCTGTTTGTCTAATCTAAGGGCCTCTGAAAACCACGGAGCTGAAGGTGTTTTCCTATTTTTATTGATCATTGTAATAGGAGCAAGTTTTGAACAATTAGATTCTAACCATGTAGTGTAGTTTATGGCTGAGGATTCTGCCTCTAGCTCCAAGTCCGGCTGGCTTCGGGCTAAATAGTCCACCATCCATTAATTCAATGCTTCTCACAGCAGCAAACGTCCTGACATGGCAGTCGCATAAATTGGAGCTTTAGGTGGATTCGCTACAATCTTTGGCCAACTTTCCCATAAATCTAAACAGTAAAATAAACTAGAAGTGAACTTAGGCAACCTTATTACTACTAACATTACTTCTAAATGTCCATGTATCCCAATAGTAGAAAATTCCGTCGTTTTTGCGGCCTGCTTATCCTCGGGTAGAAAATATAAAGAAAATAAGCGGCCTGAAATTAGACACTCGCTTTAATGAACACCAGCCAAGGCGGTCCAAAGCCATCATAGATTACAACTCTTAGGTAACCACGCCACACGTTGGTGTGATACAAACCAGTGCTTAATTTGAGCCGGTAGGTTTCCAGTGCTCAGCATTAGCACTTAGCTGTCTACAACGGCACCTATAATAGTCTGCCACCTGGTGGTGCTGTCTGCCTAATTCAGAGATGAGCACAATAACAGTTGTTTATCAATTCAATATACATTGAAAATGACTAAAACCTGCACTCAAGTCATTCTTATAGCTTTGGGGTCCTGGAATAGTCTGAATTATCACACTTGTAGGAGTGTGATGGTAAGTACTTGTGTTGGTACTGTTACTTGCAGTGCTGCAGGAGCAATGGGTGGTGCAAGCTACAGTGGCCTCCTGAGAGGGCCCTGGCACTTGTTTCTTTACAAACTAAGCACTGATACAAACCCAAAAGCGTTCCTCATTAAAAGGAAAGTATCATCCCGTTCCCAGAACCAACTAAATCTACCCACACAGAGACAACAGACTGGTTTGGAGATATAACTTGTTCTCAAAGGCCTCACATATCTCTGGAACTTAAATCAGACAGTAAATCTTTGAGCAGAAAGGAAAAGAAGAGGTTGAAAAAAATAAAAGCAAGATTAACAGAATTTCAATCACTAAACCACACAGTGGCACTCAAAGGACATTTTTCAATTAACACACTTTTTCCAGTGTTTAATGGTAGTCAAATTGATGGTTCGACAAAGCCCAATTCTGATGAGTGTACAGCTGGAAAAAAAGGCAATTCATCTGGACAGACTGACTCTATCTACAAAGAGTCCACAATCGAGCCTGCTGCCAGCACGGAGACTAAAATGAGCACCATGAGGCAGTCAGAGCTGCTGCCGGGGGTCATCTACAAAGAACCATTCTAACATGCAGACAGAGTCGCGGAAGGAGCCAACAAGAACTGTTGAAACTAGGGATAGCAATGACCTATTAACCAGCGAAAGCTGAAACAGAGTGCACTAAGCTCTCACTTAAGGTGGGCGAGCCAATAGATTTACAGAGAGAACAGAGCCGAGCCAAGGGTCTGGCTCGGATCTTAGAGCCCGTGCACGAGCCGAGCCCTGAAAATGTTTGTAATGTAAACCACACAACAAACATCACATGAAATATGATAAAGCTGCTTCAAAACATGAGAAAGTGTATTTCCTTAACATGTGAAGCTTTTACATTAATAAATCCCGTTACAGCACTGCACCGAGAAGTACTTATTAAAAGTGAAAGTTTTTAAACATGAACCATTAGTGCACTAGGAGGCAAGACAGTTGTCATGTAAACACCGTATGTGACCCAGATTATTATACAGCAACATTACAGTCTATTAAATCAAGCATAATAGGTTTTTGTACAACTGGTATTCTGAACTCACATAGTTAAAAGGGCTTTCGTATGAGATAATGAAGAAAAAATGAGTTTTGGTAAAATAAAATACTTGCCTAAAATCACACAATTTAAGCAGGGAAGTCGTGATTTATCTAGGTTTTCTAGCTTCACTTTGTAAAAATCAGCAAGGAAATAGGTATATATTTGTCTGTCCTTATGTTAAGGCTTTATTTTTATCTCTTTGTGCAGTTTCATACAGTGGGAACTCGACCCAAAGTTATTGGAACACTTTACATGCCCGCCAGTTACATCACACATGGTCACATGCATTGTTTATAGGCATGGGAAGATAAAGTGAGTTGCCTAGAACCACAGAATGTTGATTCAACGCCGAGACTCGAACTCGCCCAGACTTGGTTCCACAGTTTACAGCTCTGGCCATAACGCCACATCTTCGGTAGAGGGAGGCAGGCAGGCAGAAGCCATATGAAAGCTCGGCTCGTTATGGGCTTGAGGTTCCAACAGGGCCCCGAGCGGAGCCAGAGCCAGGCTTCAGGTTCCAGCCTGGCTCGAGTTTTCAGTGGCTCGCCAACCTCTAGCTCTCACAGAAAACTATGGAAATAAAGTTCTAGACAAAGAAGGCCATTTAAATGCTTCAGTCAATCCAAGTTATCTTGGTCAAGGCCACTCGTTAGAATGGACTGTTGCCCGTCCATATGGACGAAGGGGCCACACCCCCTCACCTTTTTCAGAGAAGTGTCTGTCAGATTAAATCTGAATAAACAAATTTGCATACTCATCAAGAAAAATAGCCCCATTTACGGCTCCATCATTACTCCATCAGCCACAGAAAAACAGAGTGGAGCTGGCTTACCGCTACTCTAGGTTCCAATAACATCACTTACAGCTAGCATGACTCAAACTGGAAACATGGCGACGCGTCCACGCAGTACACACTTGTCACTTATCCTGGAATGTGGTTGGCCTCAAACAAATTCTTGCTCAGGATGTGTCCTGAACTTTTTAAAAACCTGGAACATCCTCGATTGCAGGAAGCATGGAGCGCTGAAAGAATACCAATTGAAGGATTTCGAGAAATCTGCCATCCGGACGTCAATCTTAATAACTTTAGAAAAACATCTGGAGGCCTATCCATATATGTATCAATGGCCATAAATTTAACATGTTTCTTGATAGAGTTGCAAAACCCCTCGCTTAATCAATGTCAGGCAGGTGAACGTCTATTCTCATTATTAACATATATCTAAACCTCCATAGGGGTGCTCCAAAAGAAATAATTTAAAGATTCTGTGAAACCACAGAGGAGCTAATCTGTGACCACTCCAATCATGAGATTATTGTAGCAGGCGACATCAGTCTCACAAACTTGGCTATACTGTCAAATCGTTTTCAGGTTATGACAACTATTAAAACAGATTTGCAAGGGCAAAGAGTTATCGACCTTTTTTCATCATATAATCTGTACTTGTTGCAATCAATTTACTAACACAACCAACCTAACTATTATCTCTCTGCATTGGATTATATTCTTACCTCTTAGTGGGTTAGCCATGTCTGCAACCACTTCTTTAGCCTACAACGAAGCGAAAGTGACCTTATGCCTCTGGCTACATCATTCAGCCTTAAATTTCCAATACCCGAATGTTTGAAGGTGGTTGGAAAGTCAAACAACTTCGAGCTAGGCCTGCTCATGAAGAGGGTGACATGGAATACAGTGTCCCTGGAAAAAAAATTAAATGGCAAATTCTTACAGTTAAAGCAGAATTGTTTAACAACTTCAAGGAGGAAGATCACCCTATTCTTACGTGGCTGGGAATCATAGCTTTATTATAAAATCATATTAATAACAAAAATAGTTCAAAGCAAACTAGCACCACGAGAACTGAAGATCGTAAGTACAAGCCATGGCATTCATCCAAAGTCAGGAGATGCAAATCGTCCCTTGCAAAAAAAGTTAATGAAAAGAATAAAACAAATAGGGCTGTAGCGCTTTACGTCAAAAACTTAAGTAGGATCTACCGTAGAATTTTGTGGGAGGATAAATTAAATTTTATGAAGATCAATTGCAGACCATTAGTAGACTATTGGGTTAAAAGGACCCAAGCAAATTTTGGGAGTTTGTGAATTTATTAGAAAATAGAACAGGCTACCGAGGGAACAGGGTTTCATATACTAAATGAGTGGAGTATATAAAATCTCTCTACACAACATCCGACCTAGTGCCTCAGGTAGTACTAAGTCAGTTTGATTATCCATGTGAGAGCCAAGATTGTTCTTATGAACTGATCACCTAAACGGACACTAAAAGGTGATCAAAGCAACCCGAGAAAATCACAGTTCTAGCCCTAATGGCTTATCTGGCTCATTGTTCAAAGCAGACATCGACTTCTGGGCACACTAGATAATTCCTCTACATCGAGCATCATTCCAGTATGCTCAAGCCCCCGAAAGTTGGTGCGGGTCCATAATACACCCCTCCTATAGGAGAGGAGATAGATCGAGCTTTGCCGATTGCCCAATCCATAGCCGAATTTTTGACATATGCAGAATCTTATCAGGCAAATTAGAAGAATAGGATGAAAGTAAAATAATAATTTCACTTTACCAGATAGGATTTAGGCACCCTTGCTAATGGTGTAGCCCTGACCTGCATGGCACATAATACCACCTTGCCTTTTAGATTCCCTCTGTTCACTTGTTTCGCTTATTATTCGGCTGCATTTAACGGGGTCAGCTGCCAGATGCTATGTGGCAAATTAATCAAATGGGGCTCTCCGTTAGCCTTGGTCAAAGATATCTTTACTTTTCACTCTAGGGCATGGTTGAGGGTGAAGGCGAGTTGTGAACAAAAAGTATCTGAACGTATAAATACGAACAGGGGCCTTAAGCAGGCCCCTCTATTATTCACCCTCTACTCTGCAGACATTTTTGAGGCCCTGTCCAGTGCAAAGCCCCCACCCCCCACAAAATGTGTCTGTTCAGGGTTCAGATCCTTCAATACCATGGTGATCTGGTTAGTTTAGATCAGTCATAAGTTGGCCTGCAGTGAGCTCATAAATACAACTTGTGTTACAAATTGGTAGCAAATGTCACCAAAACCAAGGTGGAACTGTTTGGGAAATAAAAGAACAAATCCAAAAACATGGCGACTTGGTCGTGTTAAGCTGCGGTACATCCCAAAACATACAATTATCTTGGAGAATGGCTGTCTGACTCTAGCGAACTATATACTCATTTAAACCATATTTAGAAAAAGCTAGCAGCTTAACTTTAGATTTCTGCATGCTAAATACCCAGATTTACAGCACAACAGCGGAAGCCATCTTAAGTGTTACAAAAGCAAAGTTTTTACCAGCTATGTCATACATGTGGACACCAGGACTTTCCATCAAAACTTTAGATAAACTGCTCTGTATTTTATGTAGAAGGATTTTCCATCTACGCTAGTTCATCCGCCAAACCTTGATTTGATTGGAATTCGGGCTGTTCAGGCAGAACTTGGTGTGTAAATCTTCTTTTATTAAATGCCTCCATCTTGTTGACCACGCCGAGCCAGATTCTCTGAAGATGGTTTTACAAGAGATCTTTAGGGCGAATAATAATCCTTGGTCTATGTGCCTAGTATTGCTAATAAAAATCTGAAGATGAACATGCTTACAGAAGTTGGAATCTGGCATGAAGATCACTCACATACAGCCTTAAAAACTAACATAAAGAGGGAACAATTAACCATTTTGAGTGTTTTAGACGCAGAAAATGTTGAACTCTCTTGTCTCGCAATGTTAATTAGGTCCTCCTATGACACAAGTGTAATGCAGTACTATTTCAGGGACTTGACAAGCAGGTCCTGCTGTGAGAGCATATTGCGTGCACTATTTAGGGTCATGCCCATCAATGCAGTTGGGAAAACCTTGTCCCTGACCATCTGCGCATCTGCACTGCAGCGTATTATTCCAAAAAAGGCAGCAGTGGAACAAGATACAACCGCACAGGTACCTCCCTATAGCTGTGGTCAGTAAATGAGAAACGATGTAATGCCGTGCTACCGCAGGCGGCACCCCTGCTGCTAAAAGATGCAAAAGAATCAACTGCAGAAACAGTAGACTTCTATAATATAACACCAATGCCTGGAACACATAAACATTCAAAATGAGATGTAGTGATTTGTAATTTGAAACAAATGAGAAACTCGTGTATTCGTAATATTGGTGAAATGCATTGATTTCTAACAATTTCATAGTTCTATTTAAAGAAATTTAGAGACAAGACAAAATGAGCACAATTCATCAAAGTAATTTTGCAAAACTTGAATCACATTCATGATTCCAGTCAATAAATCAAAATCACTTTATTTTGACCACCAGGGCCTTCCATAAAGGTGCAATCCATTTACAATAAATATAATATAAAGCATAATAAAAATCAGTCATAAGATAGATCATATAAAAAAATACGTACGTTGTTACAGATATTTAAAAAAAGAAATAGGTTAATTCATGATATGTTCATTTATTGTCCATAAACAATAAATATGTACACAGTTGGTTATCAGATGAGAAGGGGGAATGCCATTAAAACAGAGTTTTGATAAAGCAGCAAAAAACGCACACCAAATACAGTACACATAAATAGAATCACTTGGAAGGACAGCGAAGGGCTTTACTACGTAGCACCCACATGGCACCCAGGAATTTAGCAATGGAAATAGTCATTACTGGGCGCAAATCTGATCTTAGAATACGAAGGGCTCCCTGATGACTACGTACACCTATTAGCCTGCATATAGGTGCAAGCCAAGTATGCCGAGGGGATGAGTAACCTGGGTACACAAACAAAACGTGAGAGACACTTTCTCTTGAGGAGTCACAGATGGGACAAGAAGTGTCTCCATTTCCAGCCCATCCTGATGTAAACACTCTAAGGGGTAAAGTGCCTATTCAGAACTGAAAGTATAATTTTCTATGAAGTGGAACAGAAACTAAATCCCAAAATGACTTGAGTCCCCATGTAGACTTAATGTCCATGAAATCACTGGTCAACTTAGCAGTGGCTGCTTTCCGAGATACCTCAGCCACCAAGAGTAACCAGTATTTCTTTTTCGGCACAGCCTTTGAAGGAAAAGCAGATGAAGCCGGATGATCCCACAGGTCGCGGAGTCCCAGCGAGTACAATGCTGATTTCATGTTTGGAAGCCATGGGATTTTATTAAATTGGCTAGCCTTCATAACATCCTTTAGGCTTTCTGCATAGTGGACAAGTTCCGGAGTGGTCCACACGCGTCTCCAATGCAACAAGGGTCGCAATCGGATTTTGCCGCGACCTCAGTGACACCCAGGTCTCTAAACAATGGGTATATTGGGGAGCTTGCTGGAAGAGATGCAAGATTCCTAAGGAATTTATTCTTGGTTCTTATGAGATCGTCACGTTTTGAAAACCCCCCACAGTTCAGCCCCATAAAGGGCCGAACGCAGGCCCTTGACCTCGTAGATCTTAAGTGCAGGAGAGATGGGTTTAGTGTGTGATGTAGAAAACTCCTTAAGTATTACACCTGAAATCTGCTTAAGCTTGGTAGGTGCTTTGTTGATAAGGAGATGCCAGGACATGCCCTCTGCAAATGTGACCCCCAGAAATGCAAAAAAAGCAACCTTCTCTAAGGAACTCCCCCTGCAAGTAAGCTACCCTTAAAAGATTTATGCAGGTTAAAAAATATCACTCACTAAAACGGGTCAAGGTTTTCTGGAGCCCTGACGGAGACTTGGAGATCAACAGGGTGTCATCTGCGAATTAAAGAATCACAGTTTTGAAACCAGCCAAAGATGGAGTGTCTGCTTCCACCTGGGACAAAAAGGGAACAATATCATTAATAAAAAGTGAAAACAGGGTTGGTGCCAGGACACAGCCCTGGCGAACACCTTTGTACACTGGTACCCTTTCCGTCAGCTGAGCCTGATTCCCCCCCTCCCCCCCAGTGAATGCACGCATAGTTATCCTATTGCAAACAAATTAAAAAAGGTAAAATATCAGGAGGCATTCCTAAGTCAACCAAAACACTCCAGAGTCTGGGTCGATGAATCAAAGGCCGATTTCAAGTCGACAAAAGCGACATAAAGGCTGCTCCCACTGATCAAACAGTTCTCCAATAAATTAATACAAAACGAAAAACCTGATCAATGGTTGAAATCTTGCAGCAAAAGCCTGCTCTAAATGGACTAAGAATGTCGCTCTCCTCAATCCAATCTTGTATTTTATTGAGAAGGCGAGGACCAACATTTTTCTGAATACAGTCTATAAGGCTTATTGGCCTATAATTGGATGGTGCTTATTGGTCGCCTTTTTTATATATAGGTAAGACTGTGGCTCCTTTCCACTAATCGGAGACAGGAGCCCCTGTTGCAATTGCATGGGCCAAGGCTAAGATATGAGACCAAGCCTCTGTATCAGATAAAAAAATGTGCTGGGATGCAATCAGGATGACCTGCTCGCCCACGCGAAACCGCATTCAAAGACTGTACAATATCTGCTATTTCAAATATAGGCATAGGACTGGGGTTTATCTGAGAAACTAGGATACCTATTGATACTGTGGAGCCAACAGGGTCGCCAGAATATAAATTGCTAACATAGTTTACCCGGTCGGAAGCGGCCACATTATTGTCCGTACCCTGTGTGGCTCTGGAGCGGCCCTGCGCCACCGAAGACCAAAATTTGGAAAGATCACCAGTAGAGCATGTCCAAAAGGGCCCTCCGCCTCTGTTCGTCCCAGTCTCATGTGGCTTGTAAAATAGCCTTTTTGTATTCATTCCTTACTACTGGTATGCAGGCCATATCTTTTGTTTTTATGGCCTTGGTTAATGCACAGCTTATTGAACGACATTCTTTGTTATATCATGATTGCTTTTTACTTCTATTCTTCCTGCAAGTTACATTTGAGAGGGTAAAAAAAGATAAAATACGTTGAAAGAATGCCCCATGGATCAGGACCAATTGGTCAGGAGCACTCACTTGAGCCTCCACAATCTGCGCAAGAAATAAGTTAAGATTTTTTTTGAATGGTAACCAGGATTTCTGGACATGCAACAATCTGGGGCCATTTCAGATGACGTTTATCCACTGTTAAGGCAACCTCCCTTGTATAGGAAGGTGGATTGATATGTAAGGGAATAAACTCACAAAATGACTTAAAAGTTTCAGCTAGGGGATTATGGCCATTGTCAGTTCTTTCTAACACCGTCATATCAATGACTGTTGGCCATAATCTCAGATCAACTAAACTATAGTCTATACAATTTGTATGAGAGGGCTTATTAAAGGTGAGGGCACCCTGGGGGTCAGATTTGGTACGGTCATTAGGTGCCCTCAAGCCATGCTCAATTGTGAGTGCCTTTAAATTGACTGCAGAGTGAGCCCGTATATGAATAGGTTGAATATCTAGAAGAAGGACTGCCCGAGCGGGGTCCTCATCCTCTGTTATATGCACATCATGGTCGTCCAATGGCTCAAATGTAAGATTTAAATCGCCCCCTAAGATAAAAAAATATTGTTGGAGATCTAGAAAATGCTCAAGGACTTGTAGGCTGCATGAAAGCTACCCTTTTCTTTCCCCCCTTACAAAAATATTAAGAATGGTTACCCAGAGGTTACTACCAATAACCAATGGAATGCCCAGTATATCATGGGAGTCAATTTTAACGTGGTGGACTTCACAGTTTAATGAGTTTCGAATCCAGATGGCCAAACCTGCTGCAGCCCCTCCTCTTAGACTAGGAATAGCAGGGACAAAAAAGTTGAGATAACCTGGCCTATGGATAGAATCCACGGACCAGGTTTCTCGTAAGAGGCATATGTCATATTTGTCCATTAAACCATTCCAATCTGGGAGGTATATTTTGGATCCAAGTCCAGCTACATTCCACCAAGTAATATAAAATTTACTAGGATCAATAAGTGTTTGAGCCTGATTTGGAATTATGGACTGTGACGAAGAAAGCAGGGGGCTACTAGGTGAAACAGTAGACACGATATTACCAGGGTTAGAAATGAGCTCATTAGTGGGCAAAGAGTCATAGCTAACAATACGTAGAGCTTGGGTCAAGGGGTCAAAACAAGCAACACTCGAAGGCTGACTCCCAGGAGACCTAGATTGAAGTGGATAATTGGACCCCCCTCTTACGTCTAAAGGAGTAGTTACATTGGAAATTATTGATTGCAACCAAAATAGAGAAGGGGGGGAGCAATCTATCTTCAGAGTCAGTCTATATCACTGAGCCTTTGGTCAGAAAGAGCAGATGTCCTAGGATACACTGGGCGTAGATATTTAAATTGAATACTTGAATGACCAGGAGGAATAGTCCTGGCATCCAAGGCCACCAAATTATTAACCAAGGCCTTTGAAGTAAGAATTAATTCCAGTGTGTTAAAATTAGAAGTTAGAGAGAGGAATCTTGTAACTCTAACGATATCATCACGGATAAAAGAGCGACAGCCCCTAACATGACGTATCCAGTGAGTCACTTTATTCTTCAATGAATCTTTCCCCTCATACCATCCTGTCCTAGTCAACTTAGGAACATTTGTCATCAGGATACAACTATCCCTGAGAGACCCACTTTGCTGATTGTAGTGATCGGTGTAGTTGGTATATTTGGTTGAGCTGGTGTTCTCCCTACCCAAAGAGGGAGGGCTACAACTAGGCTGTATATTGCTTTTGCCCTGACCACCCTGAGGTTGACCACCCCTAGGACAAGAATTTACTGGGACTGCATGGTAAGGTTTAGTAGCCACATGTTTCGAAGGGCGCTGTTCACAGTTATTAATTACAGATCTACCCTATGGTTGAGGTATTCCCACCATCGGCAGGCCTTGGGCTTTGGTGCCTGAGCCAGCCTGGCTGGAGAGAAGATGTTTATTAAAGGCTAGGAGCTGGTTCATAGTATCCATCATGGTTGTAACCAGCAATTTGAGAGCCCCAGCTTCGGCCTTAAATCCAGCATAAGGGAAATTTGTTGATCCTGATCTGTTTGAGTACTAGTAGAAACAAGTTTCAACTTAGGCCTCTTTAATCCACTGCCAGACACTCCCTACCTCTTTATCACTTCCTTGCAGGTTCTTGCTTTCTCTCTTTGCGGTGTTTTTTCTGTCTTTCTTTTCCTCTGTCTTTCCGCTTTGTGTGTTTATTCCCTCTCTTGCTGTCGGTAAATGACTGAAGCGGAAAAATATGTGCCAGTCCCCAAGAATTAGTTCCTGTGGGCCCCACCGGCAACCACCGGCTCAAATTAAGCACTGAAGATAACATGAGCTACACCGTGTGGATTTCCAGCTTGTGTTTGGACAACTAATGTTCATCAGGGGTTTTGAAACTCTGCATTAGATTAGTGGAAATCAGTGCTTGGCACAAAGCCTCACCCCTGCTTTCTGGTTCTGCCCTCTCCTGCCCCTTCAAAGTAATGGGCTCACAGCACCGTCCATCCTTAAACCGAACCTATTAAGCCTGAATTCCTCTCGCACAAGAGATTTATCTAATACTGAGCAGATCTGACGCTGTTTGTAACAATGATAAATATGAAGGGGGTCCTGGTTTGTCCCGTAAATGGGCAAAGATATTCTTGAGAAGATCTACCAAGACCCTCAATAAATTAACAAATAATACAACATAAAGCTTTATTATAAAAATAAGATAAGATCAAGGCTGGTAGAGGCCTTGTTTTTACTGTGATAATCTTATATCAGGGGCAACTAACATGAAGGCATCTTGGTCACCTAACCCTCCTACAAATGAAAATAAACTTCTAGTGAACCTAAGGATCATGTTTCAATACCTTGTAAGGCCACCATTAAGCAGATAGCAACAAAAGGAACTGGAAATTCATCGAAGAAACTCCATCCTCGACCCCTCCCAATCCGGATGCCGCAGCAACCACAGCACAGAGACCGCTCTACTCGCCACCCCAGACGACATCCGTACCCTCCTCAACCAAGGACACACCACAGCCTTGATCCTACTCGACCTCTATGCAGCCTTCTACACCGTCTCCCACCGCACACTCACCGCCAGACTCCACGAAGCCAGCATACAGGGAACTGCCCTCGACTAGCTCCGCTCCTTCTTTGCCGGCAGAACCCAAAGAATCAGACTTCCACCCTTCCTCTCCGAACCCACGGAAATCAACTGCGGAGTACCCCAAGGATCATCGCTCAGCCCCACGCTCTTCAACATCTACATGGCCCCCCTCGCCGCCATCGTCAGACAGCACGGACTCAGCATAGTATCCTACACCGATGATACCCAGCTCATCCTCTCCCTCACCAAGGACCCCATCACCACCAGACTCAACTTCCAGGAAGGAAAGAAAGATGTTGCATCCTGGATGAGCAGCAGCTGCCTGAAGACAGAGGTCCTTGTCCTCAGACCCTCCCCCTCTGCATGGGACAACTCCTGGTGCCCCACCGCCCTCGGCAGCCTCCCACCCCCATGGACCATGCCCGAAACCTCGGCATCGTACTCGACTCCTCCCTCTCCATGACCCGACAGGTCAACGCCATCGCCTCCACCTGCTTCAACACCCTCCGCATCCTCCGAAAGACCTTCAAATGGATCCCCCCCGAATCAAGGAAGACCGTCACCCACGCACTCATAATTAGCAGACTGGACTCCGGAAACGCCCTCTACGCCGGGATCAACAAGTCTCTGCTCCGCAATTGCCAGACCATACAGAACACCGCAGCCAGACTCGTCCTCTGCATCCCTCGACACGAACACATCACCCAGCACCTGCGTAACCTCCACTGGCTCCCCGTTGAGAAAAGAGTAACTTTCAAGATACTCACCCACGCCTACAAATGCCTCCACAACACCGGACCCCAATACCTCAACGACAGAATCTCCTTCACATACCCAAGAGGAACCTCTGATCCGCCGACCTCGCCCTCGCCGAACCCCAGCGCATCCGCAGAGCAAGAACGGGTGGAAGAACCTTCTCCTACATCGTGGCCAAGACCTGGAACAAGCTGCTGATCAACATCAGACGCGTCCCACCCTGCACATCTTCAGGAAGACCCTCAAGACCTGGCTCTTTGTCTGACTGGAGCCCCCCCCAGCGCCTTGAGACCCTCACGGGTGAGTAGCGCGCTAAAACTTCGCTGATTGATTGATTGAATTCAGGCATAACTATAAAAGTCACAACATTTGTTCCTCTACACAAACATACCAAGGGAGAAACCTTAGATTGTTAATGCACAGTTATTGTCCCAGACTAGGACACACGTCCAACAAATGAATGTGTCAGTCAACTTTTATCAGCCAGTTTAGAAGAATCTAAGGACTAAATGTTTTAGGCGCGTTAATCCAGGAACCCTGACGAGTAAAATCTGGTTGCAACTACAGGGCATGCGGAGAGTACTGTTAAACTATTATTTGTCCCTCTATGTATATCAGAGAGTTATTATGATGTACTTAAATGTGATATCTTACTTATGCTTTCTGGCTCTATAACTTCATTGGGACATAAGAAATGGTTTGACGCAATGCAAGCTGAATTTGTTGAATCATGTCTAGGCCCCAGAATGAATATGCAAGGTTCCATTTAGACGAACTCTAATAGTCTATGGAATATTACAAGAAAGTATGAAGTTTAAGAAAATGGGCATACAGCTTCAAAAGCCAAAAACAAATCCTTATCATAGCGAATTCTACTTTTGCCCCGATTACGACTTTTTGGTGGAGCAGTGGCGCAGAGGTGCAGACTGCTGCACCACAGCTCTGCTGAAGGTCGCTCCCACCCGCCCGCCAGATTATGACTTTTTAGTAGTCTGGCAAGCAGGCAGCGTGGCGGTCCTATAGCGGTGCCTCTTTTAAAGGCTGTGGTGTCTTTGAAAAAGGCACCGCAATGGAACCGCACTACACTGTTCCTGCATGGCATGGACTCGAAAGTCCATGCCGTGCAGGAACCTATGTGCACGCACACAGGGGGGAACATGATATGCCCTCCTGTCTGCATCCACATGCGGTTGAGCACAGGGGGGCCCCTTTGTTTCCTCTCCTGCAAGGTTTACTTGGAGGAGGAACCACCTTGTAAACCCTGGAGGAGAGGAAACTTGTAATATGTTTGGCGGGACCACAGCGGTCCCGCCAAGCATATTGCGGCCTCTGACCGCTACTCCAACGCCAGGGAACGGCGGTTCCCTGGCGGAGCCGACTGTCCTAGGGTGGTCCGACCGGCCAACTCCTAATGGGACGGCTGGACCGCCGGTGCGGCGGTGGCTGGATCCGTCACTGCCGTGCCACCACGAGTCTGGCCCTTTGTGCCCATGTAATACAGACATTGATAGGGATTGCAATGTCGGTACTAAAAACAATGTGTTACTGTTTAATGGGTGAAATGTAGCGTATTCAAGAATTATTGATCCTGAAATGAATATGGGCTTGCCACTCAACACCCACAAACCGGGTGAGCCATTAAATAATCTTGTCACCTGAAGCAATGGGATGATTGTGTCTTTGCCTTTGACCCTACATAGCAGTCCACTGCCTTCTATATATACCAGTGTTGTAATGTTTAAATTAGGTAAACTTACTCTACATCAGCCTCCCTGGATGCTAATTAGTAAGCTACAAGGAATCCACAGTGCAGCAGCAGGTACACCTGTGCTGACTGGCTTACATAACCTCTGCACTCTTTTCTCTATACTAGATACAAGTCGCAATAAGGATATCCTTCAAAGCTCTTTGCGTTGTCCAGTGTACGGTCCATGGAACTGGATCAATCTTCCTATAATTAAAACTCAGGTTGTACAACCAAAGGAGAAACCTTAGATAAAGAACAGCTCTACTCCTGATCATTTCATTTAAAAGAAAAAAAACATAGATGGAAGCTAACCCGACGTACACATATGCAAGTTTTGGAATATGCTGACAAAGAAGATATGGACCTTCCGCATACCATCTCGAATTCAGAAATACACACTTGGATTTTCACAAAATCTGGACGCAAGAGACTCTCGGACAACAAGATTCTATAGGTTTGTAAAAGCAGCAGATGCAACAATCCCTGGTGTTCCTTTGGCTTGTAAAACCATCATATGATATTATCCCATATGGAGCACACTCTCTGGGACTCTCGGATGACACTGAAAATCAACATCAGTAGATGACAGCAACCAACACTTATCTAAAATCCATGCACAACATGATCGAGTAACTCCTACTCAGTAATATGGAGAATGCTTTAGGGCCTCAGTAAGAGGTACAAAAGTGCAAAAGAAATTCTGTAATAAAATTGAGCCATAGAAGTCCAAGGATAAACCACACATTTCTTTAAAATGTTTCTTCTACCCCTTAATCTTCCCATATTAAATCCTGTTCAATCCAGCTAAGTTCATGATCGTTTATAGCCACAGTTCTACAGACAACTAGGGTCTATTTTCTCAGTTTCTCAACGCAAGTGACTTGTATTGCTACAGTACACCTCCAGCAGAGGAGGCATTGGTGCTAGTACATCCAGAAGGGAAAAGAAGAGGGAAGGGTTTATTCCACAGTTGCAAATTTATGCTGGGTATGGGGAAACATTGCTGTGTTATAAATATGTGCCCAGGAATTGCAGGGGCAGGATTACCCCATAACCCTCAAACACCAGCATATGAATTGTGGCTGAGCCTGTTAGAAGGCATTGCACCGACAGGATCCTTTCGAGGAATGCAGCAAACAAGGATCATCATGTGCCTAAACAAGGTGCAATTAATATGGGATCCCAGCAGTGACAAGTAGCTGTTCTGGGCTGAATCAGACAAGGCCTGCATTGGAAGAGTGGCATCTACTGCGGAAGTGTATTGACCACTTCCTCTTCTCTCTGTTTTGCAACGAAAAGCGGACATGGTGTAGAAATTGTATAGAGCTTTGCCTTCATGAAACCAAGGCATGCTGCTACTTAGTTCAAAAATTAAAACATTTTAGTTAGTATTTTTTTCAGTAAATCAGGGACACATTTAAGCCCAAACTACTGGCTGTGCCAATGCTTGGTAGTCTTGTGATTCTGCAAAAGCAACTGTTCTTCCACCATAGGGGCATCATCTCTCATTAACACACTAAATGTTTTTATGTATGTGTTACTTTTCTTGTTTAAAGGTCCAGCCTGTGTGATTCAAAGAATGCTGGTGGCAGCAATCAACAAAAACAGACTAGTGGACATGGCGCAGCACAGTGCCACCAAAGTCATAGGGCCTGCCAAAGTGTAACCTTTCACCCAGTGACATAACAGGAAGTGGTATCATGATAAATGACAGTGAATGGATCTGACAAAACAACCACATTTCAAGCAAAATTAATGAAATACCTTCAAAATCTCACTGTAATACGTACAAAGACCCCACAATTTGATCCACTGGTTAGGTGCTGTAGCTTCCTTCCCAGCCTGTGTACCTGCCAATGACTACACCACATACGGAGCTTAGTTTTACATGTCTTTATTCATCTGCTTGTAACTGCGAACCCAACATTCTAAACCAGCCTTCAGTGCATTCTGCTCTAACACTTGCGTCACAGTTCTACAGGGTCCCTGAGGAGCCAAAAGGGTTCCATCATTTCTAATTCACAGGACACTATATCTCCCGTTCTGTTACATAATATTTTTTTTTTTTACAAAATATATAGATAGACAAATACAATTACATTTATTCAATCAATCTTTTTGCGCTTTAATTGTTCAACATGATCTTGTTCTCGGAAACTGGGAGCTGTCATCACGAATGTCCAGGATCTGCGTCAGCGGTGTAGAGCTAACAGCAGTCACTGATGGTTCAGACCCAATCTCCTCTTCAACAGTTAGACCTGCTGAATGATTAGTTTAAGACCTAAGGTGAGAAGAGTCTCTGGTAATAGACTTCCCAGGGTGCTGGGCAGTCACCATGTATCCCTTGGTAGACACCACTTGAAAAGGTTCTGCATCAAATTGAGCATCAGATTTTCTTCTCCGCTTCTATAGTGCAAGCACTCGTTCTCCTTTCCTAAAGATAATGTTCTTCGTACGTTGTCTTTGATTAGCATATGTTTTAATCTTTTGGTTGTTCACCAAGTCTTTCTGAAGAGTTGCTTTCTCATCTCTCTTTCTCTGATTGGTCCATTGAGGCAACTTGGTGTTCAGTGCTCTCCCAAACATCGATGTTGCAGCACTTTCACCTGTGGTCGAGTGGGCTGTTGAACGATAAACTCTCAAAGGTAGAATTCAACACAGTTTTCAAATCGAGCTTCTCAAGATTAACACACTGCACTGCTTTCTTTAGTGTACTCATAAACCACTCAACAAGTCAGTTGGCTTGCAGCCACAAAGGTGTGCTCTTCTGTTGCTTTATATTCAAATGCTCCAAGAAATCTTTAAACTCTCAACTATTGAAAGGCATGCCCTTTTCAGACTTCACTATGGCTGGAACACCACATGTCGCAAAGATGCCATCTAGTCTCTTAGTGACTCGTTCTTATGTAGTAGATGAAAGATCTTCAATTAAAGAAATCGTGAATACTCGCCCATAATCACCAGCAGGTGATGTCCATTGTCAAGTGGACCGAAAAAGTCAGTGGCTATTCTCTCCCATGCATGCTTTGGGAGTTCTGACATGCTCAAGTTGTGGTGAGTAGTTTTTGTAGAAAGGCAGTTGCATAAATGACAGGCCTTTAATTCCTTTTCAACCCTGTCATCAAGATAAGGAAAACAGACACGGTCTCGGAGAGCTTGTTTTGTGGCAATGATTCCACGATGTCCTTCATGGGCCACTTCAATTATTTTCTGTCACAGACACTCTGGAATCAGAATTCTCGACTCTCGTAGGATAACTCCTTTCTGAGTTCTAGACAGTGCATCCTTGACATTTTGTATTTTTGATATTCACAATCATTAATCATTAGTGAGCAGTCGAATGTGTTGTTTCCATAAATAATGTGTAAATATATTCTTCAGCTTTAACATGCCACGATCATGGCTCGTGGCAGTGACAATCTGGGCTAATAAAATTGCAGCTGGTGTGTTTGATTTGACAACAAAATTGATATAGACCTCAGCCGTCTTGGCGAGAGTACCGTGACCTTGCACAGGTACTCTGGAAAAGTAGTCAGGAGTGCTCTGATCTTTCCCAGGCTGATGCACAATGGTGTATGTAGGAAGCTGGTTCTGTATGTGGTATTGCCACTAGGTGGTTATACCATGCACAGAGTCCAGGGGTTCCCCAAAAGTGTACAGGGCTCTATGTAAAACCCAAAGTGCTCTATTATGGTAGTGTGGGCGAGCAGCCTTAGGCCTAACACAGAGGAGTGTAAGACATTTGTTGCACAACCTTGACCAATAATGGACACACGACTCAAAAAGGAGATCCACACCAATTTTAGAAAAATGTACTTTGTATTTTATTTTAAGACCAATATCTTCGCAATAAAGTAAATACGTTTTTATGTAAAAATACTTTTCGCTTGTAAAAATCGGCACAGAATATTTTCAGCACAGTTCAAAGTTATCCTATGGGGCAAACAATATTGCGGTTAAGCAGGTAAGTCTCACACTTACAAATCCAGTCTTCGGGCCCAAAGGTCAGCAAGAGTACCAGCACTGCACCACCAGCGGCACAGGGGTGGTCGGGAGCAGAGATCAAAGTCGGATTTCGGCCCAATGCTTTTCAGTGGAGACTGGGATGCCTGAAGCCACATTGCTTGCAGGTAAGTGGATCTGTTGCAGGGGACAAGCTTTGGGGGTTAGGACGAGCATAGGGGGGGGGGCACAAAGCAGCACAAAGCATACACCATCAGCAGCACAGCGGCAGCAAGGTGCAGGGTGCTATTTCAGCGTCTGATGCCCAATGCTTTTAAATGGAAATTCTTCTTTTAGCAAACAGGTGGCAGGCATTGCACCGGAGGTTGCAGGAGGAAAACCAATGACAGCAGAGGTAAGTAGGAATGCAGGGGGTCGTAGGGACACTGTCAGTTCATCTCACCAAGGCCCAGGGGCTTCGGGTGTAGGGGTGCCTTTCGATGCCAGAGTCTTCTTACCCGAGCCGGTTGTGGTCAGGGGGAGCCTCTGGATTCACACTGCAGGCTGCTGTGGAGATCAGGAGAGGTCAGCTAACACTGGACTTGTAGTCTGGATCGCTGGAGAGACTTCACTGCACAGGTGAGCCACTCAGACTTGGGCAGTGGGCGTCAGATGCAGAGTGGGCAGGAGACACGGATCCACCTGGATCCGGGGTCCTTGGAGCTAGTTTCTTCTGGACAGGTCCGCTGTCCACGGGAGATTGGAGTCTTTTTCGAAGGCAGCAGTCCTCCCAGGGTTTTTAGAGGTCGCTGGCTGCAAGACAGGTCGCAGGTTCACAGAAGCTAGAGACAGGCTGGTAGGGCTGGGGCCAAGGCAGTCGTCGTCTTCAGTCTTCTCTGCAGAGATGTCTTCTTTCTTCTTAGGTCGTCACTGCTCTAGTTTCTAGGTCTGGGGGATCCACCTAAATACTAAATTTGAGGGCCTTTTAGGGGAGTATTGGGTAGGGCCAATGGGCACCTAACCTGGGGTGATTACCCCCTCTATTATGCCACCCTCCTGTGGGAGGGGGCATAGACCTAGCCCTGATTGGAGGATTCTCCCCATATGCAAGATGGCGGGAACTGAAAGATGTGCTTCACTTTGCCTCCCCCACCTTAGGGGTGGAGTTGGCAGAGGTGGATACACCTCCTATTCTTCTAAGTTTTCCCGCAGATTGTCCCGCCCAAAGTGGGGGTCTAGACCAGGGGCTCTCATCTGTTGCTAGCAGCAGAGGCTGGGGGTCTCATTACAAAGGCAACAAGCCTTTGAAGCTTCCCCCTTCTAGCACTAGCCCATCCTGGGGGAGGAGGTGGGACTCCTCTGCCCAGGATGTACATTGTCTCTGGTCCCAGAGAGCTGGGGTTCTCTACCGAGGGCTCCACAAACATGTCTGGTGGTGGCTGGCTGCCTACAACCGATCAGAGACCACACCAGGATTGGTAGGTTTTCAGGGGGCACCTCTGAGGTGCCCTCTGAGTACCTGGTGCAATAAATATCACACTGGCATCAGTGTGGATTTATTGAGAGGAGTAGTTTGGTACCAAACACTCCTGTGTTCAGTGAAGCCATCATGGTGCTGTGGAAATCGAGTTGTTGAGTTACCAGCCCAGGTACTCTCTGTGGCTTCACTGGCACATACAACATTAAGGACTGGACTCTAATATTGTAGGAGCATATCTGCTCATGCGGATATGCCCTCACCTGTGATATAGTGCACCTTGCCTTAGGCTGTAAGGCCTACTAGAGGGGTGACTTACCTATACCTCCAGGCAGTGCTGGCTGGCATGGCACCCAGGTAGATACCATGTCGACTTTGTTGTTTTTCACCTCACTGGGGCATGCAAGCTGCAAGGGCTGTGGCATTCTCCCAGTGGGGGGGGGGGGGGCGGGGTCCCAGTGGACCCTCTTTAGCTCCCAGGCCCTAGGTACCTAGGGTACCACTTACTAGGGACTTACAGGAGGCAGAAGTACCAATTGCGGACATTTTGTTTAGGAAAGGAGCACTGTCACAGGGGACCTGGATGACAGGGACCCTGCGCACTACAATTGAAACCACATCAAAACCAGGCAAAAAGTTGGGGCTAACCATGCAAAAAGAGGCACTTTCTCACAGTGTAATTATACTCTTGTAACTGTAGTCCCCATAGTTCATTTTGACCTTTGGATTGCCAAATATAGTCAATAAAGCTTGATGATCCATTACTAGCGTAAAAGGCTTACCGTCTAGGAAAGCATGGAAATGTTCACAAGCCCATACCACAGCTGAGCTTTCTTTTTTAGGTTGTGAGTAAGCATGTTCTGCTTGAGACAAATGTCTACTTGCATATGCCACAATATGCTTTTGAGTATTCGAGTGTCCACTGTGTTGTCCAAGGATAGCGCCTAACCCGACGGGGCTAGCGTCAACAACAACCTCTGCATCAAGCTTAGGGTTGAAGTACGCCATTTTCGTAGCATTCTCAATGGCTTGTTTAATTTTTTTAAAGCTTTTCTCACATTCATGTGACCAATGAAATGAAGCATACTTTTTTATTCAAGTCTCTCAATGGAGCACTTACAGTGGCAAAGTCTTGTAGGTATCTGAAACAGTAACTGGCCATGCCAAAAAATGAACGCACCATAGAAACATCTTATGGGGGATCAGCATTTGGCAGCACTTGTACTTTAGCAGGATCTGGTGTCATACCCCCATTAGAAAAGATATGGCCAAAGAATTTTAGCTTTGTCTTATGAAACTCACACTTGTCTGCATTCAAAGTCAAATCTGCTTCCGCAAGAAAATGATATACTTGTGTAAGAGCTTAATCATGTTCTTTTTGTGCAGCTCTAAAAATCAATATGTCATTGCTGTAATTGAACGCATTCATGACAGGCTGTATGATTCGTCGAATGACGTCTTGAAACAGTTGGGCAGCAGATGGCTCACCAAAACGTAGGGCCTGATTTAGATCTCAGCAGATGGGTTACTCCATCACAATGGTAATGGATATCCCGTCCGCCGAAATATAAATCCCTTTATGCCCAATGGGATTTATATTTCGGCGGACTGGATATCCGTCACTGTTGTGACCGAGTAACCCATCTACTGAGATCTAAAGCAGGCCCTTAGTCTTTTGTATCGAAACAGACCAACATGTATAGAAGAGGTTGTAATGTGCCTGTAATTTTCTTCGAGTTCTAACTGATGATAACCTTTATTTAAATCAAGGTTAAAGAAGACCTTTGCACCATTTAATTGCTTTATCATGTCAGCAATATGTGGACATGGATGTCGTTTTCAATCAATTGCCATGTTTGCCTGACAAATGTCAACACATATGCGTACAGCTCCTTCACTGTCTTTTTTAGGCACAACCACTCAGTGCTTAATTTGTAAATAAAGAAGTGCCAGTGCTCAAATGTTTTCATAGGAGGCCACCACCCACTTTCCTGGCTCCACCCACTTCCATCTTTGGCTCCAGTGATATGTACCCCATAATGTAGCCTAGATAAGGACTGATGGAGCAAAATAGGCTAATAAGGCGAAAAAGTCAAAAACAAGGGAGGTTTTGTTCAGCGCACATCCTGAAATCAAGTATTTACCTATTATCACACCATTTGGCCAAGCATGAAAGCCAGGATTAACCCCAGATTCTCCACTTTCACACTCTGCAATTCACCAATTATAATTAGATGTGTATTTATTTCTGTCATAAAAGGTTAACACTTAAGAGCATACGATTAGTGCAAGGGTGACAAGAGGAATTCACATTTTATTTTTTGCAGTTTTATATGGTGCGAACCCTGACGTGGACAGACAGAGGAGCACTTTGCAACAGCAGACACAGACTACATTACACTTTTTTCCAGGCATATCCAGATATGCTAGAATTCAACGGGTGCTGCTAAATCCAGGTATTCAAACCTGCTTCCCTATGTCTCTCCCTTGCCTTCGCCTCCAGTGCAAGCTCCTCTGACTTTTTTCATCAGACTTTGTCCCTGAACATGAGAGAGAAAGGCAGAAAATGGAAAGAAGGAGGAAGAGAAAGATAGTAAAGCAGATGCCAAGGGAGGAAGCAGAGATGAAAAAGAACCTTCAAGAGCGAGAGGATAAAGAGGCAGGAAGTCTAGGGGGGGGGGTGGACAGAAACAGGCATTTAGAGGAATTAAAACAAGGCTGCCTTGGTATTTGTCGAACCCCAACATTCGCAACAGGCTCATAAGGAAAACGTTAAACCCTACAAATTTAGCGTTATTATACCAATGTTATTTGGAGCAGCCAAGTTACCTCCTACATTACTACAGTAAAGTCAGGCTCACACGTGCCAACCTTTTGGAAAGGTTTTTAATTAGCACAAACCGCACGCCTCACCATCCCAGCTTGGGCATTGCAACTTTTAAAACTGTCCAGAGACACACACATTTACATATAACCATTCTAAATGAGACTAATTTACATAATGAATGGCTGTCCTCTATGCCTGGCAGGGTCCAGCCATGAACAGCCCTGCTTTAGACCCTGTGAAGCAGACATGCTCAGGAAAGCTTAGTGACATGTGCACCTGTCCCTGTGCCATAACCTTGTGCACGGATTGGGTGGGCGCAGAGCACCACAGTTGCCGAGTGGGGGGCGAGTTCCTGCAGTCGGGCTGGAGGCTAGGCTGGGCACGAGGTGTAGTCCCAGTGTGACAGTCCCTCTGCTCACAGTGCTCTCTCTCCGAAGCTCTGACCCCTCCCTGTGGCCCGGATGGAGCCCACCATCCCTGAACAGCTGGAGAGGAGGGAGACCCCGAAGAAGGCCCACGTGAATGTATGGTAAGGGATAGAACAGAGCAGGCCCTAGAGGAAGGTCCACGCGGGCATACTGAATGAGGGAGACCCTTAAGGGGCATTGATTACGAGGTCGATAAGGGATATACACTGAGCAAGAGGAAGACCTCTCAAGAGGGGCCAAGTGGAGGGTATGTGAGTGAGGTCTCTGAGGAAAGGCCCGGATAAATAATGAAGGGCTCTAGTGGTGGGCAGTGGGTGTGATAAAAGGGGCGCTGCAGAGGAGAGGAGAATCCCGAGGAAGATTCAAATAGAGGTGCAGTAGGAGAGGGAGAGAGCCCTCGGAGGAAAGGAACCATTGCTTTCACTGACGCCCTGCAACTGCTCTGTCCCTACACTCGTGCCCACAATATATCCCTCATCGGCACGGACACAGTCAGCCACGGTGGGCCCTAATCTCCCCATCAAAAGCCCCCACCCAGACATCTGTCTCTGTCTCACATGGTGTGTAGCCAGGGGCCTTGTACTGGGGTCTGTGGTACCTCACGGCCTCTGACTTGGTTCAGGTAACCGGGCGTCACGACGCACAAGAAAGAAGCCGCATTGGGTTTTTTATTACTTACTGCGGTAGGAAACTGCTATTTTGATGCGGATTTTCTTGAAGTGTCTGCCTTCCTCAAAGCACAGCTGAGGGAGCATTGTTACATGGTCACCAAGTCCGGTGACATAAGTCGTTCTCTGTGTGAAATAGATCGGTGTTTCAAGTTACGGGCTAAGTAAAAAAAAATGGGCCGGGGCGCGTTAGCCTTTAATGGTTAAATTTTGTACTTGCTTTACTCCCACATCCTTTACACCTACAAACGCGCAGCAGAAACACAACTGTCCCTGCTCTTTTAAATTCTGCAACAAGTTCGAATAATCAGGGAGGCGTGTGAAGTCACGGGGCGGCCGAGGGGCCAAGTCTGCCGGTCCGTGCACATTAAGAGGGTATCCATGTCTGAATATACATCTGGTGGCACTGCCTTCATTAAAAGGCCTGCTGCGCAGCTGCTTCCACGCGCCCGCCTCGACGTCGTGCTAACTGGTGCTACTCGTCCACTACAGTGCGTGTGTGCGGAGGCGTGGTCCACTGTCCGTGGAAGGAAAAAGGTTACGCACGACACACGCTGCCCGCCTTAGCCCCCTACCCTCATAGAATCAAATGCAGCCCAATTAGTGGCCCGCCCACCGGCAACACTGAAACTGAAAGCACATTTATTTACATAATTGATATGAATTTATTATCGGGCTCGCTGGGCTCTCTCAGCAACATTCTTCTTCACGGAAGTACAATAAAGACGGTCTGAGACTGTAACAGCGTGTGAACAACACTGCAGTAAGCCGGCAATTAGATTTAATTTTCTTTTACACATGACGCGCAGACTGCAGTGATGTAAGTTGGCAGTGGCAGTATAGACCCGGCCCTGATGAAAAGGTGCCGGTGCTAAGCACCGGAAAGCCCCGGCACAAATTAAGCACTGCAACCACTATAGGAGAAACGAAGGGCATTGGACCAGTTGAACTCTCAATGTCATTATTAAGTAACGCTTCAAGTTGTTTTTCAACAGCTTCTTGCAAATGAAAAGCAATTTGTCTATGTCTCTGATCAACAGGACGGACGTCCTCATTAATATACAACTTTACTTTCATAGTCTTAAGTTTTCCCGAACCATGAAATAATGAAGGGAACTCACTCACTATTTCGGGGTGAGCATTCATGTTGTAATTCACAGGAATCAGTCCCATATCAGCGGCTGTGCTGAAATTGAGTAGACAGGCACTTGACACTGTGCCCTGAAGCACATGGATTGATGCTTGCACTTATGTTTTCTTGTGTTTCATTGTTTCTACGAACGAACCTTGACTTTTTAAGGGCGTTGATAGAGCCCATTTATAAACTTTGGTTTTCGATGGTGAAAGTTGCAGCAATGGAGATAGTTCACTGTATTTCTCCTCAAGCATAATGTTTATCGATACACTACTATTCATAATGAAAGGTATCGAACAACCATTTACTTTCAGTGTAATCTTCAGACAATGTTTGAATGACTTTGGTGCTTTGGCATATCTATTTTTCTTTGACTGACATTTTGCTTCACAAGCGGCGAAAGCAACATGCACATGCTTTTCTGAGATAAACATCAACATTGCGCAATCATCTTTATCACTTTCAGTTGATACTGATACATAAGAACTGTTTGATGATGATTTAGATGGCGATCGACTTTGTTCAGTGTCGATTTGTCTCAACTGATGTTGCCACTTGGCCTTGTGGGCTTCTGGAACGGTCTGGTGGCCATTTTGTCTTCACACCATGACGCACTTACTTTTTCCTTTACTTTGCAAACCGTTACAAAACTGTTCTCCTTCCCACAGCCTTTGCATATCTGTCCAAGAGCGGGACATTTACCTTTGTACGGAAACACAAATCCACATCTAAAACACAACTTCTTTTTACGTGTAGACATCACTTTGTGTCCTTCAGTTTTTAGGTCTCGCCTAGCGTTGCTGCGCACATGCGCAGCACGCCCGGCGAGATTTATTGTAAATGAGGAGTTTGAGAAAAGGGCTTGAAGCCCCGCCCCTTATTTCCATTGACTGGCGTCACCGTTTATGTTAAACGGTGGCCTGCCATTGGAAATTAGATGTTTGGGTTGCCTCCCTTTCGCTTTTTGTGCCGGCCCACCCGGACTGGCTTGCCTGCTTTGCGTCTGTTGCAAAGCACTTTCTTATCTTTATGGGGCCATGTGTTTCTAATTAGAAACACATGGCCCCATAAAGACAAGAGATCCCCATGCTCCAGCTGCAGCGCGGTCCTCTTTCACTTTCGGGACCGAGCTTGTTGTTCAAGGAAGACGGGGAGATTGCAACCTAAAAAGCCTTAACCTACAAACACCTCATGGCTGGATGGGAGTACGTTGAGCTGCGTTCGCATCGGGAAATCGAAGTGCTGAAATCCCTGCACAGTAGTAGGACTCTGACTTTAGCCCATTTTAATATCAACACTGGAACACATCTGCCCAATGCTAATTTAAAGAGCGTGCATGCTCTGTTTATGCTGAAATAACGTCGCGGCTTGGGGGTCAGTCTGCTCGCGCGCTGCTGCTAGTTGTCTGACACGGTGGAAGGTGGGGGTTGAGGTTGGTTTGAAGTGACTCAGAATCCCTGCGTCTGTTTATTTACAACGTTATTTTAATGCACTTTCGTGACTGAAATTATGACCATTACTATCTACTTTACAGTGCAAAACAAAAGCCTATTTTCTCATATATCTCTGTTGCCGCCCCCCGCCCCAGAACCCCTCCCTTTCCTAGCCCCCTCTTCACGCATTTACAATTTTAAAAAATCAAATCCCTTTGAACTTCATTAGAAGGCAAAGTTTTACCAAAGTTTTTACAAAACACGTAACGCAAAAAAAAAAAAAAACCATAATGCTACATTATGAATTTGCAGCACTTGATAGCTGCGTACATTTACGGTAAGCTGTCCTGCGTGATGTCAGTACACCCTTTCCCTCTCACACACTCCGAGCCCCACAGGCTTCCTCTGACCCTCCCATGCCAGTAGCTCCCTGCGCATTAGCAGAGAGAGACACACAGAGAGGGACCGCGGCGGCAAGGGCAAGCGCAGATGCATCCAGACCGCTGGATCACCCGGCAGCCCACCCTCATCCTATGGTGTGTGGGGGCGCAGGAGGGAGAGGTGGGACCAGATAAGCCACAGAGAGTGCAGAGTACTAGGGATCCCCCTGCTAAGAGCTTCAGGCACCGCTCTGTCCGCCTCCACCGGATACAGCCCAGTAAGCAGGCCTCTGGAGATGGGCCAGTGAGGTAAGAGAGCGCCTCACACTTCCGCCTGGGACTACTCTCCCCACCCCCCAATTCTCTTCTAGTCAGAGGAGCTGCTAGTCCAGCTCCGGGGTACAGTTCTGCATTTAGGATGACACCTAGAGCTGTTGCCCAGTTGTTTCATTTTAGATGTTGCTGGACTACAACTCCCAGAATGCACGGTTGGTTAAATGAGAACTCAGCACTTGCGGTCCCCAATGGCATGGAATTAACTGTCAATCTAAGTTAGGTGTGCAGTTTGAGATACTGTGCTTGGGAGCAGCTCCCTCATCTCTAAGGTTGAATGAATGCTGCCCTTATCTACTTACCACGCGCCAAGTACTACAAACTAGCAGAGCACGCGCAGGGCTCGCAGCAGGGCCTGGTGAAGGCTGATGCTGCTGGTTCCACTTTCATAACTTTCTAGGACTGTCACCTGACGCCATGTTGGTAGAACGCCAGTCCCGGATTTTCTTTTATTATGTTATTTACAGGGTGTGGTAAATGCCGCGCAACTCGTACTTATGCCCCAAGTGGTTGTATGTTGTAGTTACCAGTTACAATTACACAAGAGCACATTCACACAGGAACACATTGCCTTTTAGAAGGCACGGGAGATTAACTAATTTGCCCAGAATCACACATTGGTAAGCCAACGCTGTGACTCGAACAACACCAGCTTCCGCACGCGATCATCATGCATGATTAATCAATTAATCGCACGCAATAATCATGCGCGATTAATCAATTAATCCCCCCATGGTCCCCCTGTTTACTAAAAACGGGGTGCTAAGGAACATTCACATGCGCTATAAGAAGGGACCACCCCGTTAAATCTGTTTCGTGTTCTATCTACTCGCCGTTTTTTGTTTCTAATATTCGGCCTCTTTCTGCTCTCCCATGTGCCCCCTTCGAGATCCTCCTCTCCTTCCGCATTCTGCCAGCACCCTCCTACCCAATAGTCGTCCACCACCACCACCACATCCACCACCACGTCCACCACCACCACCACATCCACCACCACCACGTCCACCACCACGTCCACCACCACCACCACGTCAACCACCACAACCATGTCCACCACCACCATGTCCACCACCACCACCATGTCCACCACCACCACCACGTCCACCACCACCACGTCCACCACCACCACGTCCACCACCACCACGTCCACCACCACCACGTCCACCACATCCACCACCACGTCCACTACCACCATGTCCACCACGTCCACCACCACCACATCCTCCACGACCACCACCACCACCACGTCCACCACTACCACCACGTCCACCACCACCATGTCCACCACCACCATGTCCACCACCACGTCCACCACCACCACGTCCACCACCACCACGTCCACCACCACCACCACGTCCACCACCACCACCACATACACCACCACCACGTCCACCACCACATCCACCACCACCACCACGTCCACCACCACCACGTCCACCACCACCACGTCCACCACCACCACGTCCACCACCACTACCATGTCCACCACCACCACGTCCACCACCACATCCACCACCACGTCAACCACCATGTCCACCACCACGTCCACCACCACCACATACACCACGTCCACCACCACATCCACGTCCACCACCACATCCACCACCACGTCCACCACATCCACCACCACCACGTCCATCACCACGTCCACCACCACCACCAAGTCCACCATGTCCACCACCATGTCCACCACCACGTCCACCACCACCATGTCCACCACCACGTCCACCACGTTCACCACCACCATGTCTGCCACCACCACGTCCGCCACCACCACGTCCCCCACAACCACGTCCACCACCACCACGTCCACCACCACGTCCACCACCACATCCGCCACCACCACGTCCGCCACCACCACATCCACCATGACCACGTCCACCACCACCACCACCACGTCCACCACCACCACCACATCCACCACCACCACGTCCACCACCACGAGATTTATTGTAAAATGAGGAGTTTGAGAAAAGGGCTTGAAGCCCCGCCCCTTATTTCCATTGGCTGGCGTCACCGTTTATGTTAAATGGTGGCCTGCCATTGGAAATTAGGTGTTTGGGTTGCCTCCCTTTCGCTTTTTGTGCCGGCCCACCCGGACTGGCTTGCCTGCTTTGCGTCTGTCGCAAAGCACTTTCTTATCTTTATGGGGCCATGTGTTTCTAATTAGAAACACATGGCCCCATAAAGACAAGAGATCCCCATGCTCCGGCTGCAGCGCGGTCCTCTTTCACTTTCGGGACCGCGCTTGTTATTCAAGGAAGACTGGGAGATTGCAACCTAAAAAGCCTTAACCTACAAACACCTCATGGCTGGATGGGAGTACGTTGAGCTGCGTTCGCATAGGGAAATCGAAGTGCTGAAATCCCTGCACAGTAGTAGGACTCTGACTTTAGCCCATTTTAATAACAACACTGGAACACATCTGCCCAATGCTAATTTAAAGAGCATGCAGGCTCTGTTTATGCTGAAGTAACGTCGAGGCTTGGGGGTCAGCCTGCTTGCGCGCTGCTGCTAGTAGTCTGACACGGTGGAAGGTGGGGGTTGAGGTTGGTTTGAAGTGACTCAGAATCCCTGCGTCTGTTTATTTACAACGTTATTTTAATGCACTTTCGTGACTGAAATTATGACCATTACTATCTACTTTACAGCGCAAAACAAAAGCCTATTTTCTCATATCCCTCTGTTGCCGCCCCCGGCCCAGAAACCCTCCCTTTCCTAGCCCCCTCTTCACGCATTTACAATTTTAAAAAATCAAATCCCTTTGAACTTCATTAGAAGGCAAAGTTTTACCAAAGTTTTTACAAAACACGTAACGCAAAAAAAAAAACCCATAATGCTACATTATGAATTTGCAGCACTTGATAGCTGCGTACATTTAGGGGAAGCTGTCCTGCGTGATGTCAGTACACCCTTTCCCTCTCACACACTCCGAGCCCCACAGGCTTCCTCTGACCCTCCCATGCCAGTAGCTCCCTGCGCATTAGCAGAGAGAGACACACAGAGAGGGACCGCGGCGGCAAGGGCAAGCGCAGATGCATCCAGACCGCTGGATCACCCAGCAGCCCACCCTCATCCTGTGGGGTGTGGGGGCGCAGGAGGGAGAGGTGGGACCGGATAAGCCACAGACAGTGCAGAGTACTAGGGAAACCCCTGCTAAGAGCTGCAGGCACCGCTCTGTCCGCCTCCACCGGATACAGCCCAGTATCCAGGCCTCTGGAGATGGGCCAGTGAGGTAAGCGAGCGCCTCACACTTCCACCTGGGACTACTCTCCCCACCCCCCAATTCTCTTCTAGTCAGAGGAGCTGCTAGTCCAGCTCCGGGGTACAGTTCTGCATTTAGGATGACACCTAGAGCTGTTGCCCAGTTGTTTCATTTTAGACGTTGCTGGACTACAACTCCAGGAATGCACGGTTGGTTATATGAGAACTCAGCACTTGCGGTCCCCAATGGCATGGAATTAACTGTCAATCTAAGTTAGGTGTGCAGTTTGAGAAACTGTGCTTGGGAGCAGCTCCCTCATCTCTATGGTTGAATGAATGCTGCCCTTATCTACTTACCACGCGCCAAGTACTACAAACTAGCAGAGCACGCGCAGGGCTCGCAGCAGGGCCTGGTGAAGGCTGATGCTGCTGGTTCCACTTTCATAACTTTCTAGGACTGTCACCTGATGCCATGTTGGTAGAACGCCAGTCCTGGATTTTCTTTTATTATGTTATTTACAGGGTGTGGTAAATGCCGCGCAACTCATACTCATGCCCCAAGTGGTTGTGTGTTCCAGTTACCAGTTACAATTACACAAGAGCACAATGACACAGGAACACATTGCCTTTTAGAAGGCACGGGAGATTAACTAATTTGCCCAGAATCACACATTGGTAAGCCAACGCTGTGACTCGAACAACACCAGCTTCCGCACGCGATCATCATGCGTGATTAATTAATTAAGCTCACGCGATAATCATGCGTGATTAATCAATTAATCTCCCCATGGTCCCCCTGTTTACTAAAAACGGGGTGCTAAGGAACATTCACATGCGCTATAAGAAGGGACCACCCCATTAAATCTGTTTCGTGTTCTATCTACTCGCCGTTTTTTGTTTCTAATATTCGGTCTCTTTCTGCTCTCCCATGTGCCCCCTTCGAGATCCTCCTCTCCTTCCGCATTCTGCCAGCACCCTCCTACCCAATAGTCGTCCACCACCATCACCACGTCCACCTACACAACCACGTCCACCACCACCACCACATCCACCACCATCACCACGTCCACCACCACGTCCACCACCACATCCACCACCACGTCCGCCACGTCCACCACCACCACGTCCACCATGTCCACCACCACCATGTCCACCACCACCACGTCCACCACCACCACCACGTCCACCACCACCATGTCCACCACCACCACGTCCACCACCACATCCACCACCACGTCCACCACGTCCACCACCACCATGTCCACCACCACGTCCACCACCACCACCACCACATCCACCACCATGTCCACCACCACCACATCCACCACCACCACGTCCACCACCCCGTCTACCACCACCACATCCACCACCACTTCCACCACCACGTCCACCATCACCACGTCCACCACCACCATGTCCACCACCACCACGTCCACCACCACCACATCCTCCACCACCATGTCCACCACCACCACCACGTCCACCACCACGTCCACCACCACCACGTCCACCACCACCACCACATCCACCACCACCACGTCCACCACCACATCCACCACCACCACGTCCACCACCACCACTTCCACCACCTCCACCACCACCATGTCCACCACCACATCCACCACCACCACGTCCACCACCACCACCATGTCCACCACCACATCCACCACCACCACATCCACCACATCCACCACTACGTCCACCACCACATACACCACCACCACATACACCACCACGTCCACCACATCCACCACCACCACCACGTCCACCACCACGTCCACCACCACCACCACGTCCACCACCACATCCACCACCACGTCCACCACCACATCCACCACCACCACGTCCACCACCACGTCCACCACCACCACGTCCACCACCAACACGTCCACCACCACCACCACGTCCACCACCACCACGTCCACCACCACCACGTACACCACCACCACGTCCACCCCAACCACCACATCCACCACCACATCCACCACCACCATGTCCACCACCACGTCCACCAACACGTCCACCACCACCACATACACCACGTCCACCACCACCACATCCACCACCACGTCCACCACCACCACATACACCACATCCACCACCACCACGTCCACCATGCTCACCACCACCACGTCCACCACCACCATGTCCACCACGTCCACCACCACCACATCCACCACCACGTCCACCACCACGTCCGCCACCACCACGTCCGCCACCACCACGTCCGCCACCACCACGTCCACCATGACCACGTCCACCATAACCACGTCCACCATGACCACATCCACCACCACCACGTCCACCACCACCACGTCCACCACCACCACGTCCACCACCACCACGTCCACCACCACGTCCACCACCACGTCCTCCACCACCACCACGTCCACCACCACGTCCACCACCACCACCACATCCACCACCACCACGTCTACCACCACCACCACCACATCGAGGCTTTACAGAGCAAATTAAGGCTGTTCAGCCCTCACTAAAGATAGTTGCAGGTGCAGGTAGAAGGGATGTTTGGCAAGGATTGTAGGGGGAGAGGACATGGGAGAGTTAGACGAATAGAACAAGCATTAAAAATGCAATAGGTCTCGCCTTTCATTAAGTTAAAGCCATTTGCTTGGCATACAATACCATTAGCAAAGCAAATGGCTTTAACTTAATCAAAAGCGAGACCTATTGCATTTTCAATGCTTGTTTGTTTTGGCTTACTTTTCACATTCATGACGGAATCATTCTGGTAACCTCCGGCCTCCATGTCAGCAGCTTATCTATCAGCACGCTCTTCAGCTCTGGCAGCCGTTAACACTCACTCCACACTAAGAGTTTCTCTCAGCATTCCTCTTCTGAATGAACCTAACAAGCATCAATAACTCTCAAACGCATAGGTTCTTCATTTTAAATTAATTGAACATTTTCAATGTCTGATGGGTGTTTTGAGTCTCTCCACAAATTCATCAATTGTTTCACCAACTTTCTGGCATTCTTGGTTGAAGATGTATCATTCATAATCAACATTTGGAATTGGATTAAATTTGAGATTCAACACTCCTTTAATGTGACGATATGTGATGTCTTTGGCAGTTCGCTGCATTTTCTTTGACTTCTTTTACACCATCTCCAACAAGATTTTTGAGATGCATGATAATCTTTGTGTTATCAGTCTCTTCAAGTGCATAAATGAAATCATCAAATGTCTCTATCCAAGCAGTCCATCTATCGCCAATATTTTGCTTTTTGGTGCTATTGAACAATATATGGTGGTTTCAGGAGGAGTGGTCCCTAATATTGGAGCATCCTCGAAAGGTTTCACGAAACTGCCGATTGAAAGTAATACAGTTATTTATATTGCATAGGGCTTACCTTACCCCGAAAACACTACACACCATGTATGCTACTGCTTCCCCGAACTGTCCCAGATGCACTTCCCAAGATGCTGATTTTATACATATGCTGTGGTCTTGCCCGATATTGCATGAGTTCTGGGGGGCGATTACTCAACACATGACCGTAATAACGGAGCACACGCCTTGGGATACGGTGGGGGCCTGTCTCTTGGGTAATTTCCCACTCCCTAAGAAATCGAAGTTGTTGTGCCGCTTTGCGGGCTTAGCCCTGATGGTAGCGAAGCGGCTAATTACTCAGCGCTGGAAATCTCGTACACTACCACGGGTGAGCCATTGGAAAGAAGAGGTCATCCGTTGGGCTACCGCAGAACGGGAGGCGCTGCAGCGGGAGGAGTGCAGGGGATTAAGAAAGCTACCTATTTCCTTAGACTGGGCACACCTAGAACAGCTTTTCGGGGCAGACGCGGAGGAGAGTGCAGTGGGTTCCCCGGTTTCCCGGGGTGCGAGTGGGGTGACCCTCCTAGCACCAACTCCCCCCGTGCGTTGATTGGACCTATGGTAGAGGATGGCTGAGTGGATTCTCCTTTCTCATTCCACTCCCCCTCTGGGCTCCCTGGCCCCCCTGGGTTGGTCCAGCCCCCTCTCCCTTGTCCCACCTCACACTATTGGTAGAGTGCACTACAGGACATCCGGCGTTTGGGTGTAATGTAACAACACAATGACTGCAATTGTCTGTTAGGTTTTAGTTTGATTAACGGGGGTGGGTTGGGGTGGGTAAGGAGAATTGGGTTCCAGACATAGGGTTCTGTAAATAGTATGATATGCCGGAACAGTGCATTGATGATATATGTGTCGGAATTGTTGAACACACCAAAAGGACAAAGTACTGGGATAGTAATGTACCGGTTGATGTTGAGATACGTAATGAAGAATGTGAGCAATAGTAGGCGCTTCGCCTCAATTACTATGTATGTTGTTCTATACTACCAGGTACCATAAAATCGAAATACCCAATAAAGTTTGTGTAAAATGTTTTTTTAAAAATGGTGGTTTCAGGAAAGCAGCAGCATTATAACCATTCATGTGATTGGCTGACACTAAGAGCGGAGGTCCCTTCGATACTGTCTAATGGCCGCTTGGACTTGCTTCATGAATATCATCTCTAAGGCCCTGGCTGTTCTGATGTCTGGGTCATCTTGACCAATCGATGAAACTGTGACCTTCCTCTTGGTCTCCATGGGATCTCTTCACTTTTCTGGAGCCTCTAGAGTTGTTCTGAGCCGCCACCCAGCAGCTTTGATGGCATGCCGCTTCAGGTTTGAACAGCTCCGTACACAGAACCCCGGGCACGTCTTCTGGGACTACTCCACTCAACACCGTGGTATTATTCAGCTCTAGTAAGCAAATGACTGTTTCTAGTATCGGACTTGCTCTATTTTTTAGGCATCTCTGTGTACTGCCTGACTCCTGGTTGATCTCTGCCTTGCAGCGCTCCTGATTGCAATGTTATCTTGCAATTTGCTGTCGCTATTTGCTGCTCTTTCAAAATCTGGTTGCATCCGCCTTTATCGTTATCACACTGTGTTATGTATGACTATATATTGCGTAGCAGTGCGGTACCCTTATGTATGGTCTGACCATCAGGTTCTCAGTAATCGATATGTAGATTTCCTTGAAATGCTTTCCACTTCTTTACAGCGACTGGAGTTGTGCTTTGACTCCACATGCATTAAGCTCCAAGTCCGAATTTTGACTGCGACACATGTGGCATGCATGAGCAGTTTGCTTGGACCACGGCAAACTCTCTCGGAGAGCACTGTCAATTTTCAGGTTACTTATCCCCTAACTCGTCACCAGTTGTAGCGTCCTCCACAGCCTGGGTACCCACCAGTGACTACGCCACACATTGAGCTTAGTTTTACACATCTTTTTTCATCTGCGTGTAACTGTGAACCCAACATTCTAAACCAGCCTTCCGTGCCTTGGCCTAAGGAGCCAAAAGAGTTCCATCATTTCTAACTCGCAAGACACTACAGGTGCCTAGGAACATTCCAGGAATCTAGGGGCACTGTATGTGTGCACATGGTATTTGCATAGTCTAAACCTAGCCAAAGGCAGTGGAGTGCTGTACAGGGTCAAAGGCAAGTATACAGCCAATAAATGATTGGAGGGGTAGACAGTTTACAGACAGTTACTGCAGCATAATAAAGTGTTCTTTAAACAGGTGCATCTTCAACTCTTTGGAGCAGGTTTAGGGCAGTCCTGAAGAATACAGGGAAGTTATTCCAAATCCTAGGTGCATACATGGAAAAGGCCTGTTATCATGTTTTTTTTATACTTCTTTGTCTCCAGGCTGATGGATCTCGGCACACCCGCAGCCAGGACACCATCAGAGATGGTGATCTTGCCAGCCTGACAGGTGGGTACACATTGTGATAGCTTTGTAAACAATGCAGCTGGATTCAAAGATGGTGCGGGCCAGCAAGGGTAGCCAGTGGAATTCAATCTGGATGGGGATTATGTGATCAGATTTTTTTCAGGCTCTGAGACCTGCTGCGACATGTGGGAGGCTCGTAAAGGCGGCCAGTGTGGAGTTTTGAAAGCCTTGAAGCAGGGTGTTTCCAACTATCCAGATGCGAGAGTATGAGAGCTTGACCAGCAGTTCTGAAGTTGCTTTCTGGGAGGAACAGTTTGACTGTCATTAGAGTAGAGAGCTGCTATAAGACCCTCTTTGTTTTCTTGGTAATGTGTTTTTTGAGGGTAAAGGTGGTGTCCAAGGGGAATCCTAGTGACATTGAACCATCTAAGGCTTTCTTTATTGCTTTTCTCGTTTGGATAAGGACGAGCGTTGCAACCTTTCTCACAGAAAAAAAAACTGCCCATTTGTTCATGTTTTGAAATTCTGAATGGTTCAGGATCTGGTGTTTGAATAAAGATGTTTGTCAAAGTCTGTGTATTTTTTTTATCATGGCTATGCATGTCTTTTTGATTTTACAATCATTTAGGAATAGTTTAGCTAAGACTAAAGCACTTTGAGTTTATTTTTTCATGCATTTGCTGTTTTCAGGTCACATTTCATAAGGGAAAAATACTGGCTTTTGTTGTTGATTTTTTTACTGACCATGGCATTAAAATACAGGCCAGGCTGGTAACATATTGGTTAGGTGGGCAGGGACCAGGATACAAGGGTAAGCGCATTCCTCAACACATTGTGATAGAAGCAGGTATCAAAGGAGGAAGGTTCCTGCCCTGAGAGAAAAGCACCATGACAAGACTATGGTTGAGAGGAAATATCTCAGACCTGAGGAGACTCACCCTGGTGTCCTGGCTCAGGAATGGTAATCAGTGTGGATGACATGGAGTACCCTCTTACCAGAGTAGAAGTCCATGGCAAGAGGATCTTGGTCGATGTAGGGGATAAGAGAGAATCAGGGTGCTGGATGTCTTTTAGGGAATTATCTCATTGCAGGCAACCTAGTTCCAGGGCCAGAGCCTACATGGCTTGGACAATGCCAGCTGTGTTGACCAGAGTACAGACTGCACACCAGTCTCAAGAAAAAACTGTGACAAACTCAAATTTGCTGAGCCCAGAGAAGGGTTGTAAAACATCAGGCAAACTCTGAGAAGGTAGAGACTGTGGTACCTAAAGTAGATCATATGTCTGCATCACTGCTAGAGCTGTAGGATTTGCTACTTGCTGGAACATCTACCAATGAGGAGTTCTGCAATGCCCAAATTGAGTGCCCTACTTTTGTGGTACGTCAGAAGGAAGCCCCAGAACAGGCCAGCAAGCGAGTGGTTAGAAAGCATTGCATTAGCTAGGAGGATGGGCTGTTTTATAGTGATCTTGTGTAGTCTGTGTAGCATTTGAGTTCAAGGGTATTATTACTGTTGGTCCCTTCCCCTTCAGAATCAGGCTACAAGTACATCTTGGTTGTGAGGGATAATGCTATTAGGCAACCAGAATCAGTACCTATGAAGTGCGCCACTGCAAAGCTATTTGCAAGGGCACTCCTAGGGATGTTTTATTGAATCGGATTTCCCAAGTTGGTGATTTATGATAAAGTACCACATTTCATCTCCTCCCACATGAGGAAGATGTGGTAGCATGTTCAAATGGCATACCACTTTTCCACAGCATACAATCCACAGACTAATGGGTTGGTGAAAAGCTTCAACGAGACCCACAAGAGCATGATAGGAACTCTGCCAGAGAACCTCAGGAGGAAGTTGGATCCTCTCCTGCCATGCCTCTTATTCTATTTCAGGGAAGTTTCATCTAAGGAGTGGGGTTTAGTCCCTTTAAATTCCTGTCTGGTGGCCCACTCACCTTAGTCAGAGAAGATTGGGAAGGAACATCCGTGTTAGCTCAGAAGGAGGTGGTGAACTATATGATTGGTCTCAGGAAATAGATGGCAGAAGTCATGGGTCAGGTGAAGAAAAGTCTTCAGTCAAGCCAAGAGTTGATGCAGGAATGGTATGGTCAGAAAGCAAAGTTGACTGGCTACCAGGCGAAACCGGAGGTGTTGTTGCTGAAGCTCATTTGCCCATGCGCTTTGGAGAGTAAGTGGTGAGGAGCTTACAAAAGGGATGCAGTCAGTATCTGATGTAAAGTACCTGGTGGCTCTTGACAGATCACATGGGTGTCTGGTGCAGAGGAAAAGACTGCTTTTGCAACACAAGAAAGCCTCTTTCAGTTTAAGGCCCTGCCTTTTGGGCTGAAGAATGTTTTTTTCATTTTTCTGCTCTTAGTGAACCATGTGCTATCAGGGCCTGAGCAGTTCTGTCATTGTTATCTTTATCGAGTCATGGTATGCCCATCTGAAGCACCTAAAACAGTTGTCAGTGAAGATACAGGGAATGAAACTGACCATCAAGGTAACAAAGTGCCACTGGTAGGGCAGTCCTCTGTGGCCTGCCTTTTTACCTGCCTGTGAAATACTGTGGTAGCCACTATCATGAATAGAGGGTAGTAATATTCATTACTTTTCCAGGCCACAATATTCTAGTACAGCATATTACTGCCGTAATTTTTTTCTGGTACAGTATCTAGCAGACATTATTGGCTTAGTACAGTATCTGGTGTGTAACACTTTGCCTGGCACATGTTCTCAGAAGAATGTTTTAATCTAGCACAGCGTCCAGGGCATAATTTAGCTTAGCAGAATGCCTGAGGTAATTAATAGTAATGGATCTTGGCACGATCTTTGGATAACATTATCTATCATCAATCAGTATTCTGTGCTTTGATTAGACTGCTACAGTAAATGACAAAGATTGCTTATCTATCCAGGCACCATCATTCATGGTCATCATTATTTGTCTGGAAACAGTATCATATGCAAAATTTATGACAGACGAAAATATAATGCCTTTGATTTGTCCCACTACAGAATCTGATGAGAATACCTAATCCTGACACAATATCATGGGAATTGCTTAATTTGGTCCAATATTCAATGACAATTACTAATTTATTGATAACACTACATCTAATGCGCATTATTGTATTTACCTTGGTGTCTTTGTATACTGCTAACGCTTCCTGTTGGCTGCTTCGGAGCACTTTCTGAAAGGTACTGGCAACCGGAAAGTTGTGAAGAAAGATTCAACAATTTCATCAAGCACACTATTCAGAGTCTACTCTCTTTGCTTGGCACATAAAGGGAATTTTGAGATCCTTGTGGGCAGTACTTTATTTGAGCCGGTGGTTCAGGTGGGGCACACCAGCAGTCTTTTTTAGGGATGGGCACTTATTTTTCCATATCGGACACTTCCAGAGAGGGAAAAAAACACAAAGGGGAAAGAAAGAGAAAGACGGATAAACCGGAACAAAAGAAGAAAAAAGGAATCTGCAAGAGTAAAATAAAGGGGCAGGCAGTGCCTAGTAGTGGATTAAATGAGGCATGAGGTCGGTTCCAGACTACGCAGCCTTTGCATTAGGTGTGCCAGTGCCGGCCTTCTGAGCAGGGCTTTGGGCAACGGCACTTATTAAGCATTTTTTGTCGGACATCTCTCTTTTTTTTTTTTTTATAATTTTTTTTTAATATTGCAATGTAAACGATAATATACAGAACAATTAAGATTCATTGTCAGAGGGAAGCCGAAAAGAAAAAGAACAAGGAAAATCACAATTATGCATTACTTTTCCCCCCATTTAACCCTTCCGGTTGAGCCTTGCCTCACAAACTCGCCCTACACCCACCCTACCCACCCCCGAGGGAGTTGGCCTCGATCTGTTATCCTTAGTTTGGATTCTTGCTTGTTTCCCATTTTATAATTTACCCATTCTTCTCAATCCTTCTGGTCAATGGTGCCCAGATTTTTAGGCCCTTTGTTTGGGAGTGTAGTCCCCTTCTTGCGTATATAGCTTTTTCTAGATTGTAGTTTGCTAAGAAACTAGAGAGCCATTGCTGGAACCCGGGGGGTTAGGATCCAACCATGCGGATGCGAGACATAAACGGAGGATCGCCATGCCGATGAACACCAACTCTTCTCCAAGCTTTCCCTGAGTGTTCTGGGCTACCCCAAGTCCTATCAAGGTAGGAGAGAGGACACAGTCGACTCTAGGGACTCCTTAAAAAAGTTGGTAATCTCTAGCTTTAGTTTACTAAGGGCATCACAGGAGGCAAAGATGTGAATCAGATCTGCCTGAAATAATGCACACCGGGGGCAGAAGATTCCTCTCCCTGTCCCCCTTTTGGCAATCCTTTTAGGGGTATAATAAAGCGAGAAGCATGTTTTGTAGTATTGAGCCTGGAGTCGGGCCGGGATTAAAATATTCTGTGCTAATTTGACTGAGTGAAAAAATAGGTTTTCCGAGACTCCAGTTTCGACTTTCCACTTCAAAGCCCGACCGTCCATATCATCTTTCATTAGTGAGTTAAAAAGATTATAAACTACTCGTATAGATAGGTCTCTATTCCGTCTCAATTTATCAATTATATCATTATTAGCGAATCCGATTGGTCCCCCACCTTTCTTATTTTAAAAATCTCTAATTTGGAGGTATTTCTAAAAATCCCTCCGATCTAGCTCAAACCATTCTTTAAGATTATCTAAAGAGGCCAAACCTATTGGAGAGAAAAAAGCTCCGAGCTTGGTCAGCCCTGCGTCGCACCATCTTTGAATGATTGAGCCTTTAAAAATTTCTGGTAAGTTGGGGTTATTGCAGAGTGGTGTATAGTAATTGAGCCGACCCATACTGATCAGTTTTCGAACTGACTTCCAGATTCTAACCCCCCTTGTAGAGTTTTAAAGGAAACTTTCTTGTAGTGGCAGTCATTTAAGAATCGCCAAGCCCAGCCCCACGCTTCCACCCCCATTATAAGTTCATGGGGGGTTGGTACTTCTTCGATCGCGCTAACTTTTGGCTTCTCTTGTATTAGAACTAAATTGTATAGTAGTGTAGTGGCCCAATAATAGAGTCTTATATTTGGTAGAGCCAGTCCTCCCCTCTCCCTAGGTAAAGAAAGATATTTATATGCCCTTCTTGGCTTAGCATATGCCCAGATAAATCAGTAGAATAGATCTTCAATTTTTTTTAGACAATCGGTGGTAAATTCAAGCGGGATTGCACGCAGAAGATATAAAGATTTAGGGAAAAATAACATTTTAATTATGTTACATCTGCCGATGATAGAGAGAGGTAAATTATGTAGTCTCACCAGGTCTGGTTTAGTTTTAGCGATTAGTGGCTCTATATTATCTTTGACGATATTGTCGATGTTAGCAGAGATGTCGATGCCTAGATATATTGCGTTTTTGACTGCGCGAGTATCATTGATAGTTAGGTTCTCATTACACACGATTTGCGTTTTGCTATGATTAAGGGAGTACCCAGAGAGTGTCCCATATCTTGCCGCTTCTACTTCAATTTCGACAATAGCAGTTTCGGGGTCGGGAGTCACAAGAGCAATATCATCGGCATATGCCAACACTTTAGTTTCCCATCCATGGGTTACGATGGGCCTGATAACTTTGTTGTTTTCCAATTGACGTAAAAAGGGGTTGATATAAATTGCGAATAGCAGCGGTGAGCTTGGGCATCCCTGGCGGGTACCTCTCGTTATTTTAAAAGTATCTGTGAGTGCTCTGTTAACAAAAAGCCTTACAGTAGGGTGAAAGTAAAGCATTTTGAAAGCCTGCAGGAGTCTTTTTCCAATTCCGACCCTTGACAGGGTCTCCCATAAGAAAAGCCAGGAGACCCTGTCAAAGGCCTTTTCTGCATCTAGCAAAATTAGTGCCATTGGGTTGCTAGAGATGTGCAGCATCAAAAAAGTGAGATAACCCTTCTTATATGGTCCGTCGTCCCCCGCCCTGGTATGAACCCATGTTGTCTGAGAGATATAACCTTATGAATAACAGAGGCCAGACGAGTAGCCAGGATTTTAGAGTAAATCTTGCTATCGCTATTAATTAATGTTATAGGGCGGTATGAGCCGGGTTTGGATGGTGTTTTATGTTTTTTGAGAAAGACTACAATTTTGGCCTGCGACCAGGATTCAGGTGGTCTGCCACCCTTGAATACTTGTATGAATAGCTGTGTCATACAATCTTTGAGCTGTGACGAGAATTTCTTATAGAATTCGAGAGGTATGTATCTAGACTGGTGGCCTTACCGTTGGGGAGACTATTAATGCACAATAATATCTCAATCCATTGCGGAAGTTCATCCAGCTGTAGCTGGTCTTCCTGAGAAAATTGTTCCATTGGAATTGAGTTAAGATATGCCGCAACATCTCCCTGATTCCCAGATGAGTCCTCATGATCTAGTTCTTGATAGTATGTATAAAAAACATTTCGGATTCCATCTGGGTCTGTGATCATCCCTCGCTCGGGATCTTTTATTTCTTGTATTATATTCCGAGTCGCTTTTTGTCTAGCTCTGATTGCCAGGTGATGCCCTACCTGCTCGCTGCACTCATATACTTCCTCCCGCCATACTGTAAGTTTATCCGCGGCAGTATTTGCTATTATCTTCATAATCGCTGATTTAGCAACTGTCACTTTTGCCTGTGCTTCTACAGGGTCGCCACCAGTCTGAAGCACTGTGATCAGTTCCTCTTCCGCAATGGCAAGTCTGACTTGTAAATCGTTTGTCAAAGAGCGTTTTTTTGTTGTTCAGAGATAGGGAAAATCTGAGGGTTTCCCCCCGTATTCCAGCTTTTAGTGTATCCCATACAATTTTGATTTCTGCGCTCCCTAAATTCTCCTTCAGAAATTGAGGGATCCACACTCTCATATAATCACAGTAATCTTGATTGACGAGAAGAGCTTGTTCAAAGCTCCATGTGATACCACCCCCACCTTTTGGCGCTTTCCCCTTTATCTCTACCGTTAGGGGATTGTGATCAGCTAGAATGCGTGGGGCTTTCTCAATTGAACAGTCATGAAGAAGAGAGTGAGATACTAATATATAATCTAATCCTGCATGTTTATTGTGGGGTTTAGAGAAATAAGTAAAACCGGGGTCAGAAGGGTTCTGCCAGTTCCAAAGATCAGAGAGTGCATGCTCTAGGCATAATGTCCTTTGTGCCCGAAACACCTTCGGTTTCCTGCCATTATATACCCAGCCAGTTTCTGAACTTAGTTTTTTATCAGCAGGCAAGTTAATGTTGAAATCGCCGCAGATAATTATAGGGAGTGGCCAGGCAGCTAGTTCATTATTTATATGGAGAAAGACTGTTGGGTCATCTAAGGTGCTGCCATAAATCGAGCATATGGTGAGTGGGTCTCCGTTATTCCTGCGGCATTCCGTTATTACCCATCTCCCCTAACTGATCAACTGATGTGCGCCTGAATTGTAGGGTGATGTTAGATGTCAGGATCGCAACCCCGCGTGTCCGTGCGTTTTGTGTCGTTCCCCCACCAATGTATACCTGAGTGTTTTTAATAAGTGCAGCTGAGCCCTTTCAATGTGTGTCTCCTGCATGCAAATTATGTCGGCCTTCAATAAGCGAAGTCCAACTGCAGTATTCCGTCTTTTTTTGGGATAATTGAGGCCACAGATATTGATTGTGGCTATACGCAGTTTACTCATCTAAGATACGTGAGAGAAGACGAAAAAAAGAAAAACAAAATTCTGTGAGATCTCTCCATGTAGTGCCAACCCCCCTCTGCCCCTGGAAGCCCCACCCACCCTCTCCCTTCCCATCCCCCCTCCCACCGCCTATTACTGAGGTTACCTGACCCCTCCCGAGCAAGGATGATGCCATCTGAGCAGTCATAACCCCGCATCCCCGCAGGTCTTCCCCCCAATCTTAAACCACCCTCAGTGCCCTCAGTGCAAAAAAGTAAAAAAAAATGCTCTATATCAAGTATTTTAACTGACATTGAAAATGGTTAAGCTCTACCATCTACTGTAAGATTCTTAAGTTAGGATACCACTATGATGTGGAGGAGAGAAAAAGAAAAAGACAAAAGGAAATAATATAATGTCTTTGCGAGAGTGAGAATTCATGGTAGTAAAGTTTTGAGTCTGTTGGTCACTAGATCTTATTCACATTTCGGCCGGTAATCTCGTGTAAATTTGCCTGGGCCTGAATTTCCGAAATAAAACTGCGCGTGATCCCCCTAAAGACAACCTTTAGCCGAGCTGGGTTTTGTAGGTATATTTCAGCCCCGAGTTGTTGGAAGGGGGCAAAGAGCTGTCTACGCCTCCATCTACGCTTGACAGTGGCATGGGCGAAATCGGGTCTTGTAAAGAAAGTCACTCCGTTGAATTCTTTTTTGGCAGTTGGTCTAGCCAAGTCATAGAGAGATTGGCGGAGGAGGAAGTTACCAAAGTATAGAAGCATTGCGCGCGGGTGCTAGGGAGTAGATGAGGGACGTTTTGATGGTGTTAGCAGGAATCTATGGGCTCGCTGGATCTCTTTATCCCAGTCCCAGGTGTGTAGTTCTGGGAAGGCGCCTTTGAACAACGTGATCATATAATTCTTGGGGTCGCTCCCTTCGACCCCCTCCAGAATGCCAAGAACGCACAGGTTATTGCGACGTTGTCTATTCTCATGTTCTTCCATTTTCCACATTAGGTCCTTCACAATGCCCTCATGTTCATTTCCTTGTGCTTTCAATGTGACAAGATCCTTCTCCAGATTTTCAGTCCGTACTTCGAATGAGGCCATTCTGTCTGCGATTTCAGCACACGTTCTGCCCACCTTCCTGACGGCCCCTTGTAGTTTTTTAGCGGCTAGGCGCGATCTCCGGTTGTCTAGTGTTACCTCCTCCTGAAAGCTCTTGATTGATTGTAGCACCACGGCTAAAGCAGGATCGTTCTTGGTCCCCAGCCCCCCATCTTCAGCGCTGCCTGTGATTGTGCGGTTTCCCCCTGAAGACACTGCTAAATCAGACATGGTAGTGAGTTGTGAGGCTGAGTAGTCCCATCTGAGATCCCCAGCGCTTCCAAGGTCGGGGGTCTCACATCTCTTTCTACGGCTTCCCTTTTTTATTTGGAGTTTGTTCTGTCCGTGAGTTTTTGCTGGTGGGTCTGAGTCCGAGCTGCTGTTCCAGTTTCGCCCCTCTCCTTCACTGGAGGCGGATAGGCTCAGGTCTGAGACGTCAGATTCATAAGTCAGAGAATAGAACTTCTCCATAGTGTCGGGTGTCATGGGCTGGGGACGAGGAGTATTACCCGCTTTATTTTCAGGGGCCTTGCTGGTTAAGGAGGATTCATTGCCAATTGCTCTTGAATTTTCTTCTGAGTTTTCTTTACATTTTTGTAGGTCATCTTGGAGCCCAGGAATGGAGTTTTTACTGATTGTCTCCTCATGGTCGTGTGGCAGGCTAGGAGTAGAAGTTGATTGGGGGTGAGAGCCTGATGTTAGCACTGGGGCCGAAATGTGGGCAGTAACAGCATTAGCAATGTCAGCGCCAGTTTGATCATTCTGCCCCCCTTGACCTTTCTTTCTGTTCTCCAAGGCCCTGTGTACTTTTCCCTCGCTTGGTCCGAAAATGTTAGTAATTAGAGTTTGACAGTTGCCAGAGTCCCTGGGGGTATTTGGCTGAGCTTTCTTGAGTGTGTCAGATCTCTGAGTGCACTCCATGTTATCGCCTTTTTCAGACTTTTCTGCCCCCTTGCCCCCACGAGTATCAGTGTGTTTGGCCCGATTATCGGCACTCATTGTGGTGGGCTGTGTCACTAGAATTGTTGTGGGGAGAGAAGGCTGAATATTCTTGACTTTTACGGATTTTCCACCCGAGTGCCATCCTTACTTGTCTGTTGTCAGATCCTTTTCTGTAACAATGTAGCCGCGGAGCACTCCGAGCGCTCTGCCTTGGAAACCAGGAACCAGACGACACACCCCCACGCCGACCGCGTAGCTCGGATGAGAAAGAAATGGAAGGAATTTCCTTTGGAGCCAGCAGGGCTCTGGAGATCGCGGAGAGGATTCTGATCAGCTGCTCAGAGGGGGAGTCCGGCCGCAGGGCAGGAGACGTCAGCGATACCGGATCCAGCCGAGCTGAGACAGGAGTTAGCGGCAGGATTATGCTCCTCGCCTGTTCCGGGTTGCTCGTGTCGACTCACAAGTGTGATCACGACGTGCAGGTATTGAGATCGATCCATTAGAAATAGTTTTTATGCGCTTGATGCTTTTGCGAGGGCATACTGTACTTTTCATCACAGCTTGTGGGGGTCTGACCGGCGGAGCATCGTGGATGAGATGTTACTCAGATGCCATCTTGCCTCTATAGCGCCGACTCTTTGAATTCCACAAAGTATCGACAATTATTTTGTCGGACTTCTCAAAGGAGGATGCCCATGGAGTGGAATAATGTAGGACAGAACCTTGCCCAAGATCAGTGGTTTCTCAACAGACGAAGGCAAAGCCTATTTTGAGAGGCTGACTGCATACATCTGGTTGGATCGTCTAGGTAGGAGCTGCCAAGGGTAGTCAGGTTCCCGACGATGCAGTGCTTTCTCATTAGTGAGGTTTGAATTCAACCCCTTGATTGGTAGGCTGGCAGTGAAGTGACATCAGTACAGGGTGATGTGATCCATCCATGTCTAAAATAAGGCAGGCTGCTTAGTCGTGTGCTCTCTGCTACTTGCCTGCGGCGTTGGCAAGACGACCACCATAGAGGCTGTTACAGTAATCCATGCAGGGCCGCATCACCCCAGTAGCTGTAGTGTCAGTGGAATCCCTCAAAGGAGTTGGAGATGTTTGTAAGTAGGGCGGAGTAGTGATAAAAAGAGGCCTACAAAGTCATCTTACACTTCATAATAACTAAGAAACTTGGGTGCTTCCTGTATCATAAAGCCCTCATAAGTTTAAATTACTTGAAGATTTACTGACCATTCAATTATTCTCAGTCCACAGAATGCAAGTTTCAAGCCAGCCGAGGTACCTCATTTACTCTTTCAATCATTTCTTATTTTAGGATCGCAATTTTTCAAAGTATTTCATTTGTATAAATCGGTTTTATAATGCATTTGTTACTGATAACTGTACACTTGATAAACATCCTTTAAGTTAATGTAAAATGTTGAAAGCACTCGAGCCAGCCAGATATGGGACAAAATGCTGCGAGGCAAGATGAAATTATGGCCTAGACAGCCATACGTCTATGTTCTCTTCTAATGCATCTCAATTTGTATGGAATTTAAGAAATCGAAAATATCTCTAAAATATCACGATTTAATGATACCAGTTTACATTGTGTACTGTTAAGCTACACTATGCCGTTGGCCATCCCCTGACCCTATTCCTTGCTCCTCTCTCTTAACCTTACCCATCTGTACTAAGGCCACCCAGAAAAAAAGGAAAACGGTCCTTGCACACTGCTGCTTTGGGAGTGTGAGCAGCCAGGAATGGGCTTTCGTGGCGTTGAAAACCATGAGAACATGACAGTCTGAAAATGAACAATGTAGCAGTGTTTCAACTCTGACATGGCAGATGCCAGTAAAATGTCTGTTCTTTGCCACTCTTCAATAACTTTACCCCATCTCTCTTCCTATGCAAACCTTAAATAACAAGGTCATGGCCTGGCCTTATTATCTTGCCTTTTTTAGGACTGGCTGTAAATATCTGTAGTTATCTGCCTCAGTTCATGTCATCAAAACAAGGAAATGCTCACATCAGCTTTGGATCAGACCCTTTCAACGATTGGTTTGCTTAGGTCAGCCCCCTTCTGCCACTGCATGAAGAGACTGTCGGCACAAAAAAGAAGGTCCGAGCATAGAGGTCCAGCACCAGACGTTACAACGTGTCGTGGCCTTAGTATCCTAATAGTAAAGCGATCAATCTTATTGAACCGGACAACCGCATACACGCGGAGGGAGACACTTACCCCATATTGTGACATCGTGAAGAGCCCAGCATAGTGCGTCCTGTGGATGCTTGCCTACAGATACGTGACATAGAATAAAAAGAAAGACGATAAAATCCCTGAAGAAGTCCCAAGAGGGACGATACGCGTTGGCTGTTTTGTCGAATTTGCATCTGTATTTTAAAGAATGAAGTTTATGGATTAAAGGAATAAAGACAACGTTTTTCTACAATCAAAACTCGACAGTTCTATTTTTCAATTGGGAAACAATTTGCTATACTTTGCTCTGTTGTATATTATGGTTTATAATTGCCTTCATAAATAATCCACCTGTATATTTCGAGTGCAGGGTCATTTATGTTAATGAAGAGACTGTCATTCACATTATGTATCAGCCCAAAGGAGTATTTCTTTCTCACCGTCACGCTATTGGCAATTAGGGGTATTTATGGACCTAAATGGTGCTTCCATTGCAGTGCACGAATGGTGAAGCATCCATATACCACTGTGGAGGTGCATTGTTGTTTTCAGGAACAGCAGTAGCCTGCTTGTCCAAGGTGGAAAGATAAAGGTTTCTGCTCTGAGTCCCTGCTAGAAGTGCACTGCTCCAGCCCTTTTATTCAAGACTCTTTATTTTATGAATATTTCACTTTGAAAAGTGCAGGTTTGTCAACAATCCTCCTAGCACACTTTTGTACAAGTCCATTTCTACTCCTTCTACAGTGGCAGGAATTCCTGACTCACCCAATCAATCAGTGTTTGTTAAGCGCGGCTACTCACGGGTGAGGGTCTCAAGGCGCATTTGCCTGCAGGACCTGATGGGCTCTGAGGTTCAGTAGAAGAGCCAGGTCCTTCCAGAATTGGTTCATCGACGGGGATAGCCTGAGGTAGAGAGGCAGGGTGTTCCAGGTTTTGGCAGCGAGGTAGGAGAAGGATCGTCCTCGGTTCTGGTTTTGCGGATCTGAGGGACGGTGGCAAGGGCCAGTTCGGCAGAGCGGAGGTGTCTGGTGGATACGTGGAATGAGAGGCGGTGGTTCAGGTATTGTGGTCCGGCGTTGTGGAGGACTTTGTAGGCATGTGTGAGGAGCTTGAACATGACTCTTTTGTTGACTGGGAGCCAGTGGAGTTCTCGCAGGTGTTCGGAGATGTGGCTGCGGCTTGGGATGTTGAGGACCAGCCTGGCTGTGGCGTTCTGTAGTTTCCTGAGGTGTTTCTGGGTGATGCCTGCATAGAGTGCGTTGCCGTAATCGAGTCTGCTGCTGATGAGTGTGTGGGTGACCGTCTTTCTGGCCTCAGTGGGGATCCATCTGATGGTCTTTCGAAGCAGGCAAAGAGTGTGGAAGCATGATGAGGAGACTGCATTGATATGGCGGTTCATCGTGAGCGAGGAGTCCAGTATGATGCTGAGGTTTCGTGCGTGATCCATGGGTGTAGGGGGGTTCTTAGCACAGCGGGCTACCCATCCCAAGCTGAGGTGTTGGGTCCCAGGATGAAGACTTCGGTCTTGTCCGAGTTGAGGTAGCTGTCTCTCATCCAGGTAGCGACGGCCTTCATCCCGTCATGGAAGTTGTTTCTGGTGATTGTGGGCTCGTTGGTGAGGGAGAGGATCAGCTGGGTGTCGTTGGTGTAGGAGACGATGTTGAGTCCGTGGTTCCTGACTATAGCTGCTAAAGAGGCCATGTAGATGTTGAGGAGGGTGGGGCTTAGGGAGGCGCCCTGGGGGACTCCGCAGTCGATCTCCGTGGGTTCTGAGAGGAACGGTGGTAGTCTGACTCGCTGTGTTCTACCAGTGAGGAAGGAACTGGTCCAGTACTGCTGCTGGTGTCATGGAGTCTCATGCTTAGGATGCGGTGGGAGACAGTGTCTAAGGTGGCCAAGAGGTCGAGGAGGAAGAAGGCTGCTGTTTCTCCCCGGACGAGGAGGGAGCGGATGTCATCGGTGATGGCGAGGAGGGCAGTCTCGGTGCTGTGGTTGCTTCGGAAGCCGGATTGAGAGGAGTCCAGGACATGGTTGGCTTCGATGATATCGAAGAATTGGGCGTTGATAGCCTTCTCGATGACCTTGGCTGGGAAGGGGAGAAGGGAGATGGGTCTGAAATTCTTGAGGTCTGTTGGGTCGGCGGGCGGTTTCTTCAGCAGGGGTTTGATCTCTGCCTGTTTCCAGTCATCGGGGAAGGTGGCAGTCTCAATGGAGCAGTTGAGAAGGACATTAAAACACCAATCAGCAGGGCTAGGAGCTTTTCTCTGTTGCTAAGTAGGATGGATGCTGGATAGGAATCTTTCCGGCAGTGCTTCCTAGAAACTACAAGCTTCCTCCACAGGGAGGAGCAGAGACTCCGTGAGTGGGCAATCTGTCTAAACCATCAGCTAAGTGAGGTTGACTAACCATCATCTGCCTGATGCTAGGAACACACCAGGAAAGTGCTAAAAGGGAAGTTGAACCAACTACTTAGCCGGACATGGACCCGCTTCCCCTTGTAGTCCACATTGGCTAAACGTCTATGCTACCGCTTGAACCTTTAGAGCATTAGCTCCGATGTGGACAAGATTGATAAGTAAACTGGCCTACAATTTTTTCAATATTACACATCTTCACATACAATACATATCTTAGCCGCAGCCACATTCTTGATTAGTCACTTCTGAAGCTAGATGCAAGAATCTTAGTACTGACGAATGCCGTAGACCCGCAGAGGGCTTGTTTGTAGCCAAAAACATGTTGATTACATGTAGAAAGTGTTGTTTTTAACCTTGCCTTCGTTGAAAAACGAATAAGGTATCATTGGTGTACAGTGAGGTAATATTCTTATCATTTGATCCACTCTAACCTCCACAGCACTGGGACATCACAGATGGTGTTCTATCATACATTTTCAACCTAGGTTTGAGCAGATCCAACCAGTCATGAAGCTAACCATTGGAATTACTTCTACAAGCGTCAAGGTTCCTACAAGAGCTCTTCTACAATGAGGAGCGCATCATTGCTATGCGTTTTCACAACCTGGATGAGTCCTGCTACATGTGTGGCCCTTTCGTGAGAAGCACACTTGTCAGAGGACACTATATTGAACTTTGTGATGAGGTTTTAGTAGGGAGGATATATAACATTGAGCTCTTCACCCTCTGTTCATCACATTAAGTGCATCAAATGGCACATGGGTAAGTGGAGACAGAATCAGCCTTCATCAGCCTGTCCAGACTCCTGGAGAGACTGGGATAACTCTGGTTGAGGACCTGGTGATTTTAAATGTCAAGTTATTTTTCAGACAAACATTATTGAGAACCCTGTGTTTAAAACTCAACTTATAGTCACTTTGTAAGTGATGGTCTATACTGGTGAGGGCACCATATTTAAATTTTGAGGTTTATATGAACAACACATTGCTGAAGGGGACACACTTTGTGGTAAAATTCTGCAAGTTTAAGACTGAGGTAGCTCATATCCTTGCCTAGATAATTACAACACAATTCCATCCACCACCCCGTCATAACACAACCAGGTGTCCCCCGACAAGGTCAAGGAGGTCATCAACCTGCATGGGGCCACTCTCTTCAGTCAGAAGGAACCCTCTACCAAGAAAAAGGAATAGAGGGAAGGAAAAGGGAGGGCCTTCAAGGCACTGGATGTTGCAATTGGGGTGGGTAGTGGTATAGAGCAGCCAGGGACAGGCCAGCTGAGGTTAGTGTGAGTGGTACGATGGGGCACAGGGGCCACTGAAGGGAAACATTGACATATTCAGATTACACAGTTTTGTTTTTTGCCATGTATTTTCAGATGTTGTGCAGTGGTTGCTCATAAGGAAATGTTACCTGGTGGCTATTTTTTTGGTTGCAGTCATTTGCCACCTACTTTTAGTGCAGGAGGCTTTCCACAGTAATGTTCCCAGATAAGCTTTGGGCCTTGAGACTTCCTATTGCGGGATATCAGAGACTGCATAATTAGTGCAAGTGGTTTTATTGAGAGACACCAGATAAGTTGTGTCACACAGTACCCATTTGTTGCATACTTCATAACATTTCAGCTAGTTGATGTATGCTAGAGCCTGACGATGAGGAGGTAGCACAAAATGCAAGTGTCCATGAGGAAGCAGAAGAGGGAGATGTTGGACAGCACCAGGATGCTGATGCCAATAGCATTAGACACATCATTGCTAATTACTCCTGAACTGATCCACATTACAGTAATACATTGTATGTGTAAATGGCACACAATTGTGTGATTGAAAAAACAGTGTTAAAAAAATGAGAGACCTGAATCAGAATTTGGCGGACAGGTACTCCCTCACATATGTCTCGGATATCCCGTCCTCAGTACTATACAATGTAGTTGTAATAAGGCTCTAAAGGTTGTTCTCCCAACAGCCCACCTGCACTAGCAGCTCCACTTAGGGCCATCTTGGCACCTGTTTGTTGCTGAAGAATATCTGCCCGAACTGAAACCCAATCTTTTACCACTCGTTTACAGCACTTTGTGCCTCACTTTTATTCTAAAGACATCCAAGCACAAAGGCCAGCGCTGAAGCCTCTCCACTGGTTGGCAGCCAAGCTGAGAATTTAAACCATGTGCCTGGCACACTGAGCAGTGCACTACAGAGCTCCACTCTCTAGAAACTGAGACATCTGTACCTCCTGACCGAATAAATGCCCAGGGCCAGCCTCTCATAATCATCTCTAGTTCACTGGCAAGAAGTGGTTTAAGCTGGCCAGGGTCTGCCAGAGCTGAGCCAAGCAAAATACCAACATTGAACGAGAGCCCTAACAAGCCCTCTAATTCTGTCCTTCGCAGCTGAAGTAAAAACACCTTTACCTGTCTGCCTGTCACTCACTCCAGCTGCAATACAACATCCCCAGAAGTTCCCTTGGTGACAGTGGGATAAAGCAATGCGGTAGTGGTGTTGGCTTGGAACTCGGGGCATGCCAACCTCTTGTCTACCTAGGGAGTTACAAATTCATTATCCATGTTCAGTGACTAGGCCAGGTGTGCTCGGTTGGCAACCGGGGGTTTTAACACCTAAAGGGCTTGGATGGGAATCCATAATGCTTCTTTGTGTCCAGATGCCTGACAGAATCATGCTGCCTGCTGTGGTGACCAGCACAGGCTGCCAGACCTTTGTGAGTGCTCAGTGTGCACTATAGCCCTTGAGCATGGCCTATGTACCTTGTCTCTGCAAGCACAGGATGATTGCCAAAAACACAAAGACAGCCTGGTACCAGCCTTCTCTTCTAAAGAAAGTGAAACTATTTTTCCAAAAGTGATTTTAGAACTGCAGTTCAAGCTCTTGTACTCTGACATCTAAATGGTAGAAACGCTACACTCCCTGGTCTCCCAGACGTCACCCTGGCACCCCTTAGTGAACTCTACATGCCTCAGCACGTCTCATTCAGGGTCTGAAGAAATATGATGACACCATCACCATCGCTCCATCTTCAAAACCAGCTGCATCATTTATAAAACCTTCACAGCCAGCACCCCTACTTACCTTGCAGAGAAGCACATCTTCTCTGGTGGTTCTTGGCACACCTGATGCCAAGACTTCATCAGAGTACAGACTAAAAAGTGTAAAAAAAGAAAAAAACAAGTCTGCATGCTTTTTAGGTCGAGCCTAAACAGCGCTTGCGCTGTCAGGCGATCTGTTGTATGTGCTTTGTGGAGTCTGACTCCTCCTTTGCTAAGGATTGGCTTTTGTGTGTGTCATTTAAAAATGGAAGTGTGCTAATGGCTGATGGTTGGTGCATGTTCCACCTTTCCTTACACGTTAACTCTCATGGAGTATTGCCGCGTGAACAAGCAGGAACGCGCATGCTGATTGCGTGCTGATTATGAGGAAGCAGTGCTGAGACTTTTCAAACGCTCCCAGCCTGGCCAGGGCTGGACTGGCCGTAGCGGGCACCGGACATTTCCCCTGTGGGCCCGAGGGGTGGGTGCCGGTTTTGTGCCCATGGGGGGCGGTTTTGTTATGGGGGCCACGGTTTTGCAGCAGTGCTGCAATATTGGCCCCCTGTAACAAAAGCTGGAGCATTGCGTTTCGCTAGCACCCCTCCCCTGCTCCCAGGGCAGCAATCGGCAGGGCAGCAATCGCCAGGGCTGGTTGCTGGTCCCAGTCCGGCCCTGAGCCTGGCCCACACTGCAGCTTCATCCCTCTCTGCCTACAGCTTTTTTGTCTTCACAAAAGAGAACTTTATCGATGATTCACAGCTAAACAAGAATCACACAACACCCTGCCAAGCGAATGAAGCTTCCAAACCTCACGAATTTGTTAAAGTCCAGGCTTATTTCCAAATTCTCGTTGATGTGGCCGAGGTGTAGTTTGACGCGGTGTGTTACGTGAGGGAAAAGAGAGGATAAAACTCCAGCGAGATCCTGGAAGTGGGCGACAGCAGTGTCGGCAGCGCAGCAAGAGAGACCGGTAAGAGAGCTGAGCAGCGTGAGCGAAGGGGCTGTTGAGGCGGACGGGGCAGCGAGCTTCCCCCCTAGCCGGGCCTGCCTGTCTGCAGAGGAAACAGGCTGCCGACTAACCCTGGGCGTAGTTTGCGTAGTAGCACTACGCGTAGCTACGCGAAGCACACTTTAAACTACGCTCAGCTACGCGCAAAGCGTAGCTGTGTACTTGTCTGCACTGCGCAATAATTGCAAACAGCATCTTGCACAGTGCAAGTTATGATAAAATAAGTATCTCTGTCTTTATATGCATATAGTCATTTCACAAAAGTGAAAACGTTAAATTAACAAGCAGTGAGAGAGGTGATGATTTTGGGATCCTCCCTAACCTAGGGAGAGAACCAAGCAGATGCCTTGAAAACAAAAAGCACATCTTGTTGAACGATTCGGTGGTGGTCCCATCCTTTTAGGACCACCCCAAGCACATTTATTGGCAAAAATACAATCCCAACCAAAGGCCCTGCAAAGCATTATGGGACGAGATTAGCAGTGGGCAGTGAATATTATAGTATCCAATATCAAAATAATTCTACAAAGAGCTGCAGTTCAACTAGTCGTTACTAGATGTCCCTCACGAGACAAATGCAAAAGCATTGAAATTATTATTACATCAAGCTGCAGTTCCACTAGTCGTTACTAGATGTCCTCACGAGTCAAATGCAAAAGCTTCATGAAAGGGTTTCAATGCTTTTGCATTTGACTCGTGAGGGACATCTAGTAACGACTAGTGGAACTGCAGTTTGATGTAATAATAATTTCAATGCTTTTGCATTTGACTCGTGAGGGACATCTAGTAACGACTAGTTGAACTGCAGCTCTTTGTAGAATTATTTTGATATTGGACACTATAATATTCACTGCCCACTGCTAATCTCGTCCCAGAATGCTTTGCAGGGCCTTTGGTTGGGATTGTATTTTTGCCCATAACTGTGCTTGGGGTGGTCCTAGGAGGAAGGTGAACCCCCAAGAAAGGAAATCGTAAGCCATACTTTACGATTATACCTAAGTAGAAACAAGTAAAATAGCTAAACAAAGGCTTCAACTCGCACCGCTGTTTAGCACGTATGGGGGACAAAAGTACGCTCCAGTCACTTGCCTTAACGTAAACGGCAGTCACGGTGGAAAAGCCCTGATCAATGAGAGAGTCTATATGCGGTCACCATCTCTTTCTTCCTAATGAAGCTGCCGTATTGCTCGACAGGCTTAACCAAAGTAGACAGAAAGTAATCGTTTGCAAATCATGCATCTAACGGACCAAACTTCTTGATTTTCCTACCTGGAATGTACGTATGCCCTGGGCCTTCTTGAGTAGAGGTTTTCTGCCGTGCTCAATTAAACTGTTTTTCATTTCAACATCACGAACCATAACAGACTTGTCCAGAATACAGTGCAAATGCTTTGTTTATTAATTTTCTGGTAGCACAGGGTTAATACCACTAATGTATGTCTTCCCACAGACGCCCCATTTGTTGTCAAACAACGACAAATAAAGTTTAAAATAAAAGGTGTTTGAGTTCTTTCTGTCTGGCACTTCATGGTTGCTGTCTGGTGGCTGGGATGCGCATTAAGCCCGCCAGACATATTCGGAATTCTCCTTTTCTCTTTTTTTACCCCCTTTCCTATTTGGTTGTGTGCATGTTTTCCATTTAGTTTATAGGCGGATAAAGTATCATTTGACACCAGAGTTTACCCCATTGCAAAATATCTTTACCCCTCACAACTGTTTTTATGAGGATCCACTGATATTTAAGTGTTGGTAAATGGCATTACTAAGTTCTACCATGCAGCTTGCTAGTGACACATTTTAGCAGATTAACCAACAGTGTTCTGCGTAATCCGATTGTTGCCTACATATTTTCAGCGTGGAACTGCACGTCCCAAAATGCAGCTTGATAAAAGGTCATGACTGACAGAAGACGTCATAAAGGCACTTGTTAGGTATGGGCAGGGCCACTAGATTTATGTGGCAGGGAGGGCCAAATTATGTCGCAGGGTTGATTAAATTAAGCTAGAAGAAAACAAAAAAAATTATGCCGTATAATGCAATACATTTTTAAGCATTATTAACTATTTTGTTATGTTTCCACGTTACCGCAGTGTGGGCAAATATTTCACATCTGTAATGTGTGTGGTGTTTGTGTAGGTGAAGTCTTCTGCGTGAGAGTGTCAGATTGTGCAAGTATATAATGTTTTCAGTGTGCTTGTCGCCTTTTGCGTGATTGTGTGTTGCATACATGTATGCTTATGTCGGAATTTGTCATTCTGTATTTCAGAAAGAGTGAGTCAGATTGTTTGTGTGTGGATAATTTGCCAATTGACGTAACATAACTTATTTAATCTGTAGTGCACATAACATCTGTGTACTATTTTATGATTCAAAATTAAATGCCCAAGTTCACATTTCTTTTGCTTATCTTTCAATTTCAAGTGATGGTTGAGTTCTCTGAAAAAGGCACACATTGGACTGGTAGTGGCTGAGTCAAGACAATTGTTTTTTTAGTCTGCAGGGCAACATTACAAACACTTATAAACCTCAGCATTATATAGAAAATATATATACAAAGGTCTGTCTTCAACATTCGTTCAAGGGGATAAAAAGTCACCCTATGTGTACGGAAATAGGTTTGCCACGTATTGTGCACAACTTTGTATTCAGAGAAAACTGTTATTATGGTTTGTGAAAAAATGCAGCGATACCACTATTAGTTAGAACAGACAACAAACACTACCGGCTTGTTATGGCTAAACAAGCTCACAGTAGATATTCATTGTCTGAATGCCACTTCAACCTACCTGACACTGCTCCCAATGCTTCACCCCTTCTGCAAGCTTTCCTCGGCTGCCCCTACACCCCTGCAAGCTACCCAATGCTGCTCCCAATTCCACGAGCTTCCACACGTTTCAATTTGGGCTTGCTATAACCTTATACATATTCAGGAATTAAGCTATAATTTAACCACCCAGGATAATGTGCTGCATGGCTAAACACTTATAGGTTCCAAATGTGAGACCTATTGGCTATGCCAGTGCTTGTTCTCTCTATGCGCCGAGAATCTGGAACACCATCCCTAGTTTCATCAGGACCATTGCAACAGTGCTTCAATTTAGGAAAGCGTGGAAGACACAGCTTTTTAAAGAACTCTATATCACAATTCAATAACTGCCCACAACCCAGCTACCTCTTCTATCACTCTTTGGCTTAATGCTGGACTTTGACCGTGTACAGCACTCTGCTGCCTTTTGGTTACATTTGTGCTATAGAAATAATACATACATACATACTTGGCCCTGGCATAGCAGGGTGAGTGCCTGGGACAACCAAGAGTGAAAGTGCAACTATGTGGCTTCAGGAATCTTTGCTATACATTTTACACTGCTCTTAGATGCGTTGGTAGTTTTATATATGTGCACATTTTTTTGTAATCATAATGTAACAATAAAGGTTGAAATGAGGTCTAAATTGAACATTATAGTTTTTCATTGAATCATGGAGTGTGGCACATCAGGTGGCCATATTGTCAATATTTGTTAGCCATGAAGGTACGATAAAGTCATATATAATTGAAAATCAGTGCTTCATTTGAGCCTCTGGTTTCCAGGGCTCTGTACCAGCACTTAATTGTCAACACCAGTACATATGACAGTCTGACACATGGTGTGTAACTTTGAGATGAGCACAATAACAGATGTTTATTAATAATTATACATTAAAAATGACTAATACGTGCCGTCCAAGAGATTCTTACAGCTTTCGGGGCCTGGTATAGTCTGACTTGTGTAAAAGACTTAAGGCAACAATGATATCAAATCACAACAATTGACTAATGAGTTAAAGCAAATATATGGACAAAAAGAGAACCAACAATATCTGTTTGTTATATATAGAGTGTAAAAAAATATGTTTTATTAATAATCAATGAATTACTGGCAGAACCTTATAATACTAAAACAATACCCTATTTATACTAATTCATTCATACTGTCATTCATACAATAAAAATTCACAATTATTTGACAAAACAATAATAACACTTGATATCTGGTTTTCGTGGTCATAAAAATACAATGTGGCAAAATGATAATAAACTGTTATGTTCTACGTGCGTTTCGGCACGAAACAGTGCCTTCGTCAGGAGTTCCCACGCGGATATCGTAGCGTGTGGAGGAAACCCCTATCCGGCAATTTCAAATCGTCCAAGAAATATATTTCTTATCTAGTGGTTAACCATATTGGAATTAAAATCAATAGGACGATCCAAATTGAGGTGGACTTAGGTCTTATAAAACCTTGGGTCAGTGATGTTAGGCTAAACCCATTCTCAAATTGGAGATCTATTACTTAAAGATGTTGGACATGTTTCTCAGTTTGTAGCAGTCAACGATACATTTGTACCATCTCATTGGAGTGAGACAAGAAATCATCCTTGATCCTTTGTGGCCCCTTTTCCTGACGAAGGGACGCTCGTTGTGTTGCGAGGAGGGGGCCGGAGGACTTGAGGCCCCAAGTGAACTTGCGGCAGGCCGCCGCCCACGTTGTAGCCTACGTGCCCGGAGGTGCCTACATCTACCTGCTGGGGCTCCCACTGCACGGGACGCACCCGGGCTGGTGACCGGGCCAAGAGCGGGCCCGTCTGCACCCGTCCGTGGCCGGATGAGGCTGGGGCCACTCTCTCGGCCTCCCAGCCCCCCTGACTGGGTCGGCGCTTTGAATTCTATGGTGGCAGCAACGTGGTATTTTGTGCCCCAGGGGCGATTTGAAGCCAGTGCAGTAAGTAACGGCTTTACTGCTGTCTAACTCCATTATTGTGGTTTTGTGAAGCCTGTGCCCTGCCCCCTGTTGTTTCTTGTTGTTTTTGCAATACTGCCACATCACCATTTCGCTCCCATGGTGAAAAGGAAAACCCTACCCTTTACGACACCCAGGGGTCCAAGCCGCACAACCACTGACTCATTTCTGGCAAAAGCCGTGGGGGCCATCTCTAAAGAAATCGACCGGGCTGAAAGGCGACTTTCTGTCGGATCTGGAGGCTCCCTGCCTTTGCCATTAGAGGCCCTGCTGACGGACGCACCAAACGTCTGTGGACATGAGCCAGTTGCTTCCCTAGTAAACCCAGTGGGCCCCACACTTAATCCAGCATCTGAGGCTCATTCTCCTGGTCCTACTACATCCAGGTCCCCTCTACTCTCATCTACCAACACTGACTTGGTGATCCCTCCAGCCCCCAATGGTAGAGGAAGGCAAATAAGTCAGAAGATGTACCGGATACACAATGAAGGGGATTTTGAGTGCACATGTTAGAATCTGCCCCGAGGACACGGAGGATTATCTGGACCCCATACTACAAAAAATCATAGTCTCCTTTACTGACTTATTGGCCCCTCTTTGGGACAGAGTTGATAATTTGGAGGCTGTTTCTAAGGAACTGTTAAGTAGAACGGAGAGAATTTTGACCGTCACGGATAAGGTTCCCCCTCCCTACTCCCGAAGACCCAAGTTACTACTACTGATATGTCCACCACTGATCACCCTAGTTGTAGACAGCATTGTACCGGTAACTCCAAGTCCCTGGTTGCAACGAGACAGAATACTCTCACTAGGCCCCTTGAACTCCACCATTTTGCCAACGAGTTAGCCTCCATTGATCAGCCTCCCCTGGCGCACAACATTTTAGTAGATGCCCAACACGGTGGCCGGACAGACACTGGCTCCCCATTACCAGTAATCAATCTCCCCCCCGCTTGTTCCCCCTACACTGTAGTCTTGACTGGGGTCCCTGGGCTCAACACTTACAATCTGGAATTCACAGGCCAATTGATTAACAAGGTCTCTTGTTGGCTAGGTAAATACCCAAGATATAATATGTCGGACCATAAAAATATCCAGATGGCACGGAGGGTCTCATGGATAGGGCCCTCTAGGAAACCATTCGAGGGAGATTGTATTATCATTAGTGTCAGATACCCTGAAAAGCACAAATAATTGTGAGCGGGTTTTTTAAATCCTACTTTCCAGACACCTGTATAAAACCACTTCCCTTGGGCTTCTTTTATAGACCCGCCATGTGTGCCTCAAGTGCAGGCCAGTCTTTGGGCCGTGGTGGCGCAGAAAGCGCATTGGGTGGACAGCAGGTGCTTTCAAATCGTTATTCCCCCATCGCGAATTTTAATGATCTGGAGTGACGCCCAGAGAGAGAAGGTAAACGCATTCTGCAGGCTTACCAATTGGGTACATTATCACAGGGATTGGTAGATAATGGGGATTTACCTCCCCCAAAACTAGTCTATCCCCCTATATCTCCCTCAAGTTCAGTGCATTCCCCTGGTAATTCACATCTTACTGGGGCTTCGAACTCGCTAGCCGACACTTTAACTTCCCCCGTGGGCTCCACACAAATACTCAGGATGGACCTAAGACGCATCTCTTGGAATGTGGCAGGCTTGTCCGCTAGATTCTTAGATGGAAGGTGGATACAGTTTATCAAGTCTTTTAACACCATTTGCCTGCAAGAGACATGGGAAGTCAAGATTTTTTTGTCCCTTGAGGGGTTTAGCACCATCTTCTGTTCAGCGGTGGGTTCTAGCGCTAGTAGATCGAAGGGGGGGCCTTATTATCTTTGTAGCTCTCGAGTATTGTGGCTCCTTAGACTCTTCCGTGTTCCAGGGCCTAAAATTGCGTGTTGGGAGAGCTCTCCCTCTGGTATTAATTAATTTTTTTATGCAAAAAGGGGGCCATGCCGGTCCTCAAATTTTGTAGCCTTAAGTGGTGCATTGGGCTCATGAAAGGGGGTGGGCCTCGGTTACGAGAACCTTATTTTGGATTGGGATATTAATTGTCATCTTTGCCCAAAGTTTTTATACTCATCACCCAGTACACAACCTTTCATGATCTCGGAGGACATGCACATGGAGCACACTATAGAAAGTGCTGAGATAAATAGTTTCCTTCACACTCACAATTTGTCTTTCACTCTAGGCAAGATGATTAACTGGTCTAAATTCCAAATCTCCCTGACATACAAAAAAAGGGGGTCCGCCACGATTATTTATTTCATCTTTGTCTCAGCTTGTACGGGTTGGCCCCCTGCTTCCTTTAACATCTTACATAGTGCCTTCAGTGACGCAATCCTTTGTCTATGACCTTGGAGGGGGTAGGGACCCACTCGGAGGGCTCTCGTAAGCCCCCGGGAACTTTATCTCTAACTTACATGGGGAGGCGCTTACGTTGATCACAAATAGATGCCAAGGCTTTTAATCACAGACTTTTCGCAGACTGCCAGCAGGAGCTACTAACCTGCTTGGACCCTTTAGCGCCTGGCGAGGAGGTCTTAAGCTCCTTTGCCTCCATTACCCAGTCGGTCTCTGGACTATTCACAATTTCTGCAGCTGGTCATTGCCCAGAACACCCCACATGGTTTGACTCCGAGTGCTCCCGGGCTCTCCGCCTCCTGAAGCAGTCTCCTCAAGATAGGGAATGGGTGGTAAACTGCTGTTGCGTCTATAAGTGGGCTTTGAAAGAACGGAGGCATCTGTTACAAAATACTGGCATGGGCTGAGCCAACCAAAGCCAGTGAATTGAGGGATAGCAAACTCTTTTGGCAGATTATTAATAGTCCCTATTTTTCCGAACCAACAAGGCCTGCCTTATGCCACAACATCACCCCTGAACAGTGGGTCACTCATTTTGACGGTGTATATAATTTCGGTCATCACGAAGGGACTCTCAATGACATTGCCCCTAGTTTGGGTGACACATCAGTCACTTTCTCACTGGAGGAAGTCTACAGAGGCATTGAGGCACTGTCCTGGAACAAGGCGCCAGGACCTGATGGGATCCCTCCAGATCTCTTCCGGGACAATATGGAAGTTTGGGCCCTGGTTTTTAGGTCTCGCGCCTAGCGTTGCAGTGCGTAGCACTGCTCGCGCAGCGCGAGACTTCTTGTAGGGGCTTCAGAAAGCTGACCAGACGCTCATGCGTCATGGCCTTTTTTGTGCGGTTACCCGCACGGCCGGCATCTGTCTCCAATTATCGTGCCCAGACGCCGGCGCGATAATTGGAAACACATGGCGGCCGTGCGGGTAATCGCAAGCAAAAGGCCATGACGCACGAGCGTCTGGTCAGCTCAGCAGGCTGCCGCGCTCGCTCATTTTCTTAACCGCCTTTAAAGTCTGGGCTTCCATCCCGTGTCAGCATTAGGAGTCCCAGAGTGACCTGTACCTGAGAATGTGTAGAGGTCAGAAAGACCACAGAAATGATGTATCTTTAAGTCTGTGGCCTTGTGAAAAGCAGGGAGTCTCCTGAGATCCCCAATGCTGCCCGGCGCAAGGTCACCTTTAATCCACTTTGGATTCGCTATCTAAAATAACGAGGCAGGCGCTGGAAGCTGGAAGGCAAGAAAAAGGTTTATTACTCTTAGAGGAGACCAAGTCAACTGCTGACACCAGGATGTCTTCAGGGAGGTGTTCTACTGGCAATGCTTTTGGCTCTTCCTTTTATACAGGTTTTACACAATGTATTTGTTTCATTTATCATGGTTACAAGCTTGGAGTCTCCGCCCGGGCAGGTTGTCACACAAGCCCGACATTGTTTCATCAGCATGGTTACACAAGCCCAACATTGTTTCATCAACATGGTTACACAAGGCCAACATTAACTCTCCTCCCGCCCAGGTCAAAAACAGACAATTTAATTGCAGCTGGACCTTGCTTCAGGGTCTAAACACAAGTGAGACCGGCCAGATCTAAGAGTCCGTTCTGTTGATAAAAACAGGTCCCATTGTTGGCAAAAACAAGTCTTGCTGTGTGCAGTGCAATAAACCATGCTTGCAAGAGTCTGTTTGGTATTTGTAACCTGTTTGTGCAGGGATGAGAGGAAAGACGAGTTTGAGGCAGCAGGTGATGTTGATGTTTGTCGTGGAAATAGTTTATAGCCCCCAGCACACATATCAGGTTTGGTCAGAGAGTCAGAAGGCTGCTAGAGGACAGGGTCAAATGAAGGTGACCAACAGAGTACAAAATGGCTGTGGTCAATCAGAATGACTGTAGTTTATGTGCACGTAGGAACTTTCATCAGACAAGATGGCGCAGAATGTTCATGATTGTCGTTTTGTTCTTAACAGTCGCCCCTTTGAACATAACTAGCCATCTCGTCAGTCTATTTCGATCTCCATAATGTCCTGTATTTCTTGTTCATACATTACTCTCATTTTTGTTAACTGAGTGTCCATATTCTTAGGGTGCAAGGCACTTATGCAAAGAGAACACAAAGGTGATATACAGTGTACACCCAAACAGCAACCACATATTGCCAATACTGGGACCAAGAGAAACATTGATATTTTCCAACCCCAGTCCTTCAAGATGCCCCAAAGCCAACTTCCAATTGTCCAAGTCTCTGATCCTTGATGAATTTCTGAAGACAGTCTGTGGAGATGTTCGATTGCTTCATAGACAGAGGGTGAATTATCAGGGATGTATATGCAGCAACTGGCACCAATGTTGCGACATGCTCCTCCACGATCCGCTAGTACCACGTCCAGGACCATGCGGTTTTGTAGGGCCACCAGACGGACCGCTTGAAGCTCGGCAGTGTTGTTGGTGAGGATGCCAGCTGTGACGTTCAGGGCGGTTTCTACCGCTTGAGACAGATGTCTGATGGCTCGGCTGTTTGCCATCGGACCCCATAGCGGGACGAGCCCTTTTGCTGCGTCAACGAACTGTGATGCGGCAGAGTCTGCTTGATCAGTGTCTTTAGAACGCTTTTCTCGATGATGCTCTGCAGGGGCTGTGTAGGTCGGTGGCAAAACAAAAGCGATGTAGCACGTGCCCCCCAGTTTCTTGGGAGCCAGGTGTAGGCTTTGGTTCCACAGACAAAGTACATATTGGGTGATGCAACAAATGCTGGAGGGTTGGCAGTGTTCAAAGTCCTTACAATGTTACAAGTGCTGTGACCCACATTCTTAGTCCCACGGCCTTCAATGCATACAAGGCCAGAGACGTTCACCACAGATAGGGCCACAGTCATTGTTGCAGCAGTTCTTTTCTTCAGGTAGGAAAATGTGGCTCTGACAGGATTATTGAACACTTGTATTTCCACTCGTTCTTTGGAGGGGACATTCATTGGGAATGTCGTATTGAAGGTGTGAGGGCAAAAGGGAGCTGCTGTTCTTCCTGTTTGTTTAGCCAGAACTCGTTGTAGAACTGAGCGATTGTCCCATCGGAAGTGGCATTGTCTTTGTAACTTTCTTGTAGGAGCATCATCCAGGCAAGGCAAGATCCATGAACAGAAAAGGGTGAAGGGATGAAAGGGATGGAATGTTCAGTGGCATGTGGTAGCAGCCCACAGACCCAACAGTTAGTGGCATTGGTGGCAAGATTGTGCTGGTGCAGCATCTGTACGAAAGAATTATTCCAGAATTCTTTGCGTCGTTCTCGGAGATGTGGCGGTAGTGATACCAGGTAGTGTTCTTTCTTTGTGATTGGCTGCATGGTTGGTGACAATGTTCTGTATGCAGGTGCATTCTCTTCAATGATCCAGAGTGTGACCATTAGTAGGAGGCAGGTGAGAAATGCAGCTACAAGTGCAATTGTCTTTGTACTGTGCAGTTCAAAAGTCTTGGTGTCTTTGCGGTGGCTTTGCAGGTGTTCCGTTTCTTCCATCATCTTCGAGGAGCTCACCAACTGTTAGGACCACAGACTTTGTCTGGTGTTTTTCCTGGTAGCGTTGTTTGGCTGTGCTACCGATCTGAGACTCTGACTCAGTTAGTGGCCTGGTTGTTGGAGCTCCCCTTTTGTCGATCTTAGGTTGTACCCTTCCTTGGATGGCACCGTGGGGTCGGGAAATTCAGACAGTTGGAGGGTGTCTTCTTGTGGGTAGCAACTCAGAGCTGGTCGGTCTTTTGCGAGTACTTCCTCTTGCACCTCCACCTCTTCACAGGTTGCCAGCGTTTGAGGGACTTTCTTGCAGTGGTGGGCGTGCAGCCAATTTCTTTTTCCTTCCACTCGGAGGGCAGTTCGAGTGGTGATCAAGACTTGCCAGGGGCCCGTCCACCTGGGCTCCAGATTCTTCGTTCTTTGGAAGTTGCGAATTAGGATGAAGTCCCCAGGCTTTATCACATGTCATGGGCCCCTGGATACGTCAGGCAAGGCTTGCTGCACCTGTTGGTGGATAATTGTTAGCTCGTTTGTCAATTTATGCAGATAGTCTGACATTAATATGTTCGGGACATCGTTAATGGAGGTGGGTCTTGGTGCCGCCCAAATGTTCATAGGCCTGCCGAAGACCACTTCATACGGGGTCAGTCTGTGTTTGGTCGGGGTGGAGCGCATTGATAGCAATGCCAATGGAAGGGCGTCGGGCCATTTCAACCCGGTTGTGGCAACTATTTTGGCTAGCTTTAGTTTCAATGTTGCATTGTGTCTCTCTACCAGGCCCGCTGATTGGGGGTGGAAGACGGCATGGAATTTTTGTTTTACCCCCAACCCTTTCAGTATGTTCTGTATCACTTCGGCTACGAAGTGTGGGCCGTTGTCGCTCCATAAAATTCTGCAAAGGCCGTACCAGGGGAAGAATTCTTTCAACAATACTTTTGCAGTGGCTATGGCAGTATTGTCGCGGGTGGGATATGCCTCCACCCATTTTCTAAAAGCGCACACAACCACCAGGACATATTTTAGACCATGGCATCTCTCTAGTTGGATGTAATCCATTTGAAGGACTTCAAAGGGGTGATCAGGGACTCCAAACCCTCCCCGTGGTACTACTGTCCCTTTCCCTGGGTTGTGTTGTAGGCATACTATACACTGTTGTACTAGGCGCTTTGCAGATTCTGTTATCTTGACATTATGCCATACTCTTGTGATTAGTTCAATCATGGGGGTGGAGCCTATGTGTGCTGGTAAATGTGCCATGGTCAATATGGGGATGAGGTAGGCATTGGGTAACAGCCATTTATTTCCGTCTTTAGTTCTCCAGCAATCTTCCTCGTCTTTTAGTCCCACCTTTTCCCACTCGGTCAATTCGTCTTGTGTGCCTGTAGTCTGTATGTCCCTTACAGTAGTCCTAGCATCAGTCCATTGTTCAGCTTGTGACCTGGTCACATACATTCGTGTCATAGTTCTGTCTTCTGCCGTGGCTCGGGCAGTAACGTCTGCTAGCGCATTTCCCTGTCCAATGAGATCTGTCACTTTCCTGTGTGCTTGGCATTTTATCACTGCTAGCTTTTTGGGGAGGAGGACTGCTTCCGTCAAGGCGGAGACTAAATCTCCATGCAGGATGGGTGTACCGTGTGAAGTCAGGAACCCTCTTTCTTTCCATAGAATCCCGAAATGGTGAACCACCCCGAAGGCGTATTGGCTGTCGGTGTATATGTTAACTGTCGTGCCAGCTGCTAAAATACATGCTCGTGTGAGGGCAATGAGTTCTGCTGCCTGGGCGGAACGTTGGGCAATACGGGCTGTTTCTAGAATGGTTCGGGCTGTGGTGACAGCGTATGTAGCTGAGGTGGTGCCGTCGGGGAGTTTGATGCACGAACCATCCACCCATAGTTCTCCATCTGGCTCTAGAAAGGCGGTGTCTCTGAGGTCTACTCTACTTTTGTTTGTTCATCGGTTAGTGTCACACAGTCGTGTAGTGGAGCCACGTTAGGATCGTTCTCGGGTAGGGGTAACAGCGTGGCTGGATTGAGGGTGGTGCATCGCTTTAGGGTAATGTGCGGTGCTAGCAGGGTCAACTCATATCCTGTCAGTCGGGCGCTAGTCAAGTGTTGGGTTTTGGTCTGGTTCAGTAGTGTGTCGACTGCATGGGGTACTAAAACAGTGACTGGATTGAGAGCACTATTCCTTCGCTCTGGCGTATTGATACTGCTGCAGCTGCCACAGCGCGCAGGCACGCTGGCAGTGCTCTGGCTACTGGATCGAGGGTGGCAGAAAAATATGCACAAGGGCGTTGTTTGTGACCAATTGATTGTGTTAGGACAGACAATGCACATCCCTCCCTTTCGTGTGTGTAGAGGAAGAATGGTTTGGAGTAATCTGGGGTTCCTAGGACTGGTGCTGAGCAAAGGGTATTGCGTAGTTCTTTAAAGGCTGTCTGGCATTCGGGGGTCCAGGGGAGAGGTGAGGGGATGTCCTTAGCTAGGAGGGAGAGAAGGGGTTTGACAATGAGGCTAAAGTTCGGTAACCACTGTCTGCAAACGAGGTGAGGCCTATCAAAGAGCGGACTTGCTTCTGATTTTTGGGGACAGGGGTGCCTAGAATTGTCTGGATCCTGTCAGGCGTGAGTTTTCTCCCTTCTTTTGATAAAAGGTGACCCAAATAGGTCACTTGTGATTTACAGAACTGCAGTTTCTTTCGGGAGACCTTGTGACCATTCTCAGCAAGGAAATGGAGTAGTTTGATGGTGGCTGTGACGGCTATTGGTATGGTGTCTGCTGCTAGAAGGATGTCGTCTACATATTGTATTAGTGCCACTCCATCTGGCAATTGTATGGCGTCCAACTGTCTTTTAAGTGCCTGGCTATAGATACTTGGGCTCTCAGTGTACCCCTGAGGTGCTCTACAAAATCTATACGAACGGGAATTTAGGGTAAATCCAAAACGATAGCGGCTGTCCTCGTGTATAGGTATGGAAAAGAAGGCGTTCTTGAGGTCGATCACAGTGAAGGTGGTGGCAGTGGAGGGGATTAAAGTCAAAATTGTCGTGATGTCGGAAACTACTGGGTATTGTGGTACTACGATTTTGTTTACCTCCCGCAGGTCAATGATGAAGCGGTAGGCTTTCCCATCTCCCTCTCCCTGTCTCTTTACAATCGGTAGTATGGGACTGTTACAAATGTTGCTCACTACTTCCTCTACCACCCCTGCCTCTACCAAAGAGTGTATGATCTCTGTTAGTGCTTTCTCACCCTCTGGCGATATTTTGTACTGCGGTACCTTCGGTAGGGTTGCGTCCTGTCGTATTGTTATGTGTACTGGGTCAATCATCATTCGTCCCACGTCTGAATCAGCCCTAGCCCATAAGTGTGATGGCAAAGTGTCCAGTAGGGATGTGTCAGTCTCAGAGATGGAAAACATGTGCTGAAAAGGGTTCTCTCTATGGCGTTGGGGGTTGTCATACAGGATGACACGCACTCCGTCTGGTGAGCATCTGATAGTCGCATGGAAGTGTTTCAAAAGGTCGAGGCCCATAATGGCGTCTGGGGTGTTAGATGAGAGGAGGAATGTCGTTTCGACGCCATTGCTGTCAAGATTAAAAGGGATGGGTCGGGACAAAGGGTTGGTGGAGGGCGTACCGTCAAATCCTATTGAGGTCACATGTGAGCCTGACAAGGGTGCCCTTGGAATCAGTCGTTTGGATAGTACACTACGTGTGGCTCCTGTGTCTACCAAAAATGGCGACCTTGTGCCCAGGACCTCAGCGGTAACATAAGGGCCTTGCTGATCAACGCAGAGCTCGACTGGATCCCTTCCTTGCCCCTGGCTGTCCTATGCAAAGTCGTACGTATTGTCATAATCTGTCTGTTGGTACTGATTCTGTCTGGGATGGTCAAATGCGTTCATTGTTCCTGGCCTTTCCTCGCTTGCTTCACTCGCGTACCCTCTTCCACGTCCTCTTCCTCTCTGTCCACTTGCTATTTCCCTCGCCCCTCTGCCCCTAGCAGCTCCTAGCATTGGGATTTCCAGTGTCCATATTTTTTGCAAAATGCACATTGATCCTGTCCTAGGTCTTGGCGTCCTACATATGATGTAGATGGATTGTTCCTAGGGGGCTGTACTCTAGGGGTATTCTGCTGGTTTCCTCCCCTATATTGCTCCCTTCCTGTATTCGCCCCCTGGAGTTGTGCTATCATTACCCTTTCCTTCAAGTCCTTCTTTTTCCTTTCTGTAGCCCTGTCATTTTCGTTTCTCTGATGCTCGTAGTACTGGGCGATTTGGAGAATGGCCGTCGGTTTAGATGCTGCCCAACTACTTTCGCTGGCTTGTAGTTTCTGGGATACATCTGGCAGTAATCCTTTGACGTAGTTCTGCACAAATAAGTGGTGTCCGGTTGCGGTGGACATGTCTTGTCCACTGTAATCAGAGAACACAGTTTCAAATCTGGAGAAGTACTCTGAGACGTCCTCTTGTGGTTTCTGGCGGCATGCGGTTACTATGGACCAGTCTATCTTTTTCTCTGGGATCAGCGTTTTCACTTTCTGCACTATTTTGTCAGGGAGGTCTAATATTGCTTTAACTGGTTTTTGACCAGGGTTCCGCTGTTTATCTAGTGTGTCGAGTTGTTCCCAGGTATGACCAAACAGTTCGGTATGGTCTACTTTCCTAACCTGTTTCCACACATCTGCTGGCAAACATAACCCGAAGAACAAGTCTATGTCGGCAAGTGTCATTATTGTTGATCCCAGAGCGGTACCTAGCTCGGTGTAAAAGGCGGTGGGGTTCTTTCGTAAATCCGACAAAGATTTACGGAAGGTCAGGATGTCCTGTCTGTCCCATGGCTGATACACCCAATTGTAGACCACCCTTCCTCTAGCGTCTTGATGGTTTATATCGTCATTAGTCCCTTGTCCTCTAGGAGGTATCCAGTAAGGGGCAGCTTCTTTTATTGGCATCATGCTATCTGTTTTTTCCACTGGGGGTCCTGCTACCTTAGTTGTCCTGTCCCTATCTATCTGTCCTTGTTCTATGAGGTGACGTAATACTTCTAGTGTGGATGAAAATAGTTCTGCAACATCGGTGTCGCCTTCATCTCCGATGTCTACCTTCCTGTAGAGAGCCACTAATCGTTCGGGCCCTACGTCTTGGTACTTCTCTTCATATGCAGTAAGGGTGTGGTAACAGAGACGTACAATAAAGTATCGTTTGCGGTTTTCAACATAGGAGTTGCATATGTCAGTTACATGCTCTTCTGTCTCCTTCCTATCTATGAGGGATTTAACTACTTTATCAATGCCTGCTCGCTCATTTTTACTTAATCGCGGGACCCTGGGCGCTCCTTTTTCTTTTGATCCTACCTCTACTACTGTATCCTTTGATGAGGCAGTTGGTGTGGGTGACTCGGTGGGAGCAGAGGCGGTGGAGACTGAGGCGATCGTGCCATCTCCGGCTATACTTTGGTGGTCCTGGCGTTGTACTATGGGATGAGTAGGGGCGTAAAGGGGTGGCATATATATCATTGGGGGACCTAACAATAAATCATCATCTACCCCCTGTTTTGCTGGTAACTCGGGGTAAAGAGTTAAGGGCGTTCTAACAGGGCATTGACCTGATATTTTTGATTCCTGTTCCTTTTATCGATTTCCTTTTCTTTTAGTTCTTCTTCTAACTTTTTACAGGCTTGGTAAGCTGATTTTCACGTTTCTTTATCTTGTCTAGCTTCGTCTCTTTTCTTTCGTTGAGCTGCCTCTTTTCGCCATAAACCAAAACTATCAAACATGGCTGTTCTAGCTTTCTTTTTGTGGAGAGCTAATTCTAACGTTTCTATTTTAGCGGGATCGAAAGATCCCGTCAGTGGCCACTGATTTACCCGGTCCTTCCTAGTGTACTTATGCCATAGTTTGCTATAAGCTACGGTGGCAATCCATATTTCACGTACATGTCCTTGTTAGGGGTGCCTTCCGGCGGTGCCGGATGACTGACCTCTAACAAACGGTCCGGTCCAAAACAATCAAACAATCTAGAGAAAACAGGCATGACGTATTTAGCGGTCAAAATGAATATCTCAATTAATGTTAGACAAAAGTCTGCACTACCTGTCCTTCGCTGTCTGCAAGAGAGAATATTCCTATTCTACGTTGTTTGCAAGCAGGGAATGTCTCAAATAACTCAAAAAGGAATACTAGTATTTCTATCAATCAATCAATTTAAGTCATGTTTTCTCACGACCTTACCCGGACCGTATGGACAGTTCTTCGTATTCCCTTCCAGCGCCTGGTTGTCCTCTTACTCCAACAATCAATGCGGCGTTCCTGTAAGGCCCCAGTCAGGACCGCAGGTCACTCGAGAGAGGTCCGTTCGGAACCGGTGAAGTTCAGTCGATTGGCAGCCAGACGAGGGTCTCTTTCAGGCAGGTGCACTCCAATCATTTAGTCGTTCACTCCGTCGTTAGGACCTCTCAACTGGACCCACGTGTCTCTGATGGGCCCCCGTTGGGTCGCCAATTTGTGAAAAGCAGCGAGTCTCCTGAGATCCCCAATGCTGCCCGGCGCAAGGTCACCTTTAATCCACTTTGGATTCGCTATCTAAAATAACGAGGCAGGCGCTGGAAGCTGGAAGGCAAGAAAAAGGTTTATTACTCTTAGAGGAGACCACGTCAACTGCTGACACCAGGATGTCTTCAGGGAGGTGTTCTACTGGCAATGCTTTTGGCTCTTCCTTTTATACAGGTTTTACACAATGTATTTGTTTCATTTATCATGGTTACAAGCGTGGAGTCTCCGCCCGGGCAGGTTGTCACACAAGCCCGACATTGTTTCATCAGAATGGTTACACAAGCCCAACATTGTTTCATCAACATGGTTACACAAGCCCAACATTAACTCTCCTCCCGCCCAGGTCAAAAACAGACAATTTAATTGCAGCTGGACCTTGCTTCAGGGTCTAAACACAAGTGAGACCGGCCAGATCTAAGAGTCCGTTCTGTTGATAAAACAGGTCCCATTGTTGGCAAAAACAAGTCTTGCTGTGTGCAGTGCAATAAACCATGCTTGCAAGAGTCTGTTTGGTATTTGTAACCTGTTTGTGCAGGGATGAGAGGAAAGACGAGTTTGAGGCAGCAGGTGATGTTGATGTTTGTCGTGGAAATAGTTTATAGCCCCCAGCACACATATCAGGTTTGGTCAGAGAGTCAGAAGGCTGCTAGAGGACAGGGTGAAATGAAGGTGACCAACAGAGTACAAAATGGCTGTGGTCAATCAGAATGACTGTAGTTTATGTGCACGTAGGAACTTTCATCAGACAAGATGGCGCAGAATGTTCATGATTGTCGTTTTGTTCTTAACAGTCTAGTGACCGCCTTTCATGTGTCCTTCAAGATCCCCGCAACAGAGTCCCTGAAGCGCAAGGGGGGGAGGGAGGATTTTGTTTTACATGAACACAAGTGTAAATATGCTTTTTATGGCATTAAAATAAGTGCTTGCTCAGCAGTTGTTTTCTTTGCTCTGCTTAATTATATTTGACTGCCTTTATACACAGATAATCCAAAAACAAGTACTTCATGAATGTTTATTCTTTTTCTGAACTTCCTCCTGTTTGTATGGGTGTGGGGAAGGGGTTTATACAGTACCTACGGCACCCCTATCTCCAGCGGCCATAAACTGGTTGGTATTTTTGGAAAGATTAGCTTTATTTGCAGAAACTGAAAGCATATGTGTTTAATGCAGCAGTCTTGAGAAGGAGTTTATCTGTAGCCATCCATGTGTCTCCCCTGCAGCTGTTACACAATGCACTTAACCGCTGTCTTTTAAAGGGGCAATCCAGTGATCTAAAAACCTCAGTTGGCATCATCAAACAAAGAAACAAGCATTTGCAATGCAATAGGTCTCGCATTTACGCAAGTTTGAGCTATTGGCATTGTAAATGATAATGCCTTTTATTTATGTTTTGGTATTTAAAACATAAATAAAAGGCATTGTCATTTACAATGCTAATAGCTTAAACTCGTGTAAATGCGAGACCTATTGCATTACAAATGCTTGTTACTTTAGTATTAAACGCTGCAGGGAGGAAAGGGTTGCTGTCCACTTGGTCAACGACCACCATTATACCAATCTATAAAAAGGAGGAGAAGGACAACCCGCAATGCTACCGCCTTATTTCTTTCATTGATTCCGTAGTCAAGGTTCTGGGTCGGGTTCTATTAACTAGACTCTCAACATGGGCTGACACTAATCAAATAATATCTGAGGTCCAGTTTGGCTTTCGCCCGGGTAAGTCAACCATTGAATAATGCCTCAATCTTTACTTATTAGTAAACAAATGTACGGTTGCTCAACCTGGAGCCCTGTTTTTAGCCTTTATGGACCTTACGTCCACCTTTGACCGGGTTAACCGGAAGAAACTATGGAACTTATTGATCTCTCTGGGCGTCGAGTCTGCCACTGTATCCTTATTAATGAATCTCCATGCCCATACTACAGCAGCAGTTAGATACTCTCGGGGGTGGGGGGCTTACAGAACATTTCAATTGCTCCAGGTGGGGTCTGCCAAGGCTGCATATTAGACCCTTTTTTATTTACTATTTATATTAATGGATTAGAAGCTGTCCTCTTGCCATTACAGTCTGATCCCCAGAGTCAGCAGGAAATCTTTGCCAGTTTTATTATATGCCGACAACGCAGTATTATGGCTTGCACAGCACTGGGACTGTAGGTTTTAATTGATGAGTTCGTTGACTTTATGGATAGACTGGACCTGACAGTAAACTTTACAAAGTCTTACGTTTTGGAATTTGGCCTTCGGGCGCTCCGGTCTAAAACTTTTAAAGCAGAATCCCATACTCTTGCAAAGGTCCCGGCCTTCCCCTATTTGGGAATCCTATTTGATGAAAAATTAAACTGGAAAACACTGATGGAGAGAAAACTAAGTGACTTGAATAAATCTATAGGGGCTATCGCCATCTTGGTCACCAGATGTGATTTTAAAGTTGTACCAGTCTATATGCACCTCAAAGGCTTTATATGGTAGAGAAGTCTGGGGGTATACTTCAGCACATAAGCTACAGGTGGCCCAAAATAGGTTTTTGCGGCGGATTCTGAATATTCCCCAAAGCACTCCCCCCTTCACCATACAAAAAGAACATGGTGTTAACTATTTAGCTGACCAGGTGACAGTTAAGCCTCTGCTGTGTTGGGTAAAGATATGGTCCAGGAATGATAAGGATCTAAACCGCCTGATCATATCAGCCTGCCTGTCACTAGAGCATTCATTTAAAATCCCCTGGTTACGGTATGTTAAGGAGTCCCTTTTTGCTCTAGGTAGGGCAGATATTTTTATTACACATGACTCAGTAAGGCCTCAGAACTTTAACACGGTAAAAGAATTGTTCTTTAAACACGCCACTGCCCTCTGCAAAAACACGGAGCTCCTGAAACCAGCAGTTAGCGGGTACGCCTTGTTAAAGTCAGTCCAGGGCAGGGAAAACTAGCTCTCTATCCTTACAAGCGCAACCAACAGGTTTTTAGTAACCCGTTTTAGGTTCAACCTGCTTCACCATCTCCTGGTGTCCCCGTCTGGTTTTGTTCCCCCATATGTGAGAGGACCTGTGGCTGCGACTCTGGGTCTCCACAGGACACGTTACATTTCGTCCTTTTATGTAAATATTTTAGCTACCCAAGGAGGCAGTTTCTTCGGCCCCTTTTAAAATCCAGGGCAAGCCCGAGTGGCTCTTATGTACTTGCAGCTTTTGCCTAATGATCTCACAGTTTGTGCAGTGACAAATGTCTTGCGGGCTGCCTATAGATCAAGACTCTCTAGGCCCGATTGGTTGTTGAATGGCTTTTTGTGTCCTTTGCACTGTCTCTCTTTTTTCTTCTTTTAATTACCCTTGACCAGGATTTGCGTTTTATCCTCTGTTTTTTATTGTATCTTTTATGGTTGCGATTGCACCCGAATAAAGATTTATTAATTTACAAGTTAAGCACTGTTGAAATCTCAAGTTATCCCCTTTGTACACCCGACCACAGGTAGTGACAGAAAGCAGGAAAGAAGCCACTTTATTTTAAATTTACCCTGTCCGGCATTTCATTGTTTTTAAAATGCATATCTTTTTTCTGCCTAATATTGGTTATTCTTTGCCTAGTAAGTCTATGAAAGACAGAACTCTCTGTCACGTGTTAGGTCATAAACATAGTTATATAGGGTTCTTAGTTAAGTGTTTAGAGCCTGCCCCCTTGAGAGTCATCAGCCTCGTCCCTACATTGACGTGAACAATACGTTTGCACAAAGTGAGGTACACCTCACAGACTCTTTTCCCAACTATTCGAGGACTGGAGTCAACCCCGCCTATCCTGTGTCAGGGGCAGTGTTTATTTTGTAAAAAATTAAGTGCCGGGCCCCATTTTATGAGGCCACTGCAGCTTGCCCCACCCATTGCCCCTCCCAGAGCTGCCAATAACAGTACCAACACAACTACTAACCATCACACACCTACAAGTGTGACAATTCATTCTATTTCAGGCCCCCAAAGCTAAAAGAACGGCTTGGGCAGAAGATATTAGTCATTTTTAATGTATATTGAATTAATAACCAACATTGTTGTGCTCATCTGCAAATTATGCAAACAGCGCCACCATGTGCGGTGTTGCCAATCAAGTACTGGTGCCGAGCACTAGACACCACCGGTTCAAATTAAGCACTGGTCAGGGCAGGGTGTCTATTTCTACTCCGTTTCATGAGAAGCATATCAATAAAGGCACTCCGGATGTCAGGGACAGACGGACGGTTGAGCTGGGATGAATTGAACGCCGCCAAGATACAAATGGTTGGATATTTTTAAATAAATCAGGTGACCTTACAGTATCTGCTACACGTTTGCATGCACTGAAGGCATTTACTTGCATTTTCGTACCCCTAATCCTGGGAAAAAAGGTGAAACAGTAGTATGTCTCCTTGATCATGGTAAAGCTTACTTACGTTCCAGATCTCAGAGCACAGAAGATAGCCAATTGTGCCACCTGCTGGCACTCTCGTGAAACTTCTACTCGACTTGGATGGAAATAGAATGCTTTATATGGAAATTTACTTGTAATAACTGGATCCGTGATGGTGGCTTTCATCCTTCCGTTGAAGCATCAGGTACTAACAACAGAAACACACATAATACGATCACTGGCTAATTATGTTTCTTCTCTAAGTATTAAAATCTGGTGAACCTTTTCTTTATTTAAGAAGCAGCAATGGAACGCCGCAAGAAATCTTATAGCAGCATTGTAGGCCTGCTGGAGCGGACAAAGAGGGATGAGGTAGGTGTACCTTAGTGGAGGCAGGGGTGTGGGTCGCCACTTTGCACCCTGACCATTGGTTCAACCACAGCCAGTAGATCCAACAGCCTATAGAACTGCGGGTTTGGGGCTTCTTCCTTTATGGGATGAGGGCACCTGCTGCAGATGCCTGTCTTTATCTAGCAGGTTTCATGGTGTAATAGTGACAAGATAACTCTGGTGGTTAATGCACTTGTTGGAGAGAGGCGTGTTGCCACTTGATCACGTTTGACACATCATAAAATAGCATAGAGGGTAAATGTACCTTCTGCAGAGCACAACATTTAAATTTGCAGGTTACTGATTGGTGTTTTGTGTAATTTAGCTCAATGCCTTAATTTTTAATTGCACAGATTCTTGTGTTACCTGCAGGTAACAAGTTGCAATCCTAGCAATATAGCTAAGTGAGTTGTGCACCTGCATCAAAGAGCTGCCTGTAACCAGAAAGACATGCGTTTAGAACCTTGCAGGTTTTTCTCAATCTTTTGTTATTTTAAGGTTGTTGAAGAGGTTCCTTTGGATAGTAATAACACTTATTAGTAATCACTGTATAAATGGTTTTAGTGTAATGTAGGGAAATGGATTATTATGTGGTGTGGTTGTGAGCCATGTAATAATGTCACAATCTTTATCAGGTCCAGTTAGGTCTCTTTAATTAGACCCAAAGCTCAGTCGTGGGTAGCTGTGGCACAGAGCAGTCAGGCTTAATCAAAGGAAACAAGTGGAAAGCAATTTAGAAGTACTAGAACAGGGCACAATAAAAACCCAACACCAATTTATTAAATAAAGTGTATTTTTAGCTTTAAATAGATACTTAAACAACAAGGCCAGTCACAGGGATCACTCAGGTCCAGGGGGGTGGCTTATCTGTCGTAATCAGCATTCTTAGAGTCCTCTGTGCCCTTTTCTCCTTTAACATGTTCCACCTAAGACGTAGTCCTGATGCCGAGGATGCTGAAGAGATGCTGTGAGTTTAACTGGGGTCCACAAACTTCAGGGTGTCGTCTCTGGCCTCCGACCTAGGAACTCATTGTCCCACGATGCAGCAAGGGAGTCCGGTGCATGTCCACTTGCACTCCCTGTTACAGCAGGGTCATAGGTTGCCTAAAGATAGGCAAATCCTTTTCTTTGGGGGTCCAGGGTCCACTTCAACTTCAGCTATGGGTTCCAAAGGCCTGGGGCTAACTCGGGAAGGTCTGAACTCAGTCTCCCAGCAGGCACTTTGTCATCTGGTGGTAGGCAGGTGGTTCTGTCAGCTGGGCTCTCCACAGGTGAAGGTTTCTATAGTTCGTGGTGGCCCCAAAGGGCAAAAGGAGGCTAGCCAAGTAGCCTGCGGAGTCACTTTTTTTGTCCTGGCACAAGTGGAGCTCTGTCCCATGAGTGGGCACAGCAGTCACAGTCCCTTTTTCGGGTTCCTTGGGTGCAGAAGGTGCAGTCTAGTGTTTGGTGCAGCCTCTCTTTGCTGGGACCAGGGAGCAGCAGGACCATCCTTCTTCTGTCTTCTTTCCAGTCCGGTAATGATCTGAGGACTGTGGGTCTGGGTGCCATTTTCATGCCTTCTTTTCATTTGTGTGAGGGGTGGACTTACTAGCCAATGGGGAAATAGTTCCCATGAGGCAACCCTTCCCACTTCACATCACTTCCTGGCGGTTTGGCCACCCCTCATACCCAGATGCCCCTCTCTACCTTAAACCAAGATGGCGCAAGCCTTCTTTCCCTGTGAGGAGCCCTGGGCGCACACCTGTGGTGTAACCACCATAGTGAGCCATTCCTCCTGGAAAACCGGTTCTGCAACAGGTTTTCCCCCTCTGAAGGAGATGCCAGTCTGTCTGCCTACACAAAGGAATAGGCAGGCAAAGGTGTGATCACCCTTTGCTTCACTAAGGCAGTATCCTCTTTGAAGCTGGGCCATCTGTGGCCATCGCCCGGTAGTGCTCCTGTTATAGGAGGTCACACCTCGTCTTACCAGCAATTGTCTTTGTTCCCTGTTCCTGGGAGCTCTTCATACTTCCTAGAAGGGGGCAGCATGTTGTCTCAGTTGACAACTGCTCCAGATAGATAGGAAAGGCTACCAGAGGTTTGGGGAACTAACTGGTGACTTCCAAAAGTCACCTTTCTATTAAAGGTTACCTTAAATCCGATCTCAGCAATGAGTCAGGTTTAACGTAACCATTCATATGATACCTTGGAGTAATATCTTTGGTGGTCCTAAATGGAAGTTCACGTTTAGCGCTGTGGCTAGTGAAACTCCATGTTGGCCTATGAAAAGATCAATTTTGTGATTCCACTGTCAGGGCATGTTAAACACAAAAGGAACATACCCTTCTTTTTAATATTAAGCACTCTGTCTGTTGGGATACCAAAGCCTTCCCTAGGGGTGGCTTATTAATATTAAAAAGGAAGGTCTTGATCTGGCAACGAGGTTTATATTGCCATGTCGAGTTACAAGTTTTAAAGCTGCCTGGTTAGGTTGCAGTGGTAGGCCTAGAGCCATGTTTTCACCTCATCACTGTAGTGATGGCACAATTATGTGCTGTAGTCCTCTGGTTACATTCAACTTACTAGCCCTGGGTACCCCCTGTACCATATACAAGGAACTTATAGGAAAGTTAAATGAGGCAATCAGGAATTAGTCATTTGTACACATACTTTAGGGGTCAGAGCATATGCACACCAGGGCCCAAAGCACCACAAAGTAGAAAAAACAGCAGCATCAGTCCAAAAAATTGGGACGGGGGGTGAGTGATCTTACAACAAGAGCTCCCTTCCTACATATAGTTACACAAAGATACTAAGATACCTGGCGTTCTTACAGGATCTACACCTCTTACATGCAGAGCCTGGGAAAGTCATCACCCTCATACGAACCTTATATATCTCTTAGCAACTTCTGAAGTTAAATGTTGAGCGTCTTTTCTTTCTCTGACAGGTGACTGTTTGAGATTGGCATCAAGATGTTAGTTTCCAGCTGTGATCATCTGGCATGCAACTGCTCCCAGTCAGGATAGGACACAGACAAAGAGGAGTTCAGATTGCTTTTTAAGTGAACTATTTGCATTGGGCTGAGCTGGAAAGAGAAGTATGCGTATTCCCTGACTTGCATGTGGCTCAGTGCTAGAAAACTACATTAGGACATAAGAGCATTCTATTGACTGAGAGCAATCCTCTGGCTTTCGTCAGAGGGACACCATGATAAAACAATAATGAGCAGTGGAAGATGCCAGACGCAATCCTCCCTTCCCTGTCGATACTTGCAACTGGACAGAGGTATTCCTTATATCTATTTATAAAAACACACAAATGAACACTGAAAGATGCCAGACGCAATCTTCCCTTCCCCGTCAATTCTAGACGGAGGCCCTCTCTAGCTCTCAGAGAGGCACAGTAACAACGTATGTCTATTTATAAAAAGAAAAACACATAATTCAAACAACTTCCTAACGTCACTTTTTGGCTCAGAGTCCACCGCACATGTTTCCTTTTGCTTGGGAATGTTCTTTTAATAAGCGAGACCAGTTAGACAGGACAACTGACACAAGGAACACAGATGTCCCACGGGCGCCCCTACCCGCTGCTCCCAGAGAAGACACAGCACATCAGGCAGCAAAAATAACTTACCCGAGTGCTGTTCTCTGTGGTTCAGTCAGGAAAGAGGCACGAAGGTCAATCTGCGTCTGCGGTCTCCTGTCAGCTGGCACTGCTCATCCGAGTCACGGCACCAATATGTTGGGGGGAGCGTTTTAGGGGGTTTGGGTGGGGGCTAGGGGGCACCCTTGCCAGCTGTTCGAGGGAGTGATTTAGGGACAAAAGGGCAGCTTAACTTGAGGCAGGGTGCGCAGGAACGCTCATACTAAAATGAAGGAAACAGATGTGTGAGCCATGGAAACCAAGTCAAAAGGTTTAACAGATTTATTTAGAAGGTGCAACTTCAAGAAAAAGGCATTTAAAATACAGAATACAAAGTATAGTGACCTCGCATTCATAGAGTCTTACCAAACAGAAGGCACTTTTATCTAATTCTCAATAGGACTCAGAAGGCATTGAAATCGTTTGAAGAGAGACACTTCAGAAAACCTCAAAGACACATTTATAAATGCACTATGAAAAACATAATTTAAATCAAGGAAAATGTTCTCAGAATGCAAAATACATTTGATCTAAAATGCAGAGAATACTCACGTTTAAACACGTTTAAACCTAAAAGAAAGCAGCCTTGCAAGTGTAATATAAGCATTAAATTCTCAATAAGAAAACACCAATTTAGAGACAAAATAGCATATACAGCAATTATATTGGCAAGTTAAATTGTATCTTTAATAAAACAAAAAACAAGAGCTCTTGGGAGCACCCACACCCGCCTGCCATCTACCAACAGACGGGTGGGGTAGTCCGACGAGAACTCCGTGGGCTCTCTTTTATACCCTTCAAGGCTGGGATCTGAAGCAGAAGTGCCTAGTGCAACGTCAGTCCTATCTACGTCAAATTAAGCCACGGGTCGCACATTTATCAGACGTGTGGTGCTTATTCTGCTAAATGTGGAACATAGACTAGGTGAAAGGTTATGTTCTCAGACCAAGCGCTCGTCGGAAATTGCATAGGGCAAGCAGAAAATATGTAATGTAAGGAATAAAATATATATAGCAATGTCCTGGTTGCCACATTCATCACCCCGGTCTGACGTTCTTGTGGTGGGAACTTCTTTATTCTCATGTTCAGACCCAGGATGTGGTGTGCTATTTGTCGACAGGACAGAGGAAGAGACAGTGAACTTTGAGACACATGGGTAGGGTGGGGGCTATCCAGTCTGGAGCAGAAGAGCCTCGCAGAGAGAAGCTGGCTGGACTTTTAGTCAGACAGGCTTAGAGCCTTCTGTACAGTAAAATGGCGGAACTCTGATCAACTTAACAAAAGGCCTACAGAAAGACCGCAGGGCCTACGTAGGGGTTCATACTGACTGAGTGACATGGATGGCCCAGGGCATGTGTTATATGGTAAAACCGGACCCTCTCTCATTTGGTCAATTTAACAAAAGGCCTACAGATTGAGGCCGCAGGGCCTGTGTAAGGGTCTCATACCTTAGGTATGGGCAGAGCGCGCCTGGGGGTCTTATACAATAAAAATAGACCCTGCCTCAACTGGGGCTGTCTGCATCCAGCTCAGTAACAGCTGCCGGATCTATGGCTACCTGAATGACCTACAAAAAGCACAAACCGTTTTAGCAGTGGGTATTTTACACATGGACTTTGCTAGTGTGTTTATCTTGGGAAGGATAAGAAAATGCTACTGAAATTGCAGTCACTACAAAATACAGTCTTCTGGCTTAAAAGAGAATTGTCATATCTCCTCAGCTAGATGAGCCTTACATTGAGTTCCAGTTGAGGAGCTCAATCAGGTCAAAGTGCTGAACAGGACTCTAAATACAGCATGCTGGTGAGGCCCATTTTTCTAGAGGCACCTCGGCTAAAGAACTCTCTCCCAGTAGCTCTAAAGGAAATTGAAAGGGTGTGTTCTGGAGCTCAATGTCAGAGGTTGTGTAGCCTGAAAGATACACTGTGACCGTGACAAAGGCATATTGTTTAAGAGCCAGATCCTCAGATCGCGAGACTGAGTTGGAGCTGCCCAAAGACTGCTGCTCCCGCTAAGAAGCATCGAGCGTGTGGGAGAGAGCCTGGTGACCAAGGGGGAGCAGGGAGAACATACGCAGCGCGTAAGTAGAATACCAACACTACAGCAGAATTAAGAGCTACAAAAGTAGGGCTTACAAGACAGCTAAGATGGGGGCTTGTGTCCAGATCCACTTGAGGATAAACTTAGAAGACTGGCTAGCTCCGCTGAGTGGACTCAGTAGGCACAAGCCGGAATGTCCGGATTAAGCAAAAGACAGTCAGAAGGAGTAAGGTAAATGACTAGGAAGGGGAAAACCCAGAAGTGAAGTTGTGGACAGAGTCGATGCTTCCTAGAGGTTTGTGTCCCTACTTCCCTGCAGAATTAAGTCACTGAAAGTATATGGAGTAGCCTTGGAGAAGGCAGTGGGGCAGACAGCGGGGATTTAGGCCTAAAAGACCGCAACAGTACCATCTCTCGCACACCTCAGAGGTACTTCGAGACATAGGAGAGTTCCAAGGTGTTTTCAAGTTACTTAAGTGTTCATTTTTGTTCTTGTGTTGTTCAGGGAATTTTAGTGAGGGAGGAAATCCAGGAAAGAAATCCACCCAATGAGACAGGAAGAGTCAACCACACCAGCTGATTTCGTGGAAAAAATCCAGATAGCAGTCTAAGGCACGGCTCCAAAACATATGAAGGAAGCAGTCAGAGTTACCACCTATAATGTTATGGGTATCCACACACCCACCAAGAGATTGTGGCTACAGCATACATTTTCATGAATGGAAACACCAATAGCCTCATACAAGAAACTCACATGCTAGAAGCTGATTAAACATGTCTCAGTTCTAAATGATGCCCAACAGAGTATGTTTTGTTCTGTACCTGATTTGGGGGGATGATTGTCATCTCAGACTGTCGTAGGAAATGGATAGAGGATGCAGGCCCATATGGTACATTGCGACACGCACCTATTACAGAGAAGATTTTCACGTTTCCCAGCAAAACACAAGAATTACTCACGTGTAGCCCACATATTCATAGACAAGTTACTACTGACACAAGAAGAAGTTGATAGGAAAGACAGAAGCCACTGAAAACTCAACAAGCCGCTACTAGGGGACCCAGTGCTGTTGACGAAGATGAAACAGAGAACCAAAGACTACCTGTAACTAAACGACACTGGTGAGGGAAGCAAGGCGACTGTCTTGGATGCTCTGAAGGTGAAACTCAGAGGCCAATTTATCATAGACGCAGCACATCTAAAATGTATGAGAAAAGCACTTGCCCAAAAAAAGCTTAAGTTAGACCTTGAAGAGACAGAACAGAAACATAAATCAACACAGTTGCGAAAACTATGGAGAAAAGTAATTGTGCACAGAGTGCAAGTTACAATCCTGGAAGCAGAGAGAATCCACCATATTTTTTACCAAATTAGACATGGAAAATTATGAATGAGATAATAAGGTGGGAAAAATGTTGGCCAACAAACTGTGAGCCCTTATGTTATGGTTACTTATTAAACGCAGCATTTACTAAAGCTTCTTGGCGCTAACAGTAATGCTTGAGAAAGTGAGACCACTGTTTTCATTGATTGAGCAACTAGGTTTTTGTTAGACTTTACATGCTTGGTGTGGTATTTCCCCAAACATTTTGCCTTCACTCCTCCTGTTTTGCTGAATTTATGTTTTTTTTGGTCTAGGACTGTGCACTTTACCACCACTAACCAGTGCTAAAGTACTTGTGCTCTCTACCTAAAGATGGTACTATCGACTTACACCTAATTAGCACATTTAAAGGGCATGTGTACAAGGAAGTGGCGGAGTGAGGCGTTAGCCATCATGGCTTAACGCCTCACTCCGCCACTTCAGAAACGCAAGGCTGCACCATATTTACATGGATATGGTGCAGCCTTGCGTTTCCCCTGTGCTGGCGCTACACTTAACAGTGTAGCGCCAACGCAGGCACCCTTGCATCATAGTGCAAGGGTGTCTGCGTGCAGAGGAAGATTGTTTATGTGCAGGAAGGTGTCCCTTCCTGCACATAAACAATCTTGAAATGCCATTTTGTCACTTCTATGTGTGCTGCTTAATGCAGCACACATCGAAGTTACAAAATGTCATTTTTTTAAGGATTGTATATGTGCAGGAAGGGTCACCTTCCTGAACATAAACAATCCAAGGCATTGTGCTTTTTCCATGTGTGCTGCATAAGGCAGCACACAATGAAAAATCAAAAACGAGGAGAAATTAAGCATTTCTCCTTGTTTCGCCAAGTTATGACCAGGTTTTCCCTGGTCTTAATTTTGGAACTGCCTCCTGAAGCAGGGTCCAGTTTTACCATATAGTGCCCCAGGCCCATTCTGTCTACACCTGAAGCATGAGACCCTGATAAGGCCCCACCAGCCAGAATACAGAGTGGTGTTAAGTTGACCATACTGTCTCAGTTGTTCTTTTAATGTAGTAGGCCCAAAATGCCTCTCTGCTGAAATACAAGTTATTTCTTCTGCGACACACACGACGCTTCAGCTCTGACTTCTTCGCAAACAAACTGCCCATAAGGCCCCCACTCCCTCGAGGTGCTGCTCTTCTCTTACACCCACGTCGATACCGCAAGAACAGGGAACTTCCCAAGCTAAGAGGAACATCACGCGGTACCTGATGGTGGGACCCACTTGCCACCTGTCAATCTTTCATATTATTGTATTTTGCATTATGATTTACGGTCAAACATCAAGTGACCTTTTGGTAAACTTTTGTAGTGTGGGTGTCACTTCTGTGTTACTAAATATTTCCGAGAAGTGACCAAAGTGCGTCATGTTCTGCGGTCAAAGCACCTGTTAATGTTGTGATTCTGTGGTCAATAGTTCTTCATTAAAAGAGTATAAAGATCTGCTCCTCAGTCCATTCACCGGACTACCTCGCAGAAGTGACCCCTTGGGTCATGACGCATGTGTAGTCTCCCTCAGCCATCATCTTTGGCTGAAGCTATAATGCTTATTGTATTTTGAAATTGTCTCTTTCTCTCTCCTCTGCATTGCCGTTGTTCTAAACATTATTGCAATTGCATGTTCTTGCTCTCCAAGAGAATTTTCATTAAGGTTGCATATTTTCTAGTGTATTCTGAATGGCATTTCTCTCTGCAAATGTTTCATTGATCATGAAATGCATTTCTCTCCTTGCGTTATTTTAACATATATCCTTCTCATTGCTATTATTAAGAAATATATTTCTCCCATAGCACCTATCAAGAAAGGTATTTTTCTTCTTGCGTTCTTGCAAGTATTGTGACAATTGTCTGTCTGCGTACATTATCATGAAAAGTATTTCTCTAAGATTTTAAGTCTCATTGCAATTGCGTGTCTTCTGCTCTCTAAGACAATCTTGACACTGTTGCATATGTTTAATATATTCACAAATGTTTATCCTCTTGTTCCTGTATTCCTATTGTTCTAAAAGCACTCCATTATATGCCTTTGTTATATTTCTAACATGTGTCCTCTGCCATTTAGTCTTTGCTAAGACACAGCGTCTTATTATTGCATTATAAAGTGTTTTCTTTACGCTTCTTGTTGAAGTGGTTTCAGTGTAATAAAGCACAACATTCCCTGATTCAATTCCTGGCACTCGCACGTGTGTTTTCTCATATTATGTAGAGGCACCCCTTCAAATTAAGCCGTCCTGGTCCAGTGCCCCGAGACCATAAAATTTCACCCTCCAACATCTTGGCACCCCAGATGGGACCGTCTGCACATTCATCCAGTGCCAGCAAGGGAGTGAAACTTTGTTTCCTGTAACAACGGACTGAGATTGCCTTTTCGGTGCCCCTCCCTGATTAAGCAGACACAGCGCGTACGGGTAAGCCAGGGAAAGAGAGTCTATCTCTCTCTTATTATCTTTGCCTTGTCCCGGGGTGCTGTGGCCTGTCTTTTCAGGTGAGCATCTGTGAATGCACCTCTCTCCAAATTACAGTCCCTTGCACTTGGAGTCTGGCCACGGTAAAACAACCCTTCTTAGTTTAAGCACGTGTGAACGGGGATTGAGTCATTGAGTTTGTTTTAAGGTTCTTTTTGTTGATTATAATATTTGCCTGTCTACAAGAGACAGGACGCCTGCAGGACGGCAAGGGGTCATCGCGTTATGCGTGTCCCAGCTAGTGCAAGTTCTGAGCGGCTCAGGACTTCAGCTTAAGTGTCAGTTAACGTCTTGTGGCTGACACAGCCAGTTCACGTCTTGTGACTGGAACAGGTAGGTGTAGGGATGATACCTCTCGGACATCTCTAGCTTTTTGCGAGTGGTTGTCACTTCATATATATTTGATGTGACAGTCAGTAAACTGGTAGCACTTACACGAGTTGTGTGTAAAAAGGAGTTTGAACAGAGCCAACTGCCATCTGCTTAGTGATCCAGTGATCCAAAATAATTTCTCCTATTATGCTTTGGTCATCCAGGTGCAATTATTTCTCTAACACACACACTATATCCATATGACGGTGGGGCCCATAACACCGCATATACCTTCACTTACTCATTTGTTCCCTGGATTTCCTCCGAAATGAACCTAGGAGAAAAACGATTCGCTGGAAGGAGACGGGATACCTCTTTTATAATGACATAATATTTCTCATTTGCTTTTAAGGTATTCCGCTCATTGGTCGATGGACCAACTAGTAGGAATCAGTTGATGGTGATTAAGACCAGCTCAATCACAATGAAACTCTTTTACCATTCCATTATTAATCATTATGCTAAAGAAAATCACTGAGTCATTTGTTTAAAGAATAATAAAGTTTATATAAAGTTTTGAATGCATGAAATTTAGATTAAGCTTATTATTCAGATCATTGCATTTATCATCATTATAAGAATAGTTTGAAATTGCATGGCACTTTTATTAGACGGAAAAACGAGGTTATCATACTAAGAACTCTATAGATCAACCTATCTATCTCTCTGGGGAAATCCTAATAATTCTAATAAAAATCTATCAATAAAAAGTTCTCCTAAAGCAGCATCTTTATACTCAACTGGAAAAGGAAAATAACAGCAGCAGCATCAGCTCGTCAGCATCAGCAACCGCAAACTCTCCCATCTACAGCATCTAACTTCTTCAGCATCTCCCGCAGCATCCCGCAGCATTCTAACCCCTCCCACCAAGAGTAGGTCTTCTTATACCCTAATTCTAGCTTTCAGCATAAAATGTTTCTTCCTACATGGCGCGATTCATTCTCATTGGTCAAAAACTCAGGTCCATATACATTTTAATCAAACTTCCTGGTCTTAACCAGTTCCGTGTGGAATGTCCATGCAAGCATCGTTTCCCACAGTTCATGCACTTGCTCATCCGTTTCGATCAGTCCAAATTGTATCTTTTTCTGTTACATTTTGTGTAATACAGTTCCGTCTATTGATTCAACCAGGCTTCTCACGCTTCTTGCTGATCATCTTGGCACACATCTGCTCAGAAGGGTCACAGCAGCCTTGACCATACTTTCATCTTAGCCTCTCGGCATCAGCATGTGATCATCCCTTTTCCACAGCCTCTCTCCTCTATCACATGGTCTCATCCGCTCATGCGCACTCTAGTAACTCACGGCCATTTTATATTGCTGCTCGGCAGGCCTAAGCGCACTATTTTCAAAGATAAACAAAATGTTATTAAAACAAAGAAATATAAACCCTTTCGTTTCCCTCCGTCTTTCTACGTACCCCAATTAGGTATTACCTAGCAGAAGCAACATATAAAGCTGTCCCTTACTTACCATCGCTTTATTTTGCCACCACACTTTTTATTTAAAAGCACAAATCATGCATTTATTATTAAATTAGTACGCAAATATTATGTTATGTTAGAAACGTAAACAATTATAAGTCAATTAATTTGCACACTGAATTGCGTGTTACCATTAACCCTTAACATACATTGTTGGTTATTTACTTAAACGAACATGTTTATTAATATTGTACGAAAATATTAGGAGGTTAAAATTTTTATATTTACCCTGCTCCATCAACTCCCCCTTTGGTGATTTTTAATATCACCACAAAAACCTAAGTTATACAATTTTCTCGGACAGCATATATCTTTTATCCATTTGCTTTTGTTAGTTTACACAACTGTATCCCTTTCAACCTGTTTCTTCATTTTCTTGTACATGTTCTCTTTTATTTCTTCTAACTCTATTTCACCTATTTCTCTCTCTCTTTCCTTGTTTATCATGTTTTCTTTTTCTATCTTATTCTGCCTTCTTCTTCTCTTTATACATGTTACTGCAAGCTTCAGTACTAATATTATTATTATTATCATGGTTGCTATTATTATAACTTTCCCTATTATTAATCCACTCATTCTTGTTAACCAATTTGTTACAGAAGAAAACCCTTTACCAAGTTTTCCCCAAACACTTTCAACCTCCAGTGGAACAAGTTCTTTGTGCAAATTTGTAATATTTGTTATATACTTCTGTATATTTTCGCTCTTATCTGGAATGTAAGTGCAACAATGTTGGACTTTCAGCATTCCACAGACTCCGCCCTCTTTTGCCAAAAGAATGTCAAGGGCAAGACGATTTTGCATCACCATAGCTCTCATGGCAACCATCTCGGTATTTACCATTAAGAACCCTCCAGCAGTATCTGTAGATAAATGATCTACCACTGTGGATAATTTCCGAATTCTAAATGCATTCAAAGATATTCCCACTGCTGGTATCAATGCACCAAAAATATCACCTACTATTTCTGAAAAACTTTCCCTTTTTCTACGTGTAAAGGTATTTATCATTTTGTGTGTTCCTTTTTCTTTTCTATCCACATGAAAAATCTTTGGAAAGACCAGGCCTAAGTAACATGACCCATACCAATGGTCCGGCAACCTATAATAAGCCCTATTCCCGCAAACATAATAAATCCCTGGAAATATTGGATCTTTTCCCCTTTGAATCCCCATCCACCCAAAATTTGGTAATTGTCATGGCAATTGCTGGAACCCACAAAATAATTGTCATATCTTGTCTTATTTCTTCTAATGCACAACCTTCCCTGTTGGGGCCAATCCAGAGTCATAGCTGCATTTGTCTTTTTCTTGTCATGATGGTCTTCCTCAAACGCCCAAAGAGGTGTTTTTGTCTCTTCTATCACTTTTCTTTGAAATTTTACTCTTCTCTCTTCAACCATTTCTAAAAATACCTTTTCTTCCTTCTTTAACTCACAGGTAAGGTTGTACCTAATTATACTATCTAATGTTAAAATCTTATCTTCTAAGAAATATTCACCAAACGTCTTTCCCTCTTTTATTTTGTTAAGCTCGGGAACTACAGAAACCTTTGCAAAAATCTTATCTATATCAGTGTAATAATATTCTAATCTACCTGCTTTATAAAATAAACTTGCTAAAACACTACGGGCTCGATTCTGATGCGGGTTGGAAAAGCTTCCCGACCGATGGCCTGATTCTGATGCGGTTAGGAAGGCCTCCTAACGGCATTTGCTCCTTCCAAATCAGATCGGGAACGTGTCTTCCCGACTGAGGGCCCAATTCTGATGCGGTTAGGAACAAATGTTCCCATTGAAGTCAATGGGAGTTCAACCAAATCGTATCTGGAAACATCCGGATGCATCCTACTCTGCCGGTTGGACTTTCCCGATCCGAGTGGGTCGGAAACCATTTCCCAACCGATTCGGTCGGGAAGCTTTTCCAACCCGCATCAGAATCGGCCCCTACATGTTATTCCATACGTCAAAGGGAGGTGATGATAAGTCACACCCTCTGCTACAGATGCAGGCAACTGCATACAAACATAGCAATCTCTTACATCCATTGTTTCTACATACTCATACAGTAATTTAGTAAAAACATTCTTTGAAAAATCTGTTATTGATTTGTCCTTATGTAATTCTGCACTACTCTTTAAAATAACTGGCTCTTGAGTGTTAGCTCCTTTTTCTTTCTCAGTGTTATTAGACTTTTCCACTACAGCTAAACTAATTGGAATAGTTATTGCTAAAACCACCCATACTGTTAGTAATAAACCTGTACAAAAACAGCACATCTTGCACCATCTACTTAAAAACTCACATCTACACTTTCTATCTCTAGTATTCTCCATTTTGTCTTCTAACCTTATTTATTTGTTTTCTAGAAAATTGTGTCACTACACCTCAGAAATGACTTGCTTGCCACTCTGTACTTCCAATATTTTGTCTTTGCTTGGTACTTTCTTTTAATTCTTTTTCAGAATTCTTTCTTTGTCACATCCGGTAAATTCGTCAGTTCAGTGTTTTGTCAAATCCGGTAAACTATCTAAACTTCTTCAGGTTTGTTGCTTCAGGTTTGTTGCACTTCACTTTCTCCCATCAGGTTTCTTTGTTCTGGGTTTTCGTGAGTGTTCAATTCTTCTTTGTGACTAGTCAAAGCACGATACAACCATTCAGGCGATCTATACTTTTGATTTACTTTCTTTATTCTTTTCGTTTTCTGCAAGTGTTTTCCACCTTGTTTTTCTTGCTCTTTTTGACTTGTTATTTCATTCACTTGTTCAGCACTTTTCCCATCCAACCTTATGATTCTGTATCTTAATTTTCGAACTTCGTTGGGCCAATTGTCTCCTTTTCTTGGCCTTTTGCTTCACTTCCTTTTTCCTCTCTTTCTGTTTTCCAATTTCTTTTTCTTGTCTCTAGTTTTTCATTTCTTTCTTCTCCACTTTCTTCAGACTCTGTTTCAATTCTTTCGTTATTTCCTCTTATTTTGAAGCTTATAATTTCACTTTCATTTACTTGTGGTTCTTTTCTTATCTTCCTTCGTTCACCTATTTCTGTCCCTCCTCGAGGTTCTTCCGAATTTGTGTCAGCCTCTCTATCTGCTTCTAAATTTCCCTGTTCCTGTGTTTGACTATCTGTCCCTACTGCTCCTCGGGGTTTTTCCGATTTTTCTAGCTTTTGGTTTGAAACTCTCCCTTCTTCATCTATTAATATTATCTTCGAAGGAATTTTACCACAACTTGTACTTGGTTGCTCACTGTCACTATCTTATGGCTCAGTTTCTTCTCTTATGCTTTCAAAATTCCACTTTCTTTTTAGAATTTCTTCACCTTCCGAATGTTCTGTATCAGATTCTGAACTGGTGTCAGATATTTCCAGATGTCGACTTACAGGTCGATCTTCAAATTCTGGAACTTCAGCTATTTCTTCTATTTCCTCTTCTTCTTCTATCGTTGCACTTGTAGTTGGGTCTTCCAGATGTCGTCTTACAGGTCGATCTTCAGGTTCTGGCACCCTGTTTGTCTCCTCTTCTCTTTCTGATGCTGAACTGTTATCTGATATTTCCAGATGCCGACTCACATGTCGATCTTTAGGTTCTGGAACTCTGATGGTGTGGCTGGCATGTACCCAGTGTTTCACTCCTGCAAACTTGACTGCGGTGGTCGTCACTAGGATCACTTGTCGTGGTTCGTCCCAGCGAGGAACCAAACAGTTTCTTCTCCGGTGGACTTTTATTCGAACCCAATCTCAAGTCGTGAGCTGGTTTTCTTTCAAGAGTGGTCGCATCCGGTCCAACCTGATGAAACACAGAACGCACCACATCAGCCAATCCTTTGCAATAATCCAGCACTAGATCATCAGTTATAGTCAGTAGCTTGTTGACAGGTACTTGTGCTTGTCTCATTGCTCGTCCCATGATTATTTCATGTGGACTGAGTCCAGTCTTCCTTTCCGGAATACTTCTGATTGTCATCAGAACCAATGGCAAAGCATCTGGCCATTTCAGTCCTGTAGCTTGACACATTTTTCCTAACCTGTTCTTGATCGTTCCATTCACTTGCTCTACTATTCCAGAAGCCTCTGGTCTGTATGCACAATGCAGTTTTTGTTTAATACTAAGTGCTTCACAAATCAGTTTAACTAATTCGTTTTGGAAATGTGTTCCTCTATCTGTTTCAATCGTGACTGGAAAACCATACCTTGGAATGAATTCTCGCAGCAAAAGTTTTGCTACTGTGATACTGTCATTCCTTCTTGTTGGATATGCCTCCACCCAACGGGAAAACAAACAGACGACCACTAGAACATACCTCAATCTGCTGCAAGGTGGCATTTCAATAAAATCCATTTGCATTCTAGTGAAAGGACCCCCTTCTCGTCCTATTCTTCCTAGACTCACTACTGTCTTCCTTCCTGGATTTAACTGTTGACAAATAAGACATCTCTGACAAAGACTCTCAGCTATGGCTCTGAATTTTGGATTGTACCATGTTTGTCTAAAAGTCTGATCATTGAATCTCTCCCAATATGGGCTTGCCCATGGTACATCCGTGCCATGTCAGAAATCATGCTATCAGGCATAACTGGTCTCTCATCCCTGTAAACCCATACATCAGTTTCTTCATGTTTTCTACATCCTGCTTTTAGCCAAGTATCTTTTTCTTCGTCTTCTGCAGCTTCTTGTAACTGTCTCACCTCATCCCATGTTTCAATAGAGTTAGTAAAAAGCAAAGGACAAGAAATATGCTCTCTTTCGCGACATTTATTCAAAGAAACCACATTCTTTGCACAGTACTGTGCCATCTCGTCAGCATATTTATTGCCAACAGTAATGTAGTCTTCCCCATTTTTATGTGCATTGCACTTCACAACAGCGATCTGTTTAGGCAGCTGTATCGCCTCAAGCAACTTTTTCACTAAATCTCCATTTCTGATGGGCGTCCCTGCAAACGTCAAGAAACCCCTTTGTGACCAAATCTGACCAAAATTTTGCACGACCCCAAAGCCGTACTGGCTGTCAGTCATAATCGTAACCCGTACATTTCTTCCCAACTTACATGCTTGAATCAGAGCTACTAATTCTGCAACTTGGGCAGACCGTACACCTTTCAGGCAAGATGCTTCCAATACAGTTGCTACTGTGCAAACTGCATATGCTGCACTTAGAACTCCATCACTCGTTCTCAAACATGAGCCATCCACAAACAGAATATAATCTGATTCTTTCAAAGGCTCATCTCGTATGTCAGCTCTTGGTTTTGTACAGTATTCGAGCACATTCAGACAATCGTGATCTACTTCATCCATTTCAATCACATTCTCTTCATCTGGCAATGATGTTGAAGGATTCACATTCATACATCTGTCAATGGTCACATTATCTGCACTCAAAATTACCTTTTCATACCTAGTCAGCCGACTATGTGTCATGTATTGGGTTTTCATTCTTGTCAAAAGAATTTCCACAGAATGGGGAACATACACTCTCAATGGATACCCCATCACTATGCCTTCACTCTGTTCCAAACTCACACAAGTAGCAGCAACTGCTTTCAAACATCCAGGCAACGCTTTCGCTACAGGGTCTAAAACAGCTGAAAAATATGCAATTGGTCTTTTCATAGTTCCATGTCTCTGCACCAAAACTGAAAATGCACATCCATCTCTTTCACTGCAATACAGCTCAAAATCTTTCTCATAGTCAGGCATTCCCAATGCTGGAGCCTCACACAATTTCTTTTTCAGCTCTCTGAATGCTTTCATTTCTTCATCATTCATTTCAAAAGGATCTTTAACATCCTTCTTTGTCAGTTTCTGCAATGGTTTAGCAATTAGTGAAAAACCGCTTATCCATTGTCGACAATATCCAACCATTCCCAAAAACATTCTTACCTCTCTTTGTGTCATTGGAGCTCTCATTCCTTGAATCATTTTTATTCTTTCTGTCGTTACCTTTCGCACTCCTTTCTCAATCTTATGCCCTAAATACTGGACTTCTTGTTGACAAAACTGCAATTTTGAAGGGGACACTTTATGTCCTCTTTTTGCTAAATGATTCAGCAAAGCAATTGTATCATTGACACATGCTTCTTTTGTTTTTGATGCCACCAGTAGGTCATCAATATACTGAACCATTACTGACTTTTCTGGCATTCTTAAATCTTCCAATGATTTCTTTAGGATCTGATTAAAGATTGAGGGACTTTCTGTGTACCCTTGAGGAATTCGGCACCATGCCAAAATACGCTCTCCAAACCTAAACGCAAATATTGGCTGGCTATCTGGATGCAATGGAATAGAGAAAAATGCATGACATAAATCAATTACTGTGTACCATTCTGCTTCGCCGACTACTGCTGATGCCCCGCTGGTACCCTCTAAATCTGTTCGTAACTTGGGAATCTGCTTCAATGATGAGTTGACTCTGGAAAATCAAGTCAACAAGACTGTTGGGAGCTGCTACTCCCTTATTAGAGTTCTTAAAAAAGTACTCCCTATGCTCCCGGTACATACTCGTGCTCTGGTAGTAAGGAGCGTCATCCTGAGTAGGCTAGATTATTGTAATGCCCTGCTACTGGAGTCCCCTAAATATTTAATGGGGAGACTGCAGAGAATCCAGAATGTAGCGGCTAAGTTGGCCTTGACGAGACCTCGTCAGTCCTCCTCCTCTCAGGCTCTGGTAGACCTTCATTGGCTCCCAATCTTGCATTGCACGGTCGTGGGCCATTACCTTTGCAGAGGAAATTTAGTTGGTATGTTCCCACCCGTTGCCTCAGGTCTTCTTCTGCCAACTGGGTGAAAGTGCCTAGGGTCAGAAGAGCTAAACTGGGGGGGCAAGCTTTCAGCGTTGCTGCTGCAAGGCTTTGGAATAGCCTACCCACGGAGCTGCGACAGATGACGGATTTCATGCCGTTCAGAAAGAAATTGAAGACCTGGGTCTTCCCCAGAGTATGATGCCTCCTGCTCTTTATCACAGGCTCTCTTCCGTCTCTCAGCGCCAGGATACCCGGCGGGTCACAGTGCGCTCTATAAATAGCCTTTACATTACATTACATTACATTACATTCGCGTGGAATCTGGTATAGAATCACAGCAGGGTTCGGTACTATTGGGCAACAAGGCACAACAATTTTGTTTACCTTTCTTAAATCCTGTACGATTCTATATGTTCCGTTTGGCTTTTTCAGTCCCATTATTGGCGAATTACATGGACTGCTCATGATTTCTTTTAGAATCCCTTGTTCAATCATTTTATTTATTACTGGCGTTATTCCTTCAATTATTTCTGGAGTCAATTTATACTGGGGCGTATTTGGGTAACTCGTTCCTTCTTTTACTGTTATTTTTACGGGATCTACTCCTTTCATTAATCCTACATCTTCTCCTGTCAAGTCCCACACTTCTTCTTTCACTGTCCTTTTCAACTCAATTGGGATTTTCTCTGCATCAAATACAGGAAACAATCCATTTACTTCTGGTTCTAAATTTACCATTGTCATTTTATACAGCACATCCTCATCTGGAGTTTGAAATGCAATTCCGTCTGGAGGACAATAAATTGTGCAGTTCATTTTGCACAATAAATCGCGTCCTAAAAGGTTCACGGGACTACAATCACACACCACAAATCGGTGCATTTCACTAAATGGACCAATTCTTACCTTTACTAATCTAGTAAGAGGCGTTTCAATTTGCTGATTGGAAACTCCAACCACTTGGATATGTTCACCTGAGAGAGGAAGATTTGGAATTTCCACTGACCTAACAGTAGAACGGGTAGCTCCAGTGTCAACAAGGAATGTTACATTTGCACCATTCACTTCTCCATCCACAAATGGACCTGACTGATCTACCTCTAGAGTTGCGCCAAGCACGCACTCTTCCCTCTCTCTTAGGCACCGTCATGAACTTTCATCCCTTTCATCCTCATCCTGTCGTAACCAATATTGAGAAATTTCAGCTGCACGCGACAACTGTTTTACCTGTTCTCCTCCGTAGAATCCTGTTTCTGCACTGTATTTCTGTTGGTTAACACTCTTGGGACGTGGTGGTTGTGGCACCTGACCTTGTTGAGTAACTACCTCACTCTGCACCTGTGAATTTAATGATTGATTTTCCACATTAGGTTTTGGAGGAAATTTACACTCGTTTCTCCAATGTCCTAGCTTTCCGCAGTTGTGGCATGGCCACTTTTTCTTTGCCTCATCTATGCTCATTTGTCCTTTTCCTTTACCTATATTAGGTCGGGATTTAAACTGTCCTGTTTCACTGCTAGTATTATTCAATTGAGCTTCTTGCTTCTCTGCAACTTTTACCTGTGCCCACATGGCTTTTTCTTTTAATTTACGCTGTTTACTCTCAATTTCATCACTGCAATACTTAGCATATCTCAAAACTTCATCCACTGTGCTATTCTGCCATCCTATCAAGTGCTGCTTAATCCTTTCACTTATCTCTGGTGTTAACCCATACACAAACCTATATACAAAATGACTCATGTCCTTCTCACTTAGTGTCTCATAACCACTATACTGTTTGAAAACCAACAACAATCTCTCATAGTACGCGTGCACTGACTCTTTGCTTTCCTGTGTTGTTCTGTCTATTTTTACCCAATCTGTTTCTTTTGGTGGAATTTTATTCTTCAAAAAGGTAACTACTTGATCATACTTCCTCATCACTTCTGGACCTGGCGCTCCTGTTTTAGCATCCCTTGGATATTCTACAGTTGGCCAATCAATTGTAATCTTACATTCTGTCCACAAATCAGCTGGCACTACTATATCAAACAATCCATCTAGATCTATCCACAGCACTTTTGACACCTTAACAAATCTCTCCACTTGTCTGTACCATTCTACTGGTTTCTCTCTCAATTTTGGGAAGTCATTTGTAAATGACAGTATATCCTGTCTGGTCCACGGAACATGCACATAACTACCACCTGGTGTTTCTCTCATCGGGTATTCCCTAGCAACTGGTTCCTCATCTGTAACTGCAAAAGCCAAAGATGCTTTATCTGTTGTTTTCTCATTCCTCTTTGTCCATCTATTTCTCCATCTATCCACATCACCCCATTTTCTCAATAAAACAATCAGCTCTTTTATTTGGGTCAGTCTTCCTGATGTGTTCAAATTCTCTATGTCTTTCTCACAAAAATCTACTCTGTACGGTTTCTGCAATGTCCTCACTTTCACAAATTCTACTCCTAGTTCACTTGCAATCTCTTCCAATTTGTCATGTAAATTTCTAGCTCTCCAAGTAAGACTCTTGCACAAAAACATAATCTCGTCATCCTGATAATTTTTTAGTTTTTCTGTTCCAATTGTTCCCAAAATCAACTCTTCCATGTCTATTTTTAACCTAATTACATCTAATGGTTTTTCTTCTGGTTCTTTTGCTTTTAGCGCTTTCATCCATTCATTTAACTCTTCTGGAGTCGGACCTACAGGCGTACTATTTAATTCTATCCAATCACTGCTTCTTTCTGGTGTTCCTGATGCGGACTCTGTCACCATAGGCATTCTCCTAATCTCATTCTCATTTATCGTCAAATTTGTAGGTGGGCTTGGTCTACACGTACTAGCCAAATTGTGTGCACCTTCATTATTCAGTTCCATCCCTTCTCTTTTTCTTTGCAAATGTGAATTCATGGGAATCACCAAGGAATGTTCATTAATTTTCTGATTCTCAAAAATTGGCATTACTGGACCTATTGTTACTGGTACCGTTACAGCTTCCATATTCTTTGTCAATTCTCTTATTTTCTCAGTCAATTCTTTTGTCGTTTTTGCTAATTCAATTGCATTGTCACTTTCTGTCTCTTCATTTTGTGAAGTTTTAAATGTTTCTTGTGACCTATTTATTTCATTTCTTCGTTCGGGTTTTTTATTCCTCCCAGTTTCCATTGGCGGTGCATTAGGTGTCACCACCGCAGAAGTCTGTTGGTATGGAGGTGGGTTTCTGTTTAAAATATCTTCCAGCAATTCGTCATCTGTTTCACTACCACCATACACATACTTTTCTACCACTACATGTTTCTTTTTCTCGGTACACTTTCTCTTTGCTTCTTCCTCAACCGCAAAAGCTGGAAACAAACCTCCTGCCATGTTAGCATATCTCCAACGCTTTACTCTGTCCTCATGATTTATTCCCCACAACCTTCCAGGCATAAACTCATGATTCTTTAATCCTCTGGATCTCTCTCGCTCATACATCTCATCTTCCCATTCCGTTAAAGCTTCAAACTGTGTCGGTCTAGGTCTGGGTTCTAACATTACCATCTTTTCTCTCAAATTCCGTAATACAGCTACATTAAATGAACCATTCTCAGGAAAAGCCAATGCTCCATCGTTCTTGGTGTATTTTGTCCAATTTTCTAACCATATGCATGTATGATATCCATATTTCAGCATCATATGTGAAGCTGGTGATTTCGGCGGAGGAATTATTTGTCCCTCTCTAGTCACTACCTTTTTGTCCTTCTTAAAGAAGTTCTTAACTTTCGACATCCATGACGTTTTCTCTTTTCCATACTCATAGTACGACATGATTCACAACCTTTTTCTTCTTAAACAATCCGCAATTCAACACTGTTCCCTATGCGTTATTTCAACCAATACTAGCGCGACTCACACCAACACTCCAATCACAAACTTCCACGTCACTAGGCTATTCAACCAATCCTTGCGCGACTCACACCAAAGCTCCAATCAAAGCGATTTCTGCCTACGGCGCACTGTCCAATCCCAGCGCGGCTTTTGTCTACGTCACTTTGCTCTTGACCCCTCCTTTACAAAATTTATCGGCAATTTCTTTTTCAACAATTCTTGTTAGTTACAACATTTTATCCACATTTCCATTGTCTGATTCGCTAAACCGAAAAGATAGCTTTGACCATTCACACAAGAATTCAGTATTTTCCAGTAGGCAGCGCTTACCTCTACCCTACCACAGAACTTTCAGTTTCGTCGATAAAGTAGCACTTCCCTCTACCTTACCCTTCTTTCAAGCAATCAGTAAACCCGTTTCTCTGGGGATAAAACACATGTGGAGACTATACTGCTCCTGAGAATTAAGGCCAGAGTATCACAAGAAAACCGATCACTATTTCACTTACACACCTTTTATACGCAAATGTCCCTAATATAACACAACCTGTGTTATTACCAAAAATGAACTCAGACAGTGTAAAATTCCATGCGACTTCTCTTGCCACACGTGTCCAACTTCCTACTTCCCGGAAGCGTGAAAACTTACATATAACATAATGCGACTCAACAAAAAGTGTTAGACATAAACTTATCAATAATCTATAATCAAAAATCAATAATCACCAAACTAATCTATAGTAACCATAACTCTGCTACCAAGAAATCTGATCCAGCGCTAATAATAAAAATAATTTCTCCTATTATGCTTTGGTCATCCAGGTGCAATTATTTCTCTAACACACACACTATATCCATATAACGGTGGGGCCCATAACACCGCATATACCTTCACTTACTCATTTGTTCCCTGGATTTCCTCCGAAATGAACCTAGGAGAAAAACGATTCGCTGGAAGGAGACGGGATACCTCTTTTATAATGACATAATATTTCTCATTTGCTTTTAAGGTATTCCGCTCATTGGTCGATGGACCAACTAGTAGGAATCAGTTGATGGTGATTAAGACCAGCTCAATCACAATGAAACTCTTTTACCATTCCATTATTAATCATTATGCTAAAGAAAATCACTGAGTCATTTGTTTAAAGAATAATAAAGTTTATATAAAGTTTTGAATGCATGAAATTTAGATTAAGCTTATTATTCAGATCATTGCATTTATCATCATTATAAAAATAGTTTGAAATTGCATGGCACTTTTATTAGACGGAAAAACGAGGTTATCATACTAAAAACTCTATAGATCAACCTATCTATCTCTCTGGGGAAATCCTAATAATTCTAATAAAAATCTATCAATAAAAAGTTCTCCTAAAGCAGCATCTTTATACTCAACTGGAAAAGGAAAATAACAGCCGCAGCATCAGCTCGTCAGCATCAGCAACCGCAAACTCTCCCATCTACAGCATCTAACTTCTTCAGCATCTCCCGCAGCATCCCGCAGCATTCTAACCCCTCCCACCAAGAGTAGGTCTTCTTATACCCTAATTCTAGCTTACAGCATAAAATGTTTCTTCTTACATGGCGCGATTCATTCTCATTGGTCAAAAACTCAGGTCCATATACATTTTAATCAAACTTCCTGGTCTTAACCAGTTCCGTGTGGAATGTCCATGCAAGCATCGTTTCCCACAGTTCATGCACTTGCTCATCCGTTTCGATCAGTCCAAATTGTATCTTTTTCTGTTACATTTTGTGTAATACAGTTCCGTCTATTGATTCAACCAGGCTTCTCACGCTTCTTGCTGATCATCTTGGCACACATCTGCTCAGAAGGGTCACAGCAGCCTTGACCATACTTTCATCTTAGCCTCTCGGCATCAGCACGTGATCATCCCTTTTCCACAGCCTCTCTCCTCTATCACATGGTCTCATCCACTCATGCGCACTCTAGTAACTCGCGGCCATTTTATATTGCTGCTCGGCAGGCCTAAGCGCACTATTTTTAAAGATAAACAAAATGTTATTAAAACAAAGAAATATAAACCCTTTCGTTTCCCTCCCGTCTTTCTATGTACCCCAATTAGGTATTACCTAGCAGAAGCAACATATAAAGCTGTCCCTTACTTACCATCGCTTTATTTTGCAACCACACGTTTTATTTAAAAGCACAAATCATGCATTTATTATTAAATTAGTACGCAAATATTATGTTATGTTAGAAACGTAAACAATTATAAGTCAATTAATTTGCACACTGAATTGCGTGTTACCATTAACCCTTAACATACATTGTTGGTTATTTACTTAAACGAACATGTTTATTAATATTGTACGAAAATATTAGGAGGTTAAAATTTTTATATTTACCCTGCTCCATCATTAGCTAACAGAAAAGAAAGTTGTGGTTTCCTGTTCGACCTTGGGTTCAACCCCGGGTGAAAGTGAGATGTAGACTCTCATTTTATTACAGCGTCTTTCTGTCTTTATTGAGGAAAATAGAGAAAACTGTGCAGTTGTGCCTGCCCTTTTAATTTAGTAAGGTTTTGAATAAAGTGTTTCATATTTATATCACAGTATTGTGGCTATTTTGTTTTCATATCTCCCTCTATCTTCTCTTCTTGATTGTATTGCTGCTTCGATATTGTGGTTTCCTGTACAAAGCCTGCCTGGTGCATCGCTTTTCAGATACTATACCTGTGTTTGATCTGCCTATGTATGTATGTATGTATGTATGTAGGGAATTTATAGAGCGCAGGAATCACCCCCGAAGGGGTATCTCCGCGCTAACATAGAAAACAGGTCAGACACGCACAGACTCCCATAGCTCAAGCCTTGAATAATTCCGTCTTCAGGAGTTTTCTGAAGCGAGCAAGACTAGGACATTTACGTAAATCCTCTGGCAAAGAATTCCAATATTTTGGGGCCAGATAGGCAACAATTTTGCCTCCAGATCGTATTTTCTTAAAACGAGGGACCACCAGCAACCCTTTGCCTTCCGATCTGAGACACCAGTTCGGGCAGTACACTTTGAACTTATCCGCCATATAGCTCGGACTTGTGCCATAAACCGCTCTGTGAGCAAAGCAACAGAGCTTAAACTTTATTCTCTGACGGATAGGAAGCCAATGGAGAAATTTCAGTAATGGCCCAGGGGAGGTGCGGGGTGGTTTATTAAGAGCTAGGCGTGCGGCCACATTCTGGACGATCTGCAATCTGCTAAGAGAAGACTCGTTCGCGGATGCCAATAAAGCGTTACAATAGTCCAGGCGACCTATAATCAAAGCCTGAATTAGGGTTCGACGTACAGTGAGGGGCAGCCACATGAACACTCTGCGCAAAAGGCTCAAGGTATGATAGCAGGTCCCGGCAGTGGTCATGATTTGATCTTTCATCGATAACCGTACATCCAGCCGGACCCCTAGATTTTTTGCCACCGAGGTTGGAGAGGGGCAGGGCCTAACACTGTCGGCCACCACACAGGGGACCAGGAAGTTAGTGCAGCACTAAACAACAGGATTTCTAGCAATAAAAAATAACTAGGAATGCAAATGTATTTGTCGTAAGTGTATTTATAGTGTTTTGAGTCAGCCGTGAATAGTATTGTTACATAGGCCCCTGTATCCTATTGCCCCCCTCCAGCCCGTATTTAGTGGCACAGTGCCACCTCTAATATTATATCCAGTTTCCAAATAGCAGCCTCCACAAACTCCAGTTACACCTTTAACTAATGCTGTCCTCTTGACAGTGTTCGAAGTCTTAGGAATTGATGTGACACATGAGCGTCAGGTGAGACTGACAATAGTACCGAACTACATTACCCAGTTACAGTCCAGGACAGCTCATTAAGTACAGTACACACTGCAGTGAGAAGTGACCAGTAGGAACATCTGAGTACATGCCAAGGACACACAATTTGGGTAAGTCAGGTACGAATCTGAGACCACACAGCTAAGAGAAGGGTGAACTATCGGTAGTGTGGTCCGGCGAGTGTGGTTCCCTTACGGGGCCTACTTGGCAGGTTGTTGTGGTCTACGGAAGCGGCTGAGCTAGGCTCAGTGCGGTTTGTGGTCCAAAACGCCTGATTCCGTGAACAGAAAACACTGCCCATAGTGCACTCCTATTCTCCTCTTGAATTGGTTCAACGTTTTTCTAACATTGAACATATGAGTTCATTCTATCTTCATTGAAGCACAAACTGCGCAATTTTTGCCTGTTCATTTTTAAATTTCAGTTGAGAATGTGTATTACATTTCTGCATGAATTGTTTCATATTTGTATACTGAGCTCGTGATAATTTTTTTGTGTTCCTATGTTCTATTGAAAATATTATGGTTCGCGGTGCATCGAGTGAATACTGTGTCTTGATGGTTTAGCGAGAACGAATAACTAGGTGTGTAAATATATTGTAATATGCATATTGTTAGCATTTGAGTCCCCCCGTGAATATTACTGTTACATTGAGCACACCCTGCCGCCTCACGTCCCCTGCCCGTGTCTTATTAGTACTGGTCTTTAAGTAGTGCATTGTCACATTTAGCTTCCAAATAGCTGCCTTCACAACTCTTAATTACGTCTTTTTGAGCACGGTTTTAAATAGGCTCCCCTGTTTAACTGATTACACCCTGAATGATGTGCATTGAGTTCCTTGCCAATAACGCCTCGCGCTTCTCGCCTCGCCTTTCCTGTGTGCTTGGCCCCGTAGTAATGGTACTTCCACTTGAATATTCAGTCAAGTGGTAGAAAGAGGGGGAGGAAGGCTTTCGCAGGCATTTATCGACCACGACACACAACCATCTTTTTACGTTTTCTGGTCGCTATTACGCCCTAGACTTGGCCCAAACTTCAAATGATAGACCAACCATTGGTTCCCTGGTGACCTTCTCCTTCCATCCCCTCCCCCAATGAGCAATGGCATAATATATTCAGGTCAAATAGACGCAAGATTCACACTGAAGATTACATCAGCACAAAATACTGCAGCCCCAAGATACTAAGAACAGAATAATTAACTCCTACCTGCGTCCAATTCAACAACAGCCCATGCAGTAACAAAGGTGCCACCTCTCCAGGCACAACCAGTAGCCCGAATGCAAGCACCGATAAAGGAGGTACTGCCACAGAGCACACACAGTTGGAGTTAGCTATTACGACAGAGATCTCATGAACAAGGAAGTTAGTGACACTAGACTAAGAGCAGCGTAAATATCGGAGCAGATGGTGTTCATTGGACTGCAGAAAGGAATTAGCGAGATGGGTCTGTTCTTTTCTCCCGATTTCATGTGCACAGAACTAGGGAGAGAAGAGGGGAAACGAATTGATGGAATGGAATGCACACTAACTACACCCGATTTTCGTCTTGGATTACACATAACATTTCCTGGCCCCAAATATTCAATGACCCCGATCCCCTATCAACAGCAATACGCTTCAAAATATAGGTCCAATACATTATTGTAGACCCTTAGGAGCAAGAGACTAGAAAATACGGCGTATTACACAACATGCATGACACATAATGAACGTGGGTTGGGTTTGTGGGAGCCTGTGTTTGACTTCATGGTTGCATGTTCCAATGCTACTAGGTCTACTGAGCATTTCATCCTTCTAAGGGGGATAGATGCGGGGTCTGTTCAGCCCTTCATCATTCTGAGGTGGATAAAAGGAGTACCATTAAGTTGAGGGAACAATAAAGATCTGCTATTTAGCGCCAAAATACCATTCTGAGTGAACGTGCGCTTTACAAAAAAGACATGTCATATTAAATTAGGATCTATTCAGCGTAACGTACAATTAAACACAACAAATGTTTTTAGATGTTACGAGGTGACGATGGGTTAATAGATTTTTTCTTGGGCTGCCTTTAGAAGTAACGCTCCTGGCTGGCCACAGATTCTGAGTGTTGTGCCAGGCAAGAAAGATTTCCTGTGGTTAAACGGAACAGAAACATGAGAAATAAATTGCCTAGGATCACACAATTTGGTTAAAGGGGGGGGAGGCGAGATTAAATACAGGGTTTCAGGCTTCACGTTATGCAGTTTGGTGACTGGGTATGTGTATATCTATATGTATATGAAGAAACGACAATCCTGAATAACTATAGTCTGTATATATATATATATATACACATGCTTCGCTCCTCTATAACCACTGTACTGAAGACACACTACTGACTGGCGACATTTTGGCCTGGCATCAATTAAATGTGTTGTGCTGGGTTAGAGTGGTAGTGAAGAAAATAGTGGGTTTTTGGCGGCAGCAGGAAAGTGAAAAACACTTTTCATCACTACATGCATCACCACTGTTTGAGATAAAGTCAGCTAAGTGTACATGGATATATAGATATACGCATGTCCTACAGTGACGCATTTTGCAAATTTAAAGATGCCTTTTGTACTGCAGTTGCAGACTTTGGAGGTGGTTGCATATTTTTTGCAGTTCGACCACTATGAGTTTTTATTTATTATTTTTGGGTTATTCCCTGCGTCCCTAAGAAGTGTACTAGATTTCCTGTTTTCGGGATGTTTGCATAGATAAGCTCAATATTATTGTTTTCACCACCTCATGTCTGGTTAGGAATAAAATAATAAAAAGAATAAAATATAAGAGGGGAGTACAATTAGATCCCTTAGATTTCATCTATAGGCAGACTGCAACAGGAAAGGTTTGTCATGCCACAGGCCCTACAAGTTTCTCACACATTGGGATCAAAGATGGACCATGTGTCCACTGTGATACTAGAACAGCAACAGATTTCAGCAATACCTGAACAGACTGCTTAAACATAAAATAGGCAAGATAAGCGCCACAATTGAGGGACATAAATAATTAAATAATTAATTAAGAAAAAGCAACCATAGTTATTGCCTATGGATTGCCCTGTTTTCGCTCACAAATATTCCAAGTTCTGACCACCACCTAACGCCCCATATACTTCTCACTGAATAATTAATAAATGTATCAGTCACATCATCTAGACCTGAAAGTGACACTGAAATTATGAAAGCAGACATATATTTGTATAAGTTAACACGTGCTATGAAGTTTCTTTCTACTGAGGTATCCAAGCGGATGGAGAAGGGCCCCATCATTCCTGAGCTCTCACATATCCATCCTGGAACACAGATTTTTAAAAGGCATTTTAAAGTAATAGTCTATTCACCAATATCTGTCTGCATTGCCGGGAGGAAGGCATTGTGTTTCCATTGACTGTCCAAGAAGAAGAAGACGGTGACAGCTTGGTCGTTTATGGATTCAGACGTAGCCACAACACCCGCCGCACAGAAGTGTCCTATGCGAAGTTATGTACACACATGTTAATATTTTACATTATTGTCAGAGTGGCACTAGGACTTTTTAACTGATTTGTTGTAATTTCTCATTGTGTAGATAGACAGGCCTGTATTACTAAAGCTATTGAAGTTGCAAACACCATTGTACACCACAAGTCACCTCCCGTCTACCTGTTAGCACATGTACTGAAAATGGCCCCTGTAGGAATGCAAAAGGTTCAACATCCTCTGCCAGCCCTGTCAGCACCCCAAATACTTGTGCGCACCCTGGGACCTCATCGCCTTCCCCTGTTGGAAATAATACTGAAGGGGACGGTACCATTGTTATCACACTATGCCCCCCACTATTGTCTTATCATTGTAGGGATGCCCAAGCAGTTAGACAGCATGCTGCTCATGACTCCCTTCACAGCAACATGTGGTACAGTCAGATGACATCAATAGGTAGACAGAAGACTAAGAAGTACTGTTATATGACTCATACACTCCCCATGCAGTAGGCGCAGATAGACTGATTTTCCTAGGGAAGCATTACCACACACTGTAGAATATCTCCTACACCTGTTCCTCTACAGAATACAGGGGCAAGTTCAGATTATTGAGGCCAACATCTCTGAAGTGTTTGTAAATAGAACAGTATGGGACAACAACCAAACAATGCACAAGGTTATCACTGACAATTGCAGAATAGAAGGGAAGGTAACAAGGATATTTTAGATAGGTGTTCCTGATATGGACCTTAGTATAGCTTTTTGTAGGAACAATGGATTTATGATAACAGGATCTCCATCAGACTGTAATGGCTCTTTGCCCCACACCATACATTGCCCATGCCAAAATAGAACTGCTTTACGCTTCTACAAATTTACGTCCATGACAAATGGAGTGCCCCAGGTTACTTGAGGTATAGAGCAGCGTCCTTAGGGCCACATAGGGTAGGTTCAGATTATGAAGATGGGATAGACTGGAAGTATACTTGGGGTGGGGAGAAAATGTCCAAAATTATAAAATGATTACAAATTAAAGTCACCTCTTCTCTGTTTTCTAGGAAATGGCACGGTACCTGTTGGGCGCAACTCTGGATGCAACAGCACCATTTTTAATTTGGACATTAAATATGGCACCTCCAGCCTAATGGGTTTTTACTGGGCCTGCGGAGAACGTCTCTATCTCCAACAGCCTCCTCGATGGAGCAGCCTGTGCTCACTAGAACAATGCACAAAGTCTCCCTGATCGTTCCAGCAGCAAATATCTCCTACATCAATGCCCATCTATGGCTCTGTTACCTTGCTCCACCGACATTGGCAGTATGCTGAGTACTAAGGGTGGACAGCTTTCAAAGACCTACCAAAGGAGTTTTGCCTATTGAACAGGGTCCAGCTCTTTTTTCCAACACCATCATTGTGATGTTCCAGATCAAGGCAAACGCACTCTGGCTTCGAAATATCAAGAGGAGGGTATGCCTTCGGATAAGGAGTTTGTGCTGCACATTGCCAACAATGAAGAAAATGGCTCCATCACCAAGGCCATCAATGACTTGAACAAGATAGAAAAGAAAAGGATTGCTGGAGGAGGTGCCATAGCAGACACAGCCACTGATTGGTTGAACTTTGACTGGATACCTTCGTGGCTGTCTGCCATTCTAAATGTATTTGCGGTTGCTCTTTTTGTTGCGTCCTACAGATGATATGTCATTGTTTGAAGAGATTCAGTATTGAAGTAGTAGGGATGAACTATGCCAAGACAGGGATATACAGGAAGTCCATACGTAGGGTCAGTGGACCAGGGAATAGGGATCAATTAGCACTATTAGAGATAGTTGTGCTCACAACGACTGGCTCACACTTGTTGCAGACCCCTCCTGACGCCCACTACTAAGTACCTACCGCTCCCCCACTTCCCCCTGGTAGACACCTCGTAGGGGAGGATCCTAGTGTAGATCATTATGAACAACTAGCTGACAGGCCTGAAGGAGAGTATATAGCGTTAAGGAAGATACAGGAGAGCCAATGTTCTAATATGGATGACACCCCTGGGATACACCAACTAGAAGGAGGGCCTGAAAGGTATGCTGTAAGAATTTTGTTCAAGGATGAACAAGAGGAGGGAATGAAGCAGGGTCCATTTTTACCATATAGTGCCCCAGGCCTATTCTGTCTACACCTGAAGCATAAGACCCTGATAAGGCCCCACCAGCCAGCATACAGAGTGGTGTTAAGTTGACCATACTATCTCAGTTGTTCTTTTAATGTAGTAGGCCCAAAATGCCTCTCTGCTGAAATACAAGTTATTTCTTCTGCGACACACACGACGCTTCAGCTCTGACTTCTTCGCAAACAAACTGCCCATAAGGCCCCCACTCCCTCGAGGTGCTCTTCTTCTCTTACACCCACGTAGATACCGCAAGAACAGGGAACTTCCCAAGCTAAGAGGAACATCACGCGATACCTGATGGTGGGGGCCACTTGCCACCTGTCAATCTTTCATATTATTGTATTTTGCATTATGATTTACGGTCAAACATCAAGTGACCTTTTGGTAAACTTTTGTAGTGTGGGTGTCACTTCTGTGTTCCTAAATATTTCTGAGAAGTGAACAAAGTGCGTCATGTTCTGCGGTCAAAGCACCTGTTAATGTCGTTATTCTGTGGTCAATAGTTCTTCATTAAAAGAGTATAAAGATCTGCTCCTCAGTCCATTCACCGGACTACCTCGCAGAAGAGACCCCTTGGGTCATGACGCATGTGTAGTCTCCCTCAGCCATCATCTTTGGCTGAAGCTATAATGCTTATTGTATTTTGAAATTGTCTCTTTCTCTCTCCTCTGCATTGCCGTTGTTCTAAACATTATTGCAATTGCATGTTCTTGTTCTCCAAGAGAATTTTCATTAAGGTTGCATATTTTCTAGTGTATTCTGAATGGCATTTCTCTCTGCAAATGTTTCATTGATCATGAAGTGCATTTCTCTCCTTGCGTTATTTTAACATATATCCTTCTCATTGCTATTATTAAGAAATATATTTCTCCCATAGCACCTATCAAGAAAGGTATTTTTCTTCTTGCGTTCTTGCATGTATTGTGACAATTGTCTCTCTGCGTACATTATCATGAAAAGTATTTCTCTATGATTTTAAGTCTCATTCCAATTGCGTGTCTTCTGCTCTCTAAGACAATCTTGACACTGTTGCATATGTTTAATATATTCACAAATGTTTATCCTCTTGTTCCTGTATTCCTATTGTTCTAAAAGCATTCCTTTATATGCCTTTGTTATATTTCTAACATGTGTCCTCTGCCATTTGGTCTTTGCTAAGACACAGCGTCTTATTATTGCATTATAAAGTGTTTTCTTTACGCTTCTTGTTGAAGTGGTTTCAGTGTAATAAAGCACAACATTCCCTGATTCAATTCCTGTCACTCACATGTGTGTTTTCTCATATTATGTAGAGGCACCCCCTCAAATTAAGCCGCCCTGGTCCAGTGCCCCGAGACCATAAAATTTCACCCTCCAACACTCCTATTTATGCTGCCCCTGTACCAATGCCCTGTAATGAAATGCTACTAGTGGGCCTGTAGCACACATTGTTCCACCCATTAAAGTAGCCTTTTAAAACATGTCTTAGGCCTGCAACTGCAGCCTGTAGTGCAGTTTTACACTGCCATATCGGCCTGGCAAAATAAACCTTTTGCCAGCCCTAGACCTTCCTTTTTTATACTTATAAGTCACTCCTAAGGTAGGCCCTAATGGCCAATGACAAGGTGCATTGTATTTAAAAAGTAGGGCATTTTGTTTAAGTTTTACTTGTCCCGGTAGTGAAAAACAACTAAAGTTCTTTATCACTGCTGCAAGGTCCATCTCTCCCATTGACTAACACCAAGTTACCTTATTACATTTATTAAGTGATAACTTTGGACTGGGAGCAGATAGAGCCATGCTGTTTGCACTCAAATTAATTGTAATTTAAAATCCTCTTTAATGGTAAAATCGAATTTTAAGTCACAATTCTGAAAATTCCACTTTTAGAAAGTTGGTATTTTCATGTCCTAACCGTTTGTGCCTTCTGCTAGTGTCCTAGGCCACATGATTGTGAACGCCTCTGTTGCTGGGGTTGGGTATTCTTGCCAGACAGTGAGACAAAGGGGACTGGATGTAGGCATACTGGGGCATATGGCCAGGGTGGCTGGAAGCGGATCAGTGCCCTGCCCCACTTACACTTCAGAGAGCTTGCCTTCAGCACACAAAGGACCCTGACACCAGCCTTTTATCACCCCAGACTTCTTGGAGCCTTCACAGGGAAAGGAAAGAGCTTTACAGAACCAGATGTGGGGGTAGTATAGGGAATCCAGCCACTTCAAAGGCTTCACTTGGTATAAATATTGGCCCTTCTGAGCCACTTTTCAGTACACTCCAGGACCTGTGGACTACAGAAGAAGGATCGCCTTGTTTCCCAGAGGCTTAGCCCTGCTGCTTGAGGCGAGCCTTGCTCCCAAGAGGACTGCCCTGCTGCTTCTGGCCTGCCTTGTCCCTCAGAGGATTGTCCTGCCCTACTCTGTGAGAAGGAAGACTGGGCTTGCTCCCTTCATCCCAGGCTAACCAGAGTAACTCCAAGGGTCAGTTGGCTGACTTCCTGTTCTGAGCTACAGGGACACAGCAAACTCCAGAGGCCTCCCTCAACCACCCAGCTGACCGGCTGGTTCGCACCATGACTCTGCTGCCTACGCAACCGCCAACACGAAGCTCCGGTTAACCAGATTCTTTGTGCTACAGCGAGACCAGCAATGCTCGATCTGCACTTCACACTACTGCAATGACAGCCAGCAATGACTGACTGTGATGCCGGACCAGAACTTCACACTACAGAGATGACTGTCCGCGACCACAGGCCTGCTCATCGCACTACAGCGATTACCATCCACAACACTTTCTCTCTCCCTCGCAGCCTTAACCACCTCGAATGGAACTCTTCACGCCGGAGTTTGAGAAGGTAACTTTTTCAGTGTATCTAACCTGGTTCCTGTATCCAGGACGCGCTCTATTGCAGTCGGCCTGAACTTGTGACTGTCTCCCGGTCTAGCATGACCAGGTGACCGCAAGGCATGCTTTGTGCTTTTAGGCTCTATACTTATCCAAAACTTTAAAACTGAATATCTCCAGTTCTACTCATTGATTTTCGTTTTTTGGTCTCTTTTATTCATTAAAATGTACTCTATTCTTCTAAATCAGTTTGGGATTTAACTTGTGTTGTGTTTTCGCTTTATAACTGCTAGCGTCCTGCATAAATACTTCACACTTAGCCTTTAAGTTCAGTTTGGCTGCTTTTGTGCCAAGCTACCAGGGTTTAAGCACAAGTTAATTTAGTGTCTTTTGTGGTTCACCCTGAAATTAGTTTTACTCCGTGGAATTCTGTGGTGTTACATAAAATGACTGCAAAACAGCTCAGGGGTACAAGTACTGTATATGAGCTAGTGACTGAATCGATAACCCCTCAAATACAAAGACTCTTATTTTTTTTTAAATGACTCTACCTTCCTTTGAAATGGTGTTCTAAGGCAGAAATCTGAACTGGTTAGTGGGCTACAGGGACTTCTTTCTGTGAATGGGAGGGAGGCTCGATTGGCTATGGGACCTTTCTCATGGATGCTTCAGTGTGCAAAACCTTTAGGGGCTTTCAAGGTAAGGTGAATACAACTAGAGACCCTTTTGGGTGGCCAAACACAGGGACCATTTCGAGATCTGTTCCATCAAACTAGAAACCTTGTTTTGACCAGTCCACTTCAATAAACGGGAAACAGGAGAGAGATATAAGCACAGGAAACAAATTTTTTTGTCCTGGGAAATGCTGTCCAAAATTCGGGTTTCCCTGGGCAGCTGTATCTAAACAGTTTATATTAAAGGAATTAATATAAGATTCTTCTGAGTGACGCAGGCTCAGTTAAATATTCACATATATAGTGTGTGTGTTTGCGCCAGTGAGGCCATAAGTGTAACACACATGGATCTGTGGAACTAAACCCTGCCATCCACCATCCCGTGACTCTTCTCCCCAAGAGTTGCTGCCAGTCTCTAAGCTGCCTAAGTAGTACCTGCACACCCCAGACTGCCAGACCCAAGTCCCCTGTTTTTGCTGCGTCCTTACAGCGGCATACTCACAAACACCAACCTTACACACACTCCTTCTAACCCAGCCCACTGTCTCTACCTCCAAGCTCGGCTCCTCCTGCCTGAAGCCCCGCTGATTCCCTTTGTTACCCCTGATTCTGCGGAGTCCACATTACCTGGGCTTTCCTGGAGTCTGCATTGGGACTACCTGCTGTGCACATACCTCGCAGCTGCCCCTTCGCCCACCGTAGTGATTAGTTACTGTTTAGAGGAAAAACCCTTCACAACAACTCAACACCACGTGACAACTACGTCACGAAACAACATAGTGTAAGCTTGCCAGGCCTGAAATTCAAAACAAGCTCAACCCACCTTCAAAAAAGCCCAAATCGAGCGCATATCCTGCCAAAAGGGCCCAAAACAAACCAAACCTATAAAACCATGAGAACTGGTTAAAAAAAGTAACAAATGTTAAAGTAGGATGTAATCTTATCAAAATATTAGGGGTGGGCTCCCATAAACTCCACCACGTGGTGGTTGGTTGAGTTTTTGCCGACCTCTGTGCTCCAAGCGGAGTGCGGAGTGGCAAAACTCTGCAAACTCTGCCAGTGGAGCGGAGTTTACCGCCCACCCCTACTTGAGAAGGATTTGCACCCCCTCAACCAGTAACCCAATTTCTTACATTGGTGTTCAGTGGTGGGATCCAGTATTTGTATTTATGTTGTGCATCTTAGCGATTTTGTGTAACACTAAAATCCCATAGAAATAACTTACCAGACTCCATTCTTTTTAAAATTCTCTGTGATTATCCTTCTTTGCTTTTTCAAATTCACTTCCATTCCACCTGCCTTTGTGCACCTGTAACCCTGCCTGCAAGCATGGAGTATGGGCTCAACAACCTGGAGAGCTATACTGTGGCTGAGCGTAAGGGATTATACAGAGAGAGGGGTCTCCTAGCAACGAAGAGCTCCAAGAAACAGGAGCTCCAAAAGGCACTCAGGGCCTGGGAGGAGGCCTGCCAGTTACAGTCCACAGCACAGGAACAAGAAGAGGATGAGGATATGGAGGAGCAGGATGGGGAAATGGAGGGGGAGGAGGAACCTCTCCTGACCATGGCCCCAGTGAAGAGAGAGGGCCCACAGGAGTGATGTTCCCTGCCAGATCCAAAGCAGGCATCAGCTTCTCTTTCTGCAACCTGTCCTTGAAGAGGTGGAGGACAGAAGAGCCAAACTAAAAATGGAGAAGGCAGCTGCATAAAGGGAGGCTGCCAAGGAGGTGGCAGCTATCCAGAAGGCCTTGGAGGAGAGAAAGGTTGAGGCCTACAGGGCCTTCGACGAAAAGAAACTCTTGCTGGCTCATGAAGGGAGTCTCAAGTAGCTGGTCATAAAGGCCAAACAGCGCACAGGGTCTAATAGTAATGGGGCAGCGAAAATCCAGTGTCCATTGAAGACAGGAGGGTCCACATTCTCAAGGATCTGGTACCTAACTTTGTTGTGAGGGGTGATATAGACATGTGGTTCGAGGCTTATGAGGTTGCTCTAGAGATGCATAGAATCCCTGCGGAGGCTTGGAGAGCCAGTCTCTGGAGCCACATTTCCAACGAGGGCAGGGATTCACTAGTGGCCCTAGGGAAGGTGGACCGGATGAGGGTCCCCTCATGATGGAAGCACTTGTAAAGAAGTATGGTCTTACCCCTGAAAGTACAGAATAAAGTTTAAGGACAGCCAGAATCAGTCCTGGGTAGATTTCATGGATTACTCCAAGGAGGCACTGGAGGGTTGGGTGAAGGGCAGCAATGTTGCTAGTTAAGATGAGCTGTTCAATCTAATTCTAAAAGAGAAATTCAGTCATTATTTTGCAGAGCTGTGCCAACACCTTGTTGACTCTAAGTTTGCTGTCCACAGTGAGCTTGCTAAGGAAGTGGGCCTATGGCTTAGCACCAGGGTCCACAAGAAGGTGTCTGGGGGATCCCCAAAAGATTGAACATGGTCCCTACCAGAAGAAAGAAGTGGGAGACAAAAATAAAAGCAAGGAGGTCTCTAAAGGCCCCACAAACAGTTCTGAGGGGAAGGACTCCCAGTCCCAACCTGACTAAAAAAAGAGTGATTTCCCTGGGAGGTTCTCCCAAAAATGCTAAGAGTTTCACAGGTATGCCACTACAAGGAGGACGCCAAATGCCCTAAGAAGGCACAGCTCCCCTCTGGTGGGCACACACCGAGGTTGGCTAGTTTAGTGCTTGGGGAGGAAGTTGTCCTAGTTAGCATGGGTGGAAGTGCAGCGGTTACATTAATGTTCCTGGGTGACAGAAAGAGGGTACTTAAGGCGCACATGTCTAGTAACACTAAAAATTACAGGCAGTGGGTCAGCATTAAAGGGCAGCGGGTGGTGGCTCTGAGAGACACAGCAGCTAGTATGACTAAAGTCAGGTGTCATTGGGTGTCCTCAGAGCAGGTAATCCCTAATGTATTCCACCAGATTGTAGTAGCTGACAACCATGAGAGTCACTATCCCGATCTCTGGTTCCCTATAAATGGACAGCGGTTGGGTCGCAGGTTCCTTAATGATTGCTGCGAGTCCAGCTATGCCTGTGGATGGTCTGCTGGATAAAGATATAGAGCACACCATCTGGAAAGAGGTGGAGCTCCAGTCCCACCTGGAGATGTTAGGGTTACCTGAGTGGTTGTGCCTAACCACACGGTCTATGGCCGCCGGAGAGGGAAGTCAAGAGGACCTGGAGCCTGGAAAAATGTCCCAGGTACCTGCAAAAAGAGGAAGGGAAGGGGGCTTCCACTGTCTGGGACGAGGCGGAGACTGAGGGTGATGCCCCGGAACCTACAAGGGAGGACATTGCTGCCCTCGAGGACCTATTTGGGCTGGCCAGCTAGTAAGCTAAAGGGGAGCCTACCAGGGAGGTATTCTGAAATGGCCAGAAAGAGTGCCCTACTCTTGAAGACCTACAGTGGCAGGCCAAGGCCCAGGCAGCTGACCACACTTCTGGTAATGAACATTTGTATTGGCCACTGACCACAAACCTTTGGTGTACATGATGGACAATAACAGTGACAGGATGGACCCTGAGGGACCCCACAGTTAAATTTTGAAGGTGGTAGCCTGAAAATAGGGACGGCGACTGACTGAATCGTGAGTTCAAGTAAATAAATTAGCCAATTCAATGCTGTTCTTCCTACACCAATTCCCTGTAACTTAGAGATCATTGTGAGATGGTCAATGCTGTTGAGGCAATGGTGTCCTTATCCAACAAGCCAGAGAAGAAATTGATGCACTCATCCCAAAGAAAAAGTTCTTCTTGCAACAAAAGACCATAAAACTGAGAAATTGGCAGGGTCAGATGGCTTCTCAACAGGCGTTTAGGAGATATTGTTTTATCATCACTGCTGGGAACCTCACTTAGGTCCCTAATGAGATGGCTGATACAGAAACTCTACATCAGACAGTGTCATAGACAGCATGTTTATCAATCCTAATAAATCACCCACGTAATGTGCTTCCTACAGGATGATTTCAGCAATTAATATGGATGACAAACTGCTGATTAAGATCCTAGCTACTAAGTTGCGAGCCTGTTTAACCAACATGGTAGATCTTGACTAGCTCAGCTTCATCCAGGGCAAGAACACTGGAGACAACACCAGGAAGGTGCTACATCTCATAGATATCTCAAGCAGAGAAGACGGTTCTGTCTCTAGAGGAGGAAAACGCCTACAATAGACTGGACTGGGTTTCCCTGTAAGACACCCAAAAGCAGGCATGAGTGAATGGTTTCTGAGGTGGACACGGACAGGCTCCTTCGTCCCTACTGCTCCATTAAGACTTAATGGAAGGCTCTCTGAGAGGATTCCAATCCCGAGGGGGGCAAGAGAGGTGTGTCCTCTCCCTTCTCTTCTTTAACCTGTTCTTCCAGCCATTCGTACAGGGGGTATGTGCAAACAGAGACATAAAAAGGCAACTTAACTCAGACAAATTCAAATAAACCATTTTCCAATTACATTTTATCCTTAATAACAGAACTACAGCAGTCTCAACTAGCCCTACGGCCAGAACGCCAAGCCTATGTATGGGAATGTGCTTTTAAATCATCCTGTCACTAAGCACAGAGGAGATGGGAAGGTTTAAAACAGGCAGCCCCATTCAAAGGGTCAGACACTGCTACAAACTTTCGGCATAAGCATGGACAGCACCCTGAGGTCACAAGTAGGAATATAACAGACCTCCTGGAGGTTATTTAAAACAGTATCTCTCCCCTCAGGGTTGTATGTCATTACCACGCGTGGTTTTAATACGCGCGTCTTTACTCCGTAGATTTTACCACGTATACCATTAGCACGCTTTAACATTCGCATACATTAAAAAAAACACTTGCCCGCAAACGACTAGCACGCACACTGTCACCATGCGTTTCATTACTACGGTTATGTAATAATATTACTTTCGTGATCAGACGTGCTAACCAATACCGGAGTTTCACTGACAGAGTAACACTGCTACCCAGTGGCGGTTTCTCTTTGAGGGCGTCGGGGCTCCGCCCCAGTTACATTTATCAAGAGATTTAATTTTGAAATTCCCAAAGAATAACACGTGTTATTCTTTGGGAATTTCAAAATTAAATCTCCACTGTCTCTGCGAGTCTGCCCCACTCACCAACACCGCCGCAGCTCCCGGCTGTTGTCACGTGACGTGACTGATTGCTTTGCTCCCGGGCGGCCGGGCCCACAGAAGCCTGCTACGTGTTTGCCGGCTGAGAACCTCACAGCCCTGAAGGCTGTGATGTCATCAGCTCGGCAAAGACCTAGCTGCAAGGCCCAGTCTCCACCCCCTGATGGCGTGGAGGTTAAGTTAGCCCCGGGCGTTTTAAATACAAGCCCGGGATCGCTAACTCTCCACGTCAATCAGAGAGTGGAGGAGAGCTTGTCACGGTGTCACCCCACCCCTTCCCAACTCGTCACAGGGCATGGTGGGACCCACCCTGTGACGAGTTGGGAAAGGGTGTGGCAGGCGGGCAGCCAAGGAGTCGAGTCTGCACAGACTCGATCTCAGACTGCTTCCCGCGCGTGTGAGTCAGTCTGCAGTGGCAGTTGGAGTGGCAGCCATTTTACTGCGTCACTCCTCGAGACGGACGGACTGCATTAAAGTGGAGAGCAGTGAGGAGGCAGTCTGCCCTGAAGCATCACCAGCAGCAGCTAGTCCATGTGGTTGCTTGCCGCTGCCACACTGCAGGCTGCCCGGTTGCTGTCCAAAGTAGGGCAGTAGGAAGGACTGGACCAGTTGTGAACTCGGGCAGTTCACCAGGTAAGGCCCAGGCGGGCAGTTTTTAACTATTAACTTATAGGCCCGTTGGCTATGGCTTCAGCTGCCTGTAACTGTCAGTCTGTAAGTCTGTTATTGAATATTCTCTGACAGGGTCGGATTGGGAAGGCGGGCATGGGGCGATGGGCCGGTCCTTCAGGGGCACCTGTGGGCCGTTTTTGTTTAGCCTCTGTAAACTGGCCCAAGAAGAGAACTACTATCTTCACCATCGCCAGGCCACTGTATAATGAGGCGCCAACATCACGGGCTCTCTCCTCACTGAAGCCTAAGCAGTGCAATAAGGAGGACATTGTCTGGTAGGTGTATAAGGGCTGTGACGACTTAGGACTGTATTTAACGTCGCTGCACTTAGGGAAGTCAGTGCACATATGCAACAACATTTGCATTGAGAGCCCAGTATAAAATAGATATGCACCGAACAACACGAGCACAAGTAGTTTCTGTCCCTATTTACATAGCGTAATCCCAGCGGGGTAGTGAGACACGCTGTGCGTTGATTGGTTCGTAAAATGACTGACCTTTAAAGTTCTCACCATTACAGTTGTGCACAGGGAGCGTGAATGTTCCTAAACCGGCAGCTTAGTTACTGGCCTGCATCTCCTCCCTTCCGCACGAGTCTCTTGAAAATTGCTCTGTGTAGCGGGCAGTTGTTATGAAATTAAAGCCCAAATCTAGGAGCTATGTCTCCATGGCATGGGTTGTGGAGATAAGTGTAAGAGGATACTTGTGAAAGAATTGTGGTCCTTGCAACACAGGCCGTGCTGCTGGTTTTGTTGCATAAGAAATGTGACGAGAAGACTGCTACGGTGCTTTGCCCAATTTTCTTTTTTTCGCTATTGTTAGGCACGTGTGATTCTGCCAAGGCTCACACCGGATTAACACGGGTTGTGGAAGGGACATCACTGACACACTGTTTGACACCTGATGACATAACCAGCTTGACCTCATGACACGTCCTTAGTGTCTCAACAGCCTTTTATTTGCTGCTGGCGGTCTAGAGGAAAGGGAACCGGTGAGAACTAAAGAAAGTATAAAGGGCTTTCAGCCACATGTATTTTCTCTTCCTGTCTTCATGACTCCTATTTTTAGGGGTACCAAGGGCTGCTCCAAGTTTACTAAAGGGTAGGTTAGCTGCAGGTTCGCCATAAGAGTGGCTGCAACCTTTTCTATCCAAGCTACATGGAGACTGTTGGTACAGTTATATATTCAGGCCCTTTACCTGTACTCCAACAGGGGTGGTGCCTACTGGTTCCCCCTCTAAAGCTAGTTCCCTCCCCCATAACAGGGGTCCCTTGCCTTCATCTTGTATGGCACATATATGAATGGTGCCTTTATTAAATGTTGCATTTTTTGGTTCATCACTTTGTGAATTGACTGGTGATTGCTGGAGTTCTTGGAGTGCTATGTGTGTGTGCAGCACAAGATAGTGGTCCGCAATGTGATGCCTGATGGTAACCTTTTGGATATGCCAGGATACCGACAGACATTCCTGCCCCTCTCCCAAAACTACGTGACTAGACAGCCAGCCCATTCCATTTTTAATTGGCAAGGTTTCCCCCACTAGAGGGAATCTCAACTCTCCCCGTTTCCTGCCTGTAACCGGCATACCCCTGTGAAATTGCTTACCAGATGGAGCCATTCCACACTCTAATCGAGAGGTGGATGAAAAGCAGTATTTCTAATGATGCAATGGAAACTTGTTTGACTGTAAACAGGGAATCTCTTTATTTGGCATTCCTCAAGGGAATGCGGCAGGTGTCGTTACTTGTGTTTCTTCAAATGGTGTCTTCAGGAGGAAGTAAAAAATAAATAAAGAGGAAATATTCAACATATTGTAACAGTAGTGAAGAATTAAGCTGGGCACTGTGAATAATTGTGGAGGCAACTGTGAAGAGGCAACGGTCCATTGATATTGAAAATCTGTATTGGAAATTGCTGCATGATTTTTATACCTGATGGGCGAAAAATGGAAAATACACAGGAACAAAATAGAAGACAGTTTGACCAGTGAGGGGTGTGGAGGAAGGCAAAAGTAAATAAGCGCATGTTTATTGCTAGGTACTATGACACTAGTTCTGTCTGCTCGCAAAAAAGTTGGGCCCCTGCACTGTTGACTCCTGAAAGGTGGGCACTGGCACAATTTGAATTGGAAATATGTTATCCTCGAACTCTCTCCCATTTGCTTCCATTTGCTCCTAAAAATGTGTACTTTAGCCATGATGCAAGAAACTCCTCAAATGTTAGTTACCCTCAGTGTTCTCCCAGTAGGGTCCCTGCAATGTTTGCTCCTGCAGGTTGGGCCTCTGTGCACTCAGCTAGTTAATGCTGAGGCGCTTACATGATTTGCTAGTAAAACATTGGGCCATAGGACAGTCCACTCTTAAATATTTGGGCCTTGGTGTCGATTACTCATAAAGTTTTGCTTCAAAGATATTCACTCTGTAAAGATAGATTTTATTCTTTGGAGTTCTCTGGTTGGACAGTTCCTGTAGTTTATTAATGCATTTCTACCACTGGATATAAGTAATTATAGCCTGCAGTCTAGGAGAGAGCATTGCCAGTTCTAGCGATTTAAGATCAGTTTGGACGGGTGTGTATCTGCAGTTTGTTAAAATCCCTGACTGACATGAATGTGTGAAGACTTGCCACAGCCAAAGTTAGGGCCTTGTAATGGCATGGATGGATGTCGGGGTGGGAGTGTTAACCTGTGAGAAATCGCCTTTCTTGGCTTGCCTTTAAGTTGTTTATTTTAAAAATTATCAATGAGGTAGTAAGCAGATATTTATCCAGAGTTAAATATGCACCTTCTGCATAAGAAAGGGTTTTCATTAGTGTTTTTATATACTTGAAAGCAATCTTAGTCATTCTTCCTGTGAGACATTTAGGGGTAGTAAGCACTATATAAATGCAATTACAATTATGAATACTTAACTTGAGGTCAGATTAACTGCTATGAAATGTTATGTTGAGTCATTTCAATGTTATAGCACTTTAGCTTTCGTGAAGTGCCGTGCAGGGTTTGTTTGCCTTGTGCGGGGCCTGTTGTGGGTTGTCATTTTGCGATTGGCCACTGGCGCAGTCTGTTATTCCGTCTGCCCCTCATAATGTGGTAGTTTTGAAATCACGAACACAGCCACATTGGGAACTCTGTGAGTCTGAGCCCCCTTGAGTTTAGTTAATCACCAGAATGCATATGAGGTATTTTCGATAGCCATGGCAACCAAAACATCCATATATATCACAACAAAGAGGATGTAGAACAGTACTGGTGTAGAAAGGATATTACTTGGGAAATGACTTGTAGAGGGTTTTTTTACTAAAGAGAATTTAGTTACAGAATATGATAGAGTAAATGACATTTGAAATGAGTTGTAACTATAAAATTATGGTTTTTAACTAAGTGAAACTGTTAATTCTGTGATAGAGGTGTGTGTTAATGGAAAGCACGATAGGGAAGAAGCTACTAATCAAAATGATTCAGACAGCTTTAAAGCAGTATTGAATGTGATGAGATGGAAATTGTTTAATGCGAGATGTAGAGTTTGTAATTTGAATGCTGCTTTTGTTACATAATTGATAAAAAAAAATGAATTAATAGATTTCAGTTTTTTCAAAGCATACCCACTTCTGAATGTTATATTTTGAGAGATTCTTTTCCATCTGCACAACTAAATAGACACATTTGCAAGGTTGCAAACATCAATATTTTCATGCAAATGAGCAGAGCTGAAAGGATGGTCAGTTAAAATGGCAGAGCATCTGTAATTCACAGAAGGCTGCATGCCTTCAGGCTGCATTCGTGCCTCCTTTCACTTAATGATATTTCAAGGTTAGCACAAATTACGAACCCTGGGCGAACATTAGTCGAATATACTTTAGCATGTCTGCTTACATTTCTAGATCTATATGCACACAATTGAGATTTTGACACTAAGGCTGGTGAGGTGACTGCAGAACAGTGATGTAATTAAACCTAAAGGGGCCCCATGGAAGGTGCATTAAGCATGCCAGTGCCCCCCAGGATATTCCAGTTATTTTCAACTGTCTTATTCACCCTCTGAGTCTGTATACAGGAGTGTAGGTTTCAATTGTGCAGCAGGTGCAGGTCCACCATGTCCCAGGAGAAGTGCCACAGAGTACTACTCTGTGACTGCCTATATCATTTCATATGCTTCCACCACACACCCCAACGTCAATGTACATGAAACCTTTAAGAATGCATTTCACCCTATATTACTGAGAAACCTACACACCGCAGTCCCTTCTGACTTAACTGTGGTCTGAGTTTCAAAAAATGAACACTAACCAATATGATATTCAATTCTATGTGGAAAAAGTAGGCATTTTACTCTGTTGGGCCATCTTGAATGCCACTTTATCTCACGTAGGCACTAGCTCAGTAGACAGATCCAACCTATTTATGCAACATTATTAAAATTAATTGTGGTTTATTGCAATTTAGAATGGTTTATTCATGAGGCCTTGGAACTGATGATAGTTTGAGGGGAGGCAGTGGCCTGTTTCTGTTTAGCACAGTGGCTTCCGAAAGTCTTGAAAATGCACCATTTGCCCACTCATTTTTCAAAATGTTCTCGGGGGGAGAACCCCCCCCGAACCCTCCTTAGGTGGTTCGGGCTCGCTCGCTACGCTCGCTCGCCGCGGTGTGCTCCACCACTAATTTTACACCCCTACCACTTTCAAATGTCACTAGCCGCCACTGCTGCTACCTAGTGGATTTCAAAGTTTCAAACTAGCAGATTTCCAAAGATATCAGCAACAACAATATTACTGTAAGTTGAATTAATTGAGCAGAACTGCATAAAGTCACTAGTCTTCAACATCGTATTGATATTGCTGTTGCATTGTGGTAATAGTAGGATTTTACCCTGGTCACATGTTCACTAGGATTTAAGGAGGCAGCTAACTGTACTACGTAATTGCTCACCTGTAATCAAGTCTATTTTATTAGCCGAAACGCGTAAGGAAAGGACACGCTGCCAGCATTGGACAATAAAATGCCAGAATGCCATTGAGTTGGGCTTCGTTATGTTCTTTGCTGCTGGGGAATGTTATGCGTGGAAAATGTCCCAAAAATGCATACGTGATAAACGCATACATTATATAATGCTAATTAAATTAATATTCAGGTATTTAAAAAAAATACCACAGTGTCAACAGCTTCCTGAATGTCGCCAAAACAGTCCCCCAGAAACGTCCTGCAATATGAATATTTTCAATGCCCAGGCTGCGCATCACACGCACCACCATTAGCTGCGATGGCATCATGACCACAGAGCGGATCGACAGTCCTCATTCTCTTCAAAACCACCACAATTATTTATGCTGCCAATATTTGTACAATCGTTTAGTACCACGGGGCAGATTTACAAGCCCCTTGCGCCACTTTTGCATCACTTTTCCCATGTTAAAAGTGAGGCAAAAGTGGCGCAAGGGGCTTGTAAAACTGCCCCCACATTTTTTGACATAGAAACTTCTTCCTGGTTGTAAAAAATATTTTATGGTAATTTCACCAATATAAATCAAGGAAAGTTGTTTTTCTTTTTTTGAAGTGGGACAGCTGTGTTAAATTACTGCCATGTGTTTCCACTATTGCGCGTTTTACATCTTCATTGGAAATAAAACAAAAGACGCAGGGGGAAAAACAACAAAAGGGAAGTACTTTTTTAAATTAATTTTCCTCTTTGAAACAGAAATTATAGGAATTGCGGGGTAAAAACTTACATTGTAGTGACATGCGCCCAAAAAGTAATTGCGATGTAATTGTAGCTCGTACTAAAAACTTCGTGGAAAAGGCTGTTTCCCTTCCCTCAGCAATGCATGTTGGGCATAATAGTGAAACCAAAAAAACAGAAAAGTGTAGTACAAGTTTTTGCACCTGGCACTGGTCCTGGCGGAGAGGCATATAGCCATAGGCTGGTTGGGGACTAGAAGTCCTGTTGCGTCTCTTTGGGCCAGGGACACAACTGAATGGGCACTGGTGGAGGAGGCACACATTTAGGATGTCCCAGAGGGATGACCAGGTAACAGAGGATTTATTTATTTGGGCGGACACTCTGGGGGGGCATATTTATCAATTTCTCATGCAACGCAGGAAGCCACCTTGCTGTGCTGCATGATGGGGAACGGGCAGGAATGGCCATATTTAAAATAATACGGCACATTCCTGGCTTTTCCCAGCGCTGATGCACAATTTGCTGCCTAGCACTAGCGCAGGCACCCTTGCGCCATGGTGCAAGGGTGCCTGCGTTGTAAGGAGGATTGTTTTTGTGTTGGAAGGGACACCTGCATGCACAAAAACAATCCCCTGCGGCATTCTCCTCTTTCTGTTTTTAAGTTCAAAATATTTTATTTAATTTTGTTCATAAACAACTAATAAAGACATTACATAAAATGTTATTATTTAACAACAAAATACCTATTAACAATTCGCAAATTGACCAAAAATTATTTCAAAAATTACAATAGGTACTGAGACATTACATATTGAAAAGATACATAAAAGGGGGAAGGAAGGAAAGGAGGGGAGGGGACAAATATAACAACTAATGCATAAGATTTACACAGAGCTACTATATTTTATCATACATACAACCTTTTTGAGTTAAAAACAAAATTGGAGATATAAATACAACCTTAAGAGGATAAATATACATCAACAGGTAACCAAAAAGATTGATAAGCGAGCAAATTATGTGAAATCCCATTCATGGATAATTGAGCACCTCTTCTAGTAAAGATAACCCACGACCACCAAGCATTAACAGATAATATAGAAACATCTTTCCAGCAAAAAGTGATGGATTTTATAGCTGCTGAGATTAGGAAATTTAAAAGTTTACTTTCTAAATCATGTAAGTTTTGTAAAATAATAGCAGATTTACATATTATTAATTGATAGGAAACATCAACATGGAGTTTAAAAATCTTTTTTATAATAACCCAAACTTCAGACCAAAATTTAAAAACCAGAGGACAGTCAAAAAGCATATGTTTTAACGTACCAGGATGTAATTTACAATGCCAACAATCTGCAGAAGGAAGAAGTTTAGCCTTAAATAAACGTGATGGAGTCCATAAACAATTGTATAGGATTTATGAATTGGTTTGGTATATTGAAACAGGTAGCCAACCAGATAAGCTACCAAGCCAAATATCCTTCCATGTGTCAATAGATAAAGAAAGCGAAAGTTCATTGTTCCAAAAAGATGAAATCATCTCTAAATTGCTACCTAGAGTATCTGATAATTTTTTATATAGAATGGAAACCCCATGAGACGATCTAGAGACTGTTTGAATGTAAATTGATAAATCTGCTGTAACATCGGACGAAATAGCATTGGGAAAGGAGTCTAAGATTGAATTGCACAAATATTGATACTTAATAAGGTCAGATTTAAGTAGACCAAATCTTGCTTGCAACGTTTCAAAGGCAATAAAGGTATTATTGGAATAAACATCTTTAAGATAAAAAATACCAGCTCTAATCCATGAAAACCAAAAACTAATATTCTTGTTTAATTTAATAACATTACTATACCACAGTGATAACTCATCAGTATTATTCATTGGAAAAAGAAAAATTAAGTCAAGATCATTAAATAACATTTTAGTAGATTTAATAATAACTGATTTATGAAAAAATGTGGTATTATTATGCATAGACAATAAAGTAGGTAATGGAAATGGACTTACTATAGATTTCTCAATAGATAGCCATGCAGGAGGAATATTTAAAAAGGAGTGGTTAAACCATAATGAACTTTGTTTTAAAATAAAAGCTTTATGATAAAGAAAGAAATCTGGGATACCAAAACCAGCATTACGTTTAGGCATTTTTAACTTTTTATAACTAATACGAGGAGATTTGTTGATCCATAAAAACTTTGACAAAAATGTATCAACCTCTTTATAAAACTTTAATGGAAATTGAGTAGGGATCATGGCCAGGGTATAAAAGATTTTGAGAGCAATAGTCATTTTGATAGATTCCATTCTGCCCCACCATGAAAGATGTAATGACGCCCATTTAGACGTTTTATTTTTAATGTAATTTAGGATGAATTCACAGTTTAAATTTATTGTTGATTTTATGGATGAAGAAAATAAAATTCCAAGATATTTTAACTTATTCTTTTGCCAAATAATTTCACGCATGGGAAGCATATCATGAGTGCAATAAACATTAAGGGGAAAGAATTCAGTTTTGTTGGTATATAAAGTGTAGCCCGAGACTGTAGAGTATTTTGTTATAATATCCATTAATGAGGGGAACGAAGATATAGGGTCACTGACAAATAAAAGCACATCATCCGCATAAGCAAGAGTTTTAACAATAACATCCTTAATATTAATTCCTTTAATATTGTCACATTTTCTTATAGAGGTAAGAAAAGGTTCAATGCCAATTAAAAATAAAAGAGGGGAAAGAGGACATCCTTGCCTTGTACCTCTAAAAAGCGAAAATTGATTTGAGACTTGTCCATTAATAAATAAACGAGCAGTAGGGGCGAAATATAGAGCTGAAATCATGCGTATAAAAGTATCTCCAAAATTAAATGAGGACAACGTATGAAATAAAAATTGCCAATGGATTTTATCGAATGCTTTCTCAGCATCTAAGGCTAAAATTCCAGATGGCAACGTTAAAGTAGGACTTTGTTCAATAATATGTAGCAAAGTTCTTGTATTATGAGCAGAATATCTATTCTTCATAAAACCAGATTGATCCGGGTGTATAATAGAATCTAATATGGGGCCCAATCTAGTAGCAAGTATTTTAGCATATAATTTGGGCGATAATTAGACACAAGAGTGGGATCCTTATCTGGTTTTGGAAGTACTATAATTAACGCTTCTGTAAAAGAACCAGAGGTAGTTCCTGTGGATCCGAAAAACATAAATAGTTGGTGTAAAAAAGGTAAAAGGTATGACTGAAATTCTTTGTAAAATTCTGCTGGAATCCCATCAGGACCAGGAGATTTGTTCTTTTTAAGGGATTTTATAGCTGTTAAGATTTCATCTTTGGTAATAGGTGCATCAAGTCCAATTTTATCTGATTGTGGAATCTTGGGTAACTCACAGGAATTTAAAAAGGAGTCGATTAAAGAAGCATCCTGAAAATCAGGTTTATTATATAATTTAGAATAGAAATTCAAAAATTCATTAACGATTTCATTGTGAGAGAGAGCAATTTTACCATGGGCACCATGAATTGAATTGATTTGAGATTTATCCTTTTTTATACGTAAATAATTAGCTAATAGCCTTCCAGATCTATTGGTATTAAAACTAAATCTGGCTTTAGCATTAGAGATTTGAATACCTGCTCTTTTACTTAGGATTGAATTAAATTCATAACGCAATTTTTGTAGTTTAAATTTATATTGAGGATTGTTGGATGTAATAAAAAGTCGCTCAACTTTTGCAATCTGTTTTTGAAGATTTTTAGCATTTGCATGAAAGGTTTTATTTTCGTGGGCCATAATAGATATAGTTACACCTCTAATATAAGCTTTAAAAGCATCCCATCTATTAATCATAGAAGTAGAACCTTCAGGGTTGAGTATAAAATATTCTTGAATGGCGGATAAAAGTTTAGGCTTGTTAAACTCATTTAAAATTATACCCTTGTTCATACGCCATCTAGATTGTTTATTAAAAGATGAATCTAAATTCAAAACCAAAGAAATCATAGCATGATCTGAGATGTCAATGTTACCAATAGCAGGAGCAGTTATTGAACCAATTAGATGCCTAGAAACCAATAAACAATCAATTCTAGAGTAGGAATTGTGAGGATTTGAGAAGAATGTGAAACATTTTTCTGTAGGAAAATGTAATTTCCAAATATCAACTAACTTAGTGGCTTGAATAAATGATTTGAAAGCAAAATAAACTTTAGAAGGGTGAAACTTAGTAAGAGATAATCTATCCAATAAAGGGTCCGAGATAACATTAAAATCACCTCCAACAATTAAAGGGGCATTACCGACCTTTAGAACCTCGGTTGTAAGATTTGTCCAAAAACTGGGTCATCTGCAGTAGGACCATAAACATTTAATAAAAATAGAACTGAGTCATGAACTTTAATTTTAACTAGAATGTATCTACCATCCTTATCAGAAATTTTTCTCAAAATTTGACAGTGAAGTTTTTTTGCAAATAAAATAGCTACACCATTTTTTTTACCATTAGCAGGGGAAGAAGCAATCACATCCACCCATTTCTTCTTCATATAATCTAGAATTTTATCATCTATATGAGTTTCTTGCATAAAACAAACATCCGCTTTGCAACTACTTAGATAATCTAAAAATTTTGTACGTTTAACTGGATGGTGCAATCCTTTAACATTTAATGAAACTATTTTAAAATTATGTGTATTAGCCATAATAGAAGAAAGGAGAAAAGGAGATCAAAAAGAGGAAGATAAAGAAGATCAAGAGAATGAGGAAAAGGTAGCTCCAAATAGGGAAAAGGGAAAGGAAAAAAAGAAACAGGATGGAAAAAACGACAAACAAAAGACATAAATGTGAAATGTGAAACGCACACACGCTTTACAAGCATGACCGAAACCGCTGGAGCCCTTCACAAAAAGATTTCAGTACTGTGTCAGAAAGGACATAACTGATAAAAATCAAAACTGATAAAAGTCAAGCAGCAGAGTCATTAGTATCCATTGAGAGCTGTGATTGCTGAACCAAAAAATGTCTCAAATCTTCTGGACGTTGAAAAGATTTCGAGAAGTTATCCTTCCAAATACGCATCGTCGACGGATCAAAAAGACCATATTTGTAGCCTAGACTTCGTAGTTGAGGACAAAGAGCAGTGAATTCTTTGCGAATTGAGACAGTTTCTTTGGCGAAATCCTGATGAATAAATATTTTATTTCCATTTACCATCAATGAAGGAATTTCTCTAGCTGCTTTTCTGATTAAAACCAAATGGTGATGTCGAAGAACTTTAAAGATCATTTGTCGCGGTTTTGTGTGCAGAGGGTTCCTATGTGAGGGAATCCTGTGAGCCTTATCAATTTCAAACGTTTCTGAGAATTTAATTTGCAAAAGACCAGGCAATAAATTCTCCAAATATAATCTACAGTTATTTCCCTCAACATCTTCAGGCAAATTAAATATGCGTAAATTATATTGTCTGTTACGGTTTTCCATGTCCAATAATGCTGAGCACATAGGTGAAATTTTTTCCACAAGTGGAGAAAAAGTGTCAATTTTGGCCTTATTATCCTGTATTTTGATGGAATTATCATTGACAGGCTGGCCATTTCTTTGCGTACATGTTTAACTTCAGAAGCAATAGTGTCTGTATTGACACGAAGTGCCTGAATTTCCTACAATATTAAAGATAGTGTGGGTTCAGAAGACTCCACTACTTTAGATTTAGCAGGAGGCGGAGAAATTTGCTGCCTCCTTTTATTATTAATTGCACTTTTATTTTCCATTTTGAGTAAAAAGAGATAAAATGAGACTTGCAGCAGCCAAATAGTGTATAAAAAGTGAAAGCTGTGGAAATAACCTGGAAATGACTGGTGCAGCAGCTAAAATGGGTAGGGGGAGTGGCTAGGCCCAAGCCAGGCCCTTTCCTGAAAGTTCACTCCGCCCCTTGACAGAAAGCCTGGCTGTACCTGAAAGCAGTGCAAGGAGCAGGAACCAGGCAATGAAAAAACCCACTTCCGCTGCGCAGAATCGTCTGAAAAGCTCCACAGCAAAGGTAAGTTGTTTAAAGATGTAGCATCCTCCACCAGAATGCCCTTTCTGACAGGAATTCGTAGTTTAATCCAAAAAAACGGGCTGAAATAGCGTGAAGTCTCTCACGCGGCGTCCATTTTGAATCGCGCGCTCGCGAGTCTCGCATTCTCCTCTTTCTATGTGTGCTGCAGAATGAGAAGGAGTGGTTGCTGCATTCTAAAGTGTTCATGATGGTTTGGCCGGACGTCTTGGCCTGGCCAAACCGTCATGCGCACTTTGCATGTTCTCCACCCAGGCTGCATTACAGCCTGGGTGGAGAACATGCCCAGGCTTCTATTCCCGAACCGCGGCGCTCAGACCAATCACAATGCTGCATTGCAGCGTTGTGGTTGGGTCAGGGGGTCCTGGGTGCTTCCGGCTAGAGCGGAGGGACGACGTGGGAGAGACTGAAGAGTGACGTGGCGATCAGGTAAGTGAATTTTTTTTTTTTAAACCTCCCACCCCTATTCCCCGCCCTGCCACCCCCGTACCGTACAGGCCGCCACTGTCTACACAGGGCAGGTGGAAATATACTATATCTACTGTATAAGATCTACTCACAACAGGACAGAGCGAAAGCTATCCTTTCAAATTGTTTGAGAGAAGAAATTGGGGCTCCAACTGGACGAGGAGGAGGAGTGGGAGGGTATTCACTGCTTCCCTCCCTGCGCAGCTCCGCCTGGTAGCTGCTGCCCCTTACAGGTCCCCTGACCCTTGCTGGTTGGTGCTCGAGGCCCTCCTCCACCCACAGGCTCCCGCCTGTGCCTCATCCCTGGTGGGCTAGTGGGTAGCATCTTTTTGCTCTTCTACTGGTCTGCCTTCTGTCCTTGTTCTTTCTGCCTCTTTTTCCCCTTTGCCTTCTTTGCACTCTCTTTTACCGTTTTACTCTTTTTCCCCCTTTTTGCTTTCTTTTTTCACTTTTTTATCCTCTTTTGCGCCGTGCCCCTGCCGCTGCTCGACCCCCGTGGCCCCACCCCCTTCCAGCTCCGCATTTTCCCTCTACCCGCTTGTCCAGCCCTCCCCCTCACGCTACTTAATGGTGGCCGCTGCGCAAAGAAAGGAGCAATTTCACTGACTTTGTCAGTGAACTGCTTCCCTCCCTGCGCAGCTCTGCCTGGTAGCTGCTGCCGCTTGCAGGCCCACTGACCCTTGCTGGTTGGTGTTCGAGGCCCTCCTCCACCCGCATATATTTTTCAAAACAAGGGAACCCCACAGTTGGAGAACCTGGAGTATATAAAGTATGTTTTGCAAACAGTGGTTCAATCGAACCAGTGGTCCTGTATAAGTTCCTTTTTCGTGAAAGGAAAAGCAATTGATAATGGGTATCGTACGTTTTAAATCAGGACTCTGTAATATACAATGTGAGGAAAATGCAACAGTTAAAAATTAAAACAACCTCCAAACAGTTTAGTGCTTATTGCAATTAATTTATTCATTGCAGTATGAATGAATGAAATTAAATTTCTATAGCGCGTTACTACCCTGAGGCCTCGTAGCGCTTAGGACAGGGCAGACAGTGTCATGACAGGTTAGTAAGTGGTACCAAAGAGATAGGTCTTAAGGAGTTTACGGAAGGACTGCATGTTGGATTCCCTGCGAAGAGTAGAAGGAAGAGAATTCCAAAGATTAGCAGCATTGAGCGAAAAGGAGCGACCGCCCCATCTGGATCTACGTACTTTCCTTGTAGTAGCAAGGAAAGCGGAGCTGGAACGAAGACTCCTTGGAGGTTGGTAAGGAGTGACGAGGGGGTGGATGATGGCAGGGCCGGTCTTCCAGATGGCTTTGTGAGCCAGACACATAGCCTTAATTTGTATTCGGGACTTGATTGGGAGCCAATGAAGTTTCCTTATTGCGGGTTTTGCTGATTGTCTCCGAGGAATCTGGAGAAGTAAACGAGCCGCGCAGTTCTGGATCACTTGTAATTTTTGAGTGGTAGCCTGGGGGGCGCCCAATTACAAGGCGTTCCCATAGTCCAGGCGGGACAAAATGAGGGCTTGCACCATAATCCTTCGCGCCTGGAAAGGGAGCAAAGGGAGAATTTTCCTTAACATCCTCATCAGGCCGAAACATGTAGCTGAGAGCATAGTGGCTTGATGATTAAAATTTAAGGAGCTATCAAGCCACATGCCTAAGCTCTTAATCTGGTGCTTTGGGGCAGGCATAGTGCCGAGACAAATGGGCCATGAGAATGCCGGGGAAGGTGATGGAGCTTTGCCCAGGAACATCAATTCCGTTTTGTCCCCGTTTAACTTAAGGTGAGATAGGTCCATCCATTCGGCTACCACCTCTAGGCAATTGCCCAGGGCGCAGGATGAACCCTCCGGGTGGTTTAGTGCCACAACCAGTTGGGTATCATCTGCGTAGGTAATAATTTTTATGCCGAATGGACGTACTATCTCTGCCAAAGTCGCCATGTAAGTATTAAAGAGCGTGGGGCTCAGGGAGGAACCCTGGGGAACCCCACAGCTAAGAGGCCATCGATTTGATGCAAAGGTACCCTCGAAAACCTGAAAAAAACGGTCCTTTAAGAAGGACTGGATCCATGTGAGAGCCCGGTGTGTTACTCCAAGATTTTTTAATCGCTCCAGCAAGATGTTATGATCAACAGAGATTTTCAATGTCAATATATTCTTTTTTTGTTTTTCAAATATGATCCAGTGCTCACGGGTAAGTGAAAAAAGGTGCTCTAGTGAGTGAAAGAAAAGTAAAAACATGCACCTCTTGAAAAGCATAACATTAAACTCCTATAAATGAATTTATATAGTAAAACCAGGAGTTAAATATAGTTATGAGGTCGACGGCGTTTCGATCTCAGACATTTGAGATCATCTTCAGGACAGGTGTGTGAGCACCTGACATCACTGGAAAAGAAGAGAAAGAGGAGGTTGTAAGGCCAGAGCAATTAATGGCCTAATATAGTTATGAGTCGTAGTCCCCCTTCATTCTTGTGTATTTTCTCTGCTCTCCCTCCCTCAGCAGTCTCCAGCCTGCCTGCCTCACAGCTGTGCTGATAGTTTATAATGCCCTATCAGTGTCCCTGCCTCGCCTGCTGCTGCAATTAACTGTAGTTGGATCATGTGTGCTGAGCGGCATGCTTCATTTTCACCCTCTCACACACGCAGCTGAGAGACCTTTATTTTGATCGCTTGTTAGATTAGCAAGGCGTGAGCTGCTGCCCTGGGCAAGAGGGAGAAGGCTGGCCGAGTCGTCCTGACAGGCACTGAAACACAAGCCAGTCCCTTCCAAACCACAGCTTTGTCAACACCGGAGCCAGAATATTTTCTAGGCACATGGGGGTGATAACAACAGGCGCTGCATCGAAATGAGCGAACACTGCAGACGCACAAGTTCAGCCTCATTAATTCACCCTCTACTCATCTAACCATATCTGCGTTCAGTGGAGACTCCAAACCCATACGGAGGCTGGCCTCTTCGGGAAGCAGGATAAGATCACCAAGTGTTGGTATCGGCATGTAACTGGCGAGAAGTAGAAGGTGGCAATGCACTACGCAAGGCCTCCTAGGCAGCCAAGAATACACGTCTGAAACCTCCGAATCATGAAGGGCAGCGAAAGTTCAGCAGTTAGTGCGAAGTCTACCATGATTTGGGTTTCTAGGTGCTGCTGGAGACGGGGTGGGCTGGCTCGATTGCCTCCTGCTGTCCCTATTTTGGAACCTTTTTCTGGGGCTCTAGGCGAATCGAAGATAAACAAACGTATATATGCTTTTCACACCCTCAACTCAACTCCCACAAATGACAAATTCATACAGCTACACAGTCAGCATAATGAGACTTCTGCTATTGTTTTCTCATTTCAGAAGGCGCTCACAATGGTCGAGCATTTGGAAGCAGCAACGTGATGGCAAAATACAAAATACACAATCCAGGATATAGTACAGTTTATCCAGGGTAGCGAAAGAAAAAGTAGTGTTTATGAGTTTAATTGCTGATGGAAAGAAAACCTGGGTTCTTCCTTTTACCTGCTTAAACTCTACCCTGACATGGTCCCGGATAACTTCAAACTAGCAGCAATAAACCCAAGGGGCCATATTATCAAGAACGGCGATAAGGGGCTTGATAACATGCCCTATAGAATCCCAATAGAAGCCCAGGTTTGATGTCCTTCACACCAGAACCTGGGCTTCTATTGGAATTCTATAGGGCATATTATCAAGCCCCATATCGCCGCTTTAGCGGCAGTTTCCTGCCGCTAAAGCGGCGATAATGTTATTGCCGTTCTTGATAATATGGCCCTTCGTCTCTTCATCCGGTGGCCCCGTCTTCAGGGTTTTTACGCCCTTTACTTCCAGAGACAGAGCCTGCAAGTTAGGGCCGGATTCCTGCATAGGGTTCATGGAGGCGGGAAAAACAAACCTCCACTCGTGAGCTGAACGTTGCTGCAGTTTGAAAAGACAAACCCCACTGGATGCGCTCTGCTGAACACACACAATGTGGAAAGATGTTTTTCTGCTGCCTATGTCCAAAACAGAGTTGAAATTACTCGTGTGTCACACTTAATATCTGTAATCCGAGCGCACACACAGTGGGAAGGCCGTTCTCTTTGTTTTGTAATCCATGTAATGCGTCACTTGACCCTTCGCCCATCTCCCTCTTTACAGCCTCAGAAGTATCAGGGAGTCAGTTATACTGACAAAGATTGTCTCCTGCCTTCCCTTACACATAAAAACCTAGAGGGATATTACCAAGGAATTGCGATAATTATCGCAAAGCGCGCTTAGCGCTGTTTTTTTAATCGCCGGCTATCGCTGGATTTTATTGCGGAGATAACGCGTTATTATCAACGCTTATCTCCAAGGCGATAAAAAATCCAGCGATAGCGGCAAAACCCAGCAATAGCGCGAGAAATCGAGCGATAAATTCAACGCGCTAATGAAAAGCTTGCTAATAGGCAGGTGAGGACTTAACCTTACAGTCCACCTCCCATTGACTAGAATGGTTAAGTCAGGTTTTTAGCAGGTGTTATATTCTAGCGATATTCGCGGTTAGCGCGAGTTTTTTTATCGCTTCGCGGGCATTGCTAATAGGGGGAAGTTGTGTTTGCGACTGTTTTCAGTCGCTTTTAGTTGGGAACGCCTACTTTGCATGTCATTAGCGATATATATCATTGACATGCAAAGAGGCACCAAAACGGTCGCTTTCGCCATAAAGCTGTCGCTAACAGCTGTTAGCGACAGCTTGCTAATTGGGCAATAGAAATATCGCCGCTTTAGCGGCAAAAAGTGCCGCTAAAGCGGCGATAAAGCCCTTGCTAATATGCCCCCTAATTTTTCAGGAAACATATTTGACATATTATATACATAGCGCTTCAGACTGAACTAACACAATTTGCCCGGTACTACTTTAGGTTTTGAAACAATTGGACAAAAAACATACTTGTTGCCTGATAAAAGGGAGAGAGAAGGAGATAGTCATCCCGTCGTTCAACTGCACATTGTGCAACTGGGAAACGTGGGTTCAAATCCTGGCTTGCCCACTCATCCAAATTGCGTGAACCTAGGCAACTCACTTTACTTGACTGTGCATCATTTGAATTGTCATATCGGAGACCACTTTGAAGAAATTCAGGTCAGAATGTATGCAATCTGAACATTTCACTTACGCTCGTTTATTGATAGTAACGTTTACTACATACAGCAGTAGCAGGCATAAATGCACATGACAAATTAAGATCCCTTGGTTCACTCACGCAGTGTTGTCACAACATCGGGGGCGAGCAAAAGAAAGTACATTTTTTTAAAATTTGACTTTTAACAAATGTTAAACCTGTCTAATGTCCTGAAGTGAAACAAAAGGTTTCAAGAAATAACCTGTTTTTAATCTGAAAGTCTGGAGCACATTCTTAAATGACGTTTGCTGACTCATTTACTTGCAGAGTTTTTGAATGGCTCAGTTTGGGCATTGGAGTATTCAAGCCAAAAAGCAGGGAAACGCCCCCACTGTCTTAGCATGTGCATACAATTCCACACCTTAAGGGTTTGAAGATGCCGATCGTATGTTCAGCAACAACAGATTTTTTAGATCTTGCCTAGATGGCGGACGCAGGGTCTCCGAGAGACATTTGTTTACATACAGTGGGCGTACAGCCCGCCCAGTGCTTACCATTAGTTGGCTTCTTTGGAAATCTCATTTGCCTGCTTCTATATAGCGAGTGCTTGCTCCCATAGAGCAGGGCCAAAGTACTTGTGTCCTTCTTCTGCTTCTGTTATGGGAGCCACTACTTTTGATGGAGCGCTGATAGCACTCTATTTTGTATGAGTGCACTATACTCATGGTTTAAATGCACTCTCATGTATTCGTATTGTTTGCAGTGTTTTACGACTATTAAGAAACATTTATTTAAATCATTTGATGTTGAAAACTAGTGAACGCATTTAAGTAGAACTTTGTCTGTATTACGATTCCTTCATGCATAATGTGCAGGACGATATTATTTCTATACACCGTAATTGTAGTTAGTTTAAGTTGCCTGAATTATAGGCCCAAAGTCAAAGTTTTGATTCTCCTTGCTCTTGAGAAATAAATAATTAAATGTTGACCAGTTAAGGAGAGACCCGGAATGTCTTTGAAGATGGCTGGGAAGCGAGAAGGGAGGATGCCTTGGGTATCTGGTCTGTCTGGAAGCCAAGGCCACTGAAAAGAAGATATCATTAATTAAATTTGTTGAGATACAAAGGGACCCCCTGCAAAGCACAATAAGTCCTAGGACAGGGAAAATGCAAGTAGAAGCAAAAAACCTAGGCAATTAGCTGGTCAAAAAGGGACCTAAAACAGGCTCATTGATATATGTATAGACTCAGTGCACTAAACATTCAATTTAAAATCTTCATTTTTTATTTTTATAAATTCATAATAAAAACAATTTAATCCAACACATTGGAACGTACTATGTATAGTGACATAATCACAAAATTATAAAATACATTAATACAAACAGTTGTAACTTAAATCAATATACAGAACACAAACATAAAACACAAAAACAAATAAACATAAAATAAGTCTTTCTTATTTAAGATATAGTGGCTGGATGTTAGACAAGTTGTATATTTGTCTGGACAAGTTGTAAATTTGTCTACGCGCGTTTCGGCTTTTGAGCGCCTTCTTCAGGACAGCCACAACAAAGACCTAATTACATATGCTAAAGGGACCAAAATGGATGTATGGACCCAAGGTAAATTAATTACCTAATTGAGTATGTTACAGGGACCAAAATGGATATTTGGACACGAGGTAAATAAATTACTAGAGGTTAAATGGAAGGTCATAAGATTTTAGAAGGTGAAAGTATCTTCAGATAGGAAGGTATTGATACTAACACCAGAAATGATGTATCGATCTCATGAGAATAAAGAGAGTCGCCAGGCAAACCAATCAGAACTTTCCAGATAAACGGTATGTAATTGTTGCCAGTTAAAGAGGTTCTATTTCACAGAAAACTGGAGGGCAATCGCGATTATATGGAATTATATAGGACCGCGTAATGGTCTCAGTGAAAGAGACCAAACATTGGTACAAGGATTCTTCTGGTTACGGCATGTTTCCCGGGCTCTGAGTCTATACATATATCAATGAGCCTGTTTTAGGTCCCTTTTGACCAGCTAATTGCCTAGGTTTTTTGCTTCTACTTTTATTAATTAAATTTGTGCCATGAAAGGAAAAAGCTACTGCATAGAGGTGCAATGGAAAGTTTTAAGAAGAATGACGTAATGTGGGTTGAATCCCATCTTTTGTATGATGCGTAGGGACAGCGAGATCAGACTTCTGCTAGCTTTCGGAGGAGAAGGAGCATCTTAGAGCAATCTCCATGGCCGTAAGCTAAAATGACCCATTTGACGTGAGTACTTCTTAGGAAGTCAACACGTGCTGACGCCATTGGGGAATGATAGAAGAGAGACAGGAAGGGCCCTCATGTAGAGCAGTGTAGGGAAAGATTTTGATTTCTTTCAATGAGTCGAGAACTGAATATCGCATCTATTCTGTGTTGCATTGTGATTTTGGAATTTATAATCATCTGTCTTTTGGGCCGAATTACTTATATTCGTAAACTTGGCTCTGTATTAATATTTCTGTACCTCTATACTTTGCTATTGAGATGTATTTACGTCCAATTGTTTTTGGCCTTATAATAAATATTCAAACTGCACTTTGGAGTTGGTGGTCTTTCCAGGCATGACGATTTTGCTGATATCTGTCTGAGTTGTTTCCTCCCCTCAACCACTTTAGGTAAATAAAAGATCGATCGCTTACGCTATACTTAGTAGGGAACTTAGGAGTACAATTTAGCGTAATCAAATGGTAGCAGAGGATGGTTTACCTCTAAAGTGGTTTATGTCTAAGGTGAGGGTAGTAATCAGGAGTAGGGTCGAAGGTTGAAGAGCCCTGAAGTGCAGCGGAAGAGGGCGGAGACCGGCAGACATTGATGGTGCGGCGGAAACAGTGGTGGCGTGAGTATGAAAGGAATTGTGGTGTTAGATTGCGGTGATGAGTAAGTGGGTGATGTCTTGCGGAGTTGGGATGTATGTTGAGTGAATGTGGTTTTTGGTTTAATGGTCCGAACACGTGCGGAGCAGGAAGTTTTGGTGAGCGGACTCAAGAGAAGTCCAAGATCCCGGGATAGTTTTGTATTGGAATTGTCTGATCAAATGTGGGTGTTGTGAAGCGCTATCAACGATCCACTTGTGTTAGGGAACTTTGTGTGAATGAGGAATAGGTCGCGGTAGGAAGCCTCAGGTACCGGGGGTGGACTATGGCGATTGAGTGACCAACGCAGGTCGGGGGTCACAATGGCTGAATGTTCTTGTGAGAGTGTTCTATCGATCTTTAGTGACAGACAATTACTTGTTTATGTGACTGTAAGTTATTGTAATTGTGTAGGAACAGTTACTTGGTTTAATAACTTTTGGATATACAGTTACTTGTGGTACGAATGTGTGTAAGCGAGTTTGCAGTGACATTGTAAAGGCGGGTGAGCCGCTGCAAGGAGTGAGAAGTGACGTCAGGGTGCGCCGCACTGTGATAGGTTGGTTGGTGTAACGCCGCGCTGGGATTGGTGGAAGTTCGTTTGCAGTGGAACAGCTTAATTTGGGCTTGCAATTGATCGATTTTACAATGAGATGCTTTAGGGTATTGCGAGATTTGTGTAGAGGCGACACAGGGGTAGTGACTCGGGTAGGAGAAGAAGCTCCGCCAGAAGACACACCAGCACATTACATGGCAACGAATGTAGGACTTCATACTATAGTGTGGCTGCAGAATTGGCATAAAATTACAGAGAAAGAGGGTGAATTGGCTTTCCCTCGTTATGGGTCTTTTCGTATGGAAGTGCTGACCCAGCTGAGGGGGTGATGAATGCACTGAAACCTCCCCCTAGACCCATACAATTTGAGGCATTAGATGCATGGATGAGAGCTGCTCTAGCAAAAAGGAGAGAGGCTTCACAAGGAAGAATGAGGAAAGCAATGAAGGCATATCAGGATGCTAGATGGGATGCCCAGTTGAAAAGATGGAGAGTAGACACCATAGAGGGAGAACGCTTGTACCCATTTCTTATGTTAGAAGAGGGGGCTGCAGGGAAAAAGACGACAGAGGAGGACAGTGATACAGATGACAGCTTCCTCAATAGATTGCTAGCGGAACGTCCTCCACCTTGCGACTCTAGATCAGAGACAGAGAGGTTGCGCCCAGCAGAAGAGCTTTTAGGTGTGGGACAGCTGGGTTCAGCGGAACAATCGGCAGGAGTAAGAGGCAAGATTACAATGGTACACATTCCGGGAGGGTCTGGAGGAATGAGGTATCCAAACCCTGAGCCAGTACAACCTGCAGGAAACATGCAGTTACCAGATGCTTTGTCGGTACCAGTCACAATAGGGCAGGTGGTTCCGATATATACTCCTAGAGAAAGAACCGATGGCAGTCAACAGCAAATAAGTGAAGGGGAAGAGACAATGTCTGGAGGGAGCCTTGCAATGAGTGGGACAGGTTTAAGTCGGATGCCAGTGGAATCTAGTACTCCACTGCCAGCTACAGCTGATCCATCAAGAATGGATAGTGGGGCAGTACGAGGACGGACAGGAGCTCTAGCGAATTCTAGGTCTCACCTTCGAATGTGGGTTCAACCAGTGAGAGAGTCAATGATGCCGAGGGAAGAGACAACCAAGAGACAAGAAGCGCCTAGAGTACTGTTTGAGCCACAGGTTGTTTGTGCAGGTGACCATTGGAGAAGCCGAAGCTGGGAAAGAGATAGACGTCCAGCTTCGAAGATGGAAGAGGGTGCAGTTCCTAAGAGAACCCAAAGTTGTGACAGGGAAAATACACGAAACGAGGAAATTCGGAGAGTGTTAAAAAGTGCAATAAAAGCGCCAATGCTAGATGTGGTACGATTAAAGGCAGAACTAGACGAGGTGATTGAAGGTAATCTACCCTGAACAAAATTGAGACATATGACTCGAGCGAACTACTGTTCGTAGCAAAGGACATGACAAGAAAGGCCAAATGAGCTTATGATGCATTGTTGCTTTAGGCACAAAGGTATGAGGTTGATTTGTCAAAGACCAAGCTGATACAGGGTTCTTGCAGATTAAAGTACACAGATAAGGATTTGGAAAAGAAGCGAACGATTGGATTAAAAGCACAAATTAGAGAACTGGTGATAGGGATGCGGACATGGAAAGAATTAGACAGATGGAAAGAAAGATGGGCCAAAAAGAAAAGCTTCCAGACTGGAATAGGTAATACTCCGCCTCCGGGTGGAGGGACGGGAGCTGCAGGAAATTTCCCCCTCAGGGAGGTACAGAATGGAGGGTATGTACATGTGCCATGGAGCAGGGGTGATTTAGCAGCATTTACGAATGATTTTCCTCGGCTGAGGGAAAAACCTGCTGAGTGGTACAAGCAAATAGATAGGTTTGTAAAGATTTCGAAAGTATTGTGGATTGATTTCAACACCTTGTTTGATATAGTAGTGCAGGCGGATTTGTGGGCGGCATGTAAGATTGCAATTGAGTGGCCTACTACAGAGCCACCTAGAGATTCATTGACTCATGTGATGTAATGAGAAAATACGAGCAAGTGATTACATGGTTGCAGTCGAAGGTAGCTCCTCAGATTGTTGATTGGTTGAAGATTGATCGCACCACTCAAGACTCTAAGGAATCAGTACATGATTCTTATGAAAGATTGTTGTTAGCTTTTAAGCAGCTTAGTGGATTGGATACAATTGAACAGAAAGATATGGGACAATTTGTCTCGAAGTTTGTGTTGGGACTGAAATCTGATATTAGTTTGATGATACAGCAACACTTGATATGTTGGCAGAATAAGTCGGTGGATGAGATTCTGCGTTATGCTAAATATTGCAGCGATCAAATGGAGTTGACACAGAAGAAATTGAAGGACAAGTTGATGTTGGTGCAGTTGAGAAACGCTGATATGACTCAAGGGATTGGAGGAGCGATAGGTAGAGGTAGAGGAGGTGGAAGAGGAATGGGACAACAGATGGTGACCCAACCTGGACAGGGTAGAGGAAGAGGAATGGATCCAGGTGCAAGTGAATGGGTGCCCCAACAGAAAAGGGTCACTGCCTGCCATTATTGTCACAAAATCGGGCATTGGAAGCGCGAGTGTAGATCGAATCCAGCAAATCAGATACAGATGGAAGGAGAGGGACAGCTGTCCGAGTCTGTCAATACTGTGACAAGACCGAGGTCTATGTATGGAGGAGGATATGAGCCGCAAGTGCAAGTACCTCAACCTCCTAGGATACCCATGCATAATCAGTTATACCATCAGATGCCTTATTTTGAAATACAAGACAGATTTGATCAGAATCAGGATTTACAAGAGTGTCAGAGGGGGGTGCACGAGGAATGCACCTTAGATCCGATCCTAGAAGTAGATCAGAGTGGGCCGTTTGTAGATGCAGATGTGAATGGATATCCTGTTACCTTCTTATTAGACACTGGAGCTGCTCGCTCCACGGTGACAACTGAAGTAGTCCCAAATTTAACTCTTTCGGGACAATCGATTCAAGTAGTGGGGGTTAGTAATCAGAAAATGACTAATCCATTGACAAACAAATTACCCGTGAGAATAGGACCATTTCGGGATAAGCACCAATTTGTAGTGTGCAATTCAAGTCCGGTCTGTCTTTTGGGACGAGACCTTCTATGCAAGCTCAATTGTACTATATCGTGCACTCCGAGAGGTGTGGAATTGCAAACATATGATGACGATGCTGATTTTAAAATGGCTAACATGAGTCTGTGCGCAGAAATGTTTGTGGTGCTCACAACAGCAGAATTGCCACATGACTTGAGAGACTCAGTTGATCCGAAAGTGTGGGATTTTACGGGCGAGGATGTAGGTCTAATGAGAGGGGTTGAGCCAGTTAAGATACAGGTCAAACCCAATGCTGAATTCCCATGAACGCCACAATATAAATTGACTCCAGAAACTGTGGCCGGAATAAGACCTGTGATTGAGACTATGATTGCCCAAGGTATTCTTAAGGAGATAAGAGGAAGTCCCTGCAACTCACCTATCATGGGACTGCAAAAGCCAAGTGGCAAGTACAGAATAGTGCAGGATCTGCGTCGGGTTAATGAAATTGTGATCCCATGTTGTCCTGTGGTACCGAATCCAGCTGTTATTCTATTCCAGATACCATGCAAAGCAGAATGGTTTACAGTGATACATTTGTGTCATGCATTTTTCTCCATACCATTGCATGAAGAAAGTCAGTTTTTATTTGCGTTCAGGATGGACGATCGTGTATTAACATGGGAAAGAATTCCTCAGGGGTATACAGAAAGCCCCTCCATTTTTAGTCAATGTTTGAAAAAAGAATCTTGAAGGACTGGTGATGGCCCAAAACTCAGTCTTAGTGCAATATATAGACGACCTTTTGGTCACCTCAGAGACTGAGGATGCTTGCAGGATTGACACTGTGGCATTGCTGAATAATTTGGCAGAGAATGGACACAAAGTGTCTCCAAACAAATTGCAGTATTGTTTGTCTGAAGTTCAGTACCTAGGTCACCGGATTGAGAAAGGAAAACGAAGGGTGTCACCAGATCGCATAGAGACGATTCTGCAAATGGGAACTCTGAAAACACAAAAAGAAGTCCGCATGTTTTTGGGAATGGTTGGCTATTGTCGACAGTGGATCCCAAATTTTTCCTTGCAAGCAAAGCCTCTGTTGAAACTGACTCGAAAGGATGTTAGTGATCCGGTACCATGGGATGACGAGTGCTTGATAGCCTTCCGTGAGCTGAAGGAAAGTATCTGTCGTGCTCCAGCTCTCGGAATGCCGGATTATAACAAAGCGTTTTCGCTCTTTTGCTGTGAAAAGGAGGAATGTGCATTAGCAGTCTTTGTACAGACACATGGGGGTGCCCGAAGACCAGTAGCTTACTTCTCAGCTACATTAGATCCTGTAGCTTCTGTGTTGCACGGATGTCTGAAATCCATTGCTGCAACTGGTGTCAGCATTGAAAGATGTGAAAGCATAGTGATGGGTTATCCGCTCATTGTTTATGTGTCCCATTCAGTAGAATTGTTGATGACCAGAACGAAAACACAGTATCTGACCAACAACAGACTTACCAAATATGAGCAGGTTATCTTGGCTGCTGAAAATGTTACCCTGAGACGTTGTACCACCCTGAACCCTGATACATTGTTACCTGTTCCGGCAGAGGAAGGAGGTGAGGATTGTGAAGAGCATGACTGACTAGATATTACTGACCTATCTACCAAACCCAGACCTGACATTATCGATGAACCTTTGCCCCAATCTGATTTGATCCTTTTTGTTGAAGGTTCATGCATAAGAGACAATGAAGGGTATTTGAGAGCAGCGTTTGCTGTGTGCACCATCATGGGAGTAGTGGAAGCTGCCTGTTTAAATAGAGTATTCTCTGCTCAGGTGGCCGAAATTGTCGCTTTGACACGTGCCTGTATCATTGCAGCTGATATTCGAGTGACTGTGTATACTGACAGTCAATACGGATTTGGTGTAGTTCATGACTTTGGGTAGTTATGGTCACAGAGGGGGTTTCTAACGTCCTCAGGGTCACCTATACGTAATGGCGAGTATGTGCGCCAACTATTGGAAGCTTTGTAGAAGCCCAAAGAGATAGCAGTCGTTAAATGTGCAGCTCATAGAAAGGGAGAAGATTTTGTCACTAAGGGCAACAATTATGCAGATGAAGTAGCACGATTTTGCGCTGAACATGCTTGTATTTTCAATGGAGAATATATAGGCGCGAGCACAGAAAAGGATGAGCTCAGCATGATGTTAGCTATAGCCGATACTTGGGATGAGGTGAAGCGGATGCAGGATGAAGTCCCAGAAGAGGAAGCTGCTTCATGGGTCAGAGCAGGTTGCACAAAAAGAGATGATGGTATTTGGGTGTCCACAAACGAGAGAGCAGTATTACCCAATTGTCTACTGAGCCCAATGGCAAGGCAAATCCACGGAGCAGTTCATCTGGGAAGAGATGCTATGGTGCGAGTGTTTAGGCAGACGTGGTTTAATCCACGATTTCGTGTGTGGGCTGAAGCGGTATGTCACAGGTGTGTTACTTGTCAACAAATGAATGTTGGAAAGAGAACTGTGGTTGCAATGAGCCACATTGGAAGATCTGGAGGTCCCTTCAATAGGATACAAGTAGACTTTATTGAGATGCCGAGGTGCAATAGGTTGAGATACGTTTTGGTGGTGGTGTGTATCTTTTCGCGTTGGGTGGAAGCATATCCAACTAGACGATGTGACAGTCTCACAGTAGCCAAGTTGTTGTTAAGAGAATTGATCCCGAGATATGGATTTCCGACATCAGTGGAGACAGATAGAGGAACTCATTTCCACAGTGAAATCATGAAATTGTTGTGCTCTGCCTTGAACATTGATCAGAGACTGCATTGTAGCTACAGGACGGAGGCTTCAGGTCTTGTAGAGCAGGTTAATGGCACCATCAAGTCAAGAGTGGCAAAAGTGTGTTCGTCAACTTCATTGAAATGGCCAGATGCGCTGCCTCTCGTGCTCATGAGTCTGTGTAGCACCCCTGATAGGAGAACAGGGCTTTCTCCCCACGAAATTTTGACCGGAAGAGCTATGCGTTTGCCTATGGTGCCAGCTACAGCATTGATAAACATCACTGATGATTTAGTGTTGGATTATTGTAAGGGACTGGCTGATGTGGTTACTTCTGTATCCCACCAGGTCGAGGCTGCGACTGCATCCACCTCGAGAGACCTGCTGCATGATCTTAATCCAGGTGATTGGGTACTAGTTCGCAAGCACGTGAGGAAGAGTTGTCTTGATGCTCTCTGGCGAGGACCATATCAGGTGATATTGGTTAAAAGTACCACTGTGAAGTGTGGAGGATTGCCGAACTGGATACACACTCGCCGAGTTCAAGCGCCTGCAGAGGAAGAGAGTCTCCTGGTTCCGAGAAGCGTGTGTGTACCTGACACAGACAACGAAGAAGGCACAGACCCAGCTGTAAGAGTTTCGGATGAAACGGAACAGCCAAGTGAGCACGAGAGACGAGAGCTGAGTGCTCCTGAATTGAGCCCAGATCCTGAAATAGATGATATTGCAGAAGTGAACTGTGCACCAGATCAAGGTGAGCGGTCTATTGCAGAAGGATCAGATCAAGAGGAAGAGAGGAGAGCAGATGCCAGAGCGGAAAAGTGGCCAGCAAGAAAAGAAAGGCTGAATATAAGGCTCGCATCCGAGAAAGATCTCGCTCCGATTCCTGAAACATCTAAATCAGACCAAAGTGACGCTGAAGAAAGACCGGATGGTCTGAGACGCTCCAGAAGAGAAAGAATAGCGTCTCGAAGATACGCATCTCCTGAGTGGACGTACCTGGCTGCAGATGCAGAGCCCAGCGAAGTCCGGGAGGTTGGGAGCTGGTATAGTGAGCTACGGAGGGGACACCCTCTCGATTGAGGTCCCAGGCATTGCTGGTCCCAGGCGTAGAAGCGTTTGGAACACTAACTCTGCAAGTTCCAAATCCTCCAAGGCTGAGTGGATTGCGTTACCTGATCCTCAATCAGGTTGTCTTCCCTTCATTTTACCAACGGCTTACCGCGCAAGAATTAGGAGAAATTCGTGCAGAGATTCTGCAACTTGTCCTCGAAATACTTGGATCAAATATCATTAACGATGAAGCTTGACTTATAACCAAAGAAAGCATTAGGCCTTAGAAAGAAGATAACTTAGACCCCAGTTTAAGAAGATTTAAAATCGGGGATTTTCTAATAGATGATGGAGTGAGGAATAGGGCTGGCTACATCTCTTCAATAGGTTTAGTATCAATCGAATGAACTTTGACATTAATTGCATGGGAGGAGAGAAGTGAGAAAGACATTGTTAAAACAAAGAAAACAGGAAGAGACTGTGTTTCCCTTTGTGCTTCGGAACAGATCAGTAGAAACCATGGTGTCCGAAAAATCAACACGCAAACAGAAGTGCATCATTGGCACCCTCATCGTAGTGGTGCTTATTGTTATAACTGTGGTGATTGTTGTATCTCTAGTTGGATCTCCGGATGTAGGACAGAATAGGGTACAGGCAACACTCACTACACCAATCTCTGAGATAGATGAGGATGCATCCGCGAGGGATCTAGAAATGATTAAGGAAACCAGTCGTAGATTACATGTTGATTTGTCAAAGGGTGATTTCACTTTGAATGCGTATGCTCGATTATTGTATGAGTATGTGGATACCATGAAAGCGAAGGATTGCTATGTGTATATGCAATTACCAGCCTCAGTAGAAGAAGGCATTCGATATCATCATTTGCCTTTGACCTATGGCATTACATGTAGTGTGTTGTTGAGCATGTTTTATAGCAAGGCACACTTCGAGTACTATTTCTCAAATTATGATGTGGTACTCTCGAAAGTCCCAGTTCTTAAATACATGAATAAATATGATTATTATAAGGAAGTAGAGCGAATGTCAAAGTATTTCGTGCCTACCATTACTTTAGATACGTCCTATGCCCATAGACACAATTTAACCTGTATGTTAACTGACATTGAAAAGAAATTTATAGATGAGATAGAAGATCGGCATAGACAGACTCTATTTAGACCAGATCCAAAGCACAAGGTTACCCCATGGACTAAAGAAGAATTAGATCATAAAGCAAAGGGAAGTTTTGGACCCATAGCATTAGATTTCCAGCAGAAGGGGAAGTTGTGTATTAGACACCCGACCACATACTATGATAAGATATTTGTGGGTGAGAGTGATTGTGAGCACGTCTTCTTGATCGAAGAATCAATTAGGAAAGCATTATTGGACAAAATAACAATAGTGCCCAATGTGTATTTTGTGTGAGGAAAGAATGCCTATGTGAAGTTGCCCAAAAATTGGTATGGCACTTGTTATTTGGCTGTGGTATTTCCCAAGATTTTTCATGTGAATGATTTATGGCCCCTAGAAAGAAAAAGACCTCAAAGAGGAAAACGTGGTGTGAGTGCAGGAGAAGTGATTGGAGACATATTTGGGGCTATGATACCGAGTATGGGTGTGATTCAGAATGATTTGAAAATCAGAAAGCTGGCAACATTAGTGGATAAGCTCTCAATAAATACAGCTCAGATTTTATTACTTGTAGATGGGGAGATGGTTTCGATAAGGGCTATGGTTTTGCAAAACCGTCTTGCCCTAGATGTGCTGCTAGCAAAAGCCGGAGGAGTCTGCAAATTATTGAGAGTTCAACAGTGCTGTACTTATATTCCTGACAACAGTCGGGATATAAGGAAATATATCAACAATATTTCAGATATACACCAAGAGTTACGTGAGATGGCTGCTGAAGGACTCTGGGAACAAGTGGGGAAAGGATTTGGCAAGATAGGGAGTTGGTTTGGAAGTTTGGGACAAGGAATAATGGGATATATCTTGAAGCCTATTATAATAGCTGTCATTTGTATAATTGTCCTACTAGGAGCCATCAAGGCTTACAAATGGCAAAGGGCACGACATCAGGAGACTGTTTCGAGAAAGCGAGAGCAACAACTTGAACGACTGCAGGTCAGTCATTACCAGCACCTTAAGGGGTTAGAACGATTCAGACAGGGACGGCAAGCTACAGCTTCTGTTTAGGTCAGTCTCTTCTACAAGGAGAAAAATTACAAAAGAATAGAAAATTGGTGTTATGACACTAGTCATAAGAGGGGGGAACTGATAGAGCGCTGATAGCACTCTATTTTGTATGAGTGCACTATACTCATGGTTTAAAAGCACTCTCATGTATTCGTATTGTTTGCAGTGTTTTACGACTATTAAGAAACATTTATTTGAATCATTTGATGTTGAAAACTAGTGAACGCATTTAAGTAGAACTTTGTATGTATTATGATTCCTTCATGCATAATGTGCAGGACGATATTATTTCTATACACCATAATTGTAGTTAGTTTAAGTTGCCTGAATTATAGGCCCAAAGTCAAAGTTTCAATTCTCCTTGCTCTTGAGAAATAAATAATTAAATGTTGTTGTGTTCGAAATTAGAATGTTCTCATCCTACTGCAGGTGCAAGAATACACATCGTTATTTTCAGAGTTAAGGAGAGACCCGGAATGTCTTTGAAGATGTATCTGGTCTGTCTGGAAGCCAAGGCCACTGAAAAGAAGATATCATTAATTAAATTTGTGCCATGAAAGGAAAAAAGCTACTGCATAGAGGTGCAATGGAAAGTTTTAAGAAGAATGACGTAATGTGGGTTGAATCCCATCTTTTGTATGATGCGCAGGGACAGCGAGATCAGACTTCTGCTAGCTTTCGGAGGAGAAGGAGCATCTTAGAGCAAGCTCCATAGCCATAAGCTAAAACGACCCATTTGACGTGAGTACTTCTTAGGACGTCAACACGTGCTGACGCCATTGGGGAATGATAGAAGAGAGACAGGAAGGGCCCTCATGTAGAGCAGTGTAGGGAAAGATTTTGATTTCTTTCAATGAGTCGAGAACTGAATATCGCATCTATTCTGTGTTGCATTGTGATTTTGGAATATATAATCATCTGTCTTTTGCGCCGAATTACTTATATTCGTAAACTTGGCTCTGTATTAATTTTTCTGTACCTCTATACTTTGTTATTGAGATGTATTTACATCCAATTGTTTTTGGCCTTATAATAAATATTGAAACTGCACTTTGGAGTTGGTGGTCTTTGTAGGCATGACGATTTTGCTGATATCTGTCTGAGTTGTTTCCGCCCCTCAACATTTCAAAAGTAACATTACTGACTTCCACACTTTGTTTGAAGTCTAATTGCCCATAACATGAGTGTGCAGTTCACTCCTAACTGATGCCTTACCTCCACTTAGGGGATGTTTTACAGTTCAGATTGGCCTGTTTAGTACTTCAATAGGAGTGATATCACTGTATGTTAATCTAGACTCAGGCCCTACCTAATCTTGGAGTTAAATTTCCCACGAATGAGAAACCAAGGGAGATACAATTTTTGGGAGTTATTGCATGTCTAATGCAAGATTAATCGACATATTATGAGAGCCAATGGAATAATCCAGCAAAATACATTGTTTTCACCCAACGTGGGGCTCAAACCCACGACCCTGAGATTAAGAGTCTCATGCTCTACCGACTGAGCTAGCCGGGATCCCACGTCAAGATTGTATGCAGACTAATCATTTTTTATGTAGGAAATCCATTTCTGGATATTCCTCTACTCTTGTTTTGCAAGGAACTTCACATTTATAGATCCTTCAGAGGACAGAGTGTCAAGTAAAATAAGACAAAATGAAAATGGAAGTTGTGAAAATTTCATTTTGAGATTGCATAAGAATTCAAATTTCTCTCACATGCTAAAGAATACCTAAACCATTTTGATTAAACCACTTCAGTTGTTATAATGAGACCATATTTGAAAGCCATCTGCGATTTTTCTGTTCTTACTCTGCAACGACCTTGACATTTACTAGTTAAAAATAAAATGTATGCAAATTTTAGAATGGAGAATGCAGGCATCGATCCCGCTACCTCTCGCATGCTAAGCGAGCGATCTACCATTTGAGCTAATTCCCCTGTGTGCTCACTCAGCATAACATTTCAAAAGTAACATTACTGACTTCCACACTTTATTTGAAGTCCAATTGCCCATAACATGAGTGTGCAGTTCACTCCTAACTGATGCCTTATCTCCACTTAGGGGATGTTTTACAGTTCAGATTGGCCTGTTTAGAACTTGAATAGGAGTGATATCACTGTATGTTAATCTAGACTCAGGCCCTACCTAATCTAGGAGTTAAATTTCCCATGAATGAGAAACCAAGGGAGATACAATTTTTGGGAGTTATTGCATGTCTAATGCAAGATTAATCGCCATATTATGAGAGCCAATGCAATAATCCAGCAAAAAATAATTGTTTTCGCCCAACATGGGGCTCGAACCCACGACCCTGAGATTAAGAGTCTCATGCTCTACCGACTGAGCTAGCCGGGCTCCCACGTCAAGATGGTATGCAGACTAATCATTTTTTATGTAGGAAATCCAGTTCTGGATATTCCTCTACTCTTCTTTTGCAAGGAACTTCACATTTATAGATCCTTCAGAGGACAGAGTGTCAAGTAAAATAAGACAAAATGAAAATGGAAGTTGTGAAAATTTCATTTTGAGATTGCATAAGAATTCAAATTTCTCTCACATGCTAAAGAATACCTAAACCATTTGGTTAAACCACTTCAGTTGTTATAATGAGACCATATTTAAAAGCCATCTGCGTTTTTTCTGTTCTTACTCTGCAACGACCTTGTCAATTACAAGTTAAAAAAAAAAGTATGCAAATTTTACAATGGAGAATGCGGGCATCAATCCCTCTACCTCTTGAATGCTAAGCGAGCTCTCTACCATTTGAGCTAATTCCCCTGTGTGCTCACTGAGCATAACATTTCAAAAGTAACATTACTGACTTCCACACTTTATTTGAAGTCCAATTGCCCATAACATGAGTGTGCAGTTCACTCCTAACTGATGCCTTACCTCCACTTAGGGGATGTTTTACAGTTCAGGTTGGCCTGTTTAGTACTTGAATAGGAGTGATATCACTGTATGTTAATCTAGACTCAGGCCCTACCTAATCTTGGAGTTAAATTTCCCACGAATGAGAAACCAAGGGAGATACAATTTTTGGGAGTTATTGCATGTCTAATGCAAGATTAATCACCATATTATGAGCTAATTCCCCTGTGTGCTCACTCAGCATAACATTTCAAAAGTAACATTACTGACTTCCACACTTTATTTGAAGTCCAATTGCCCATAACATGAGTGTGCAGTTCACTCCTAACTGATGCCTTACCTCCACTTAGGGGATGTTTTACAGTTCAGATTGGCCTGTTTAGTACTTGAATAGGAGTGATATCACTGTATGTTAATCTAGACTCAGGCCCTACCTAATCTTGGAGTTAAATTTCCCATGAATGAGAAACCAAGGGAGATACAATTTTTGGGAGTTATTGCATGTCTAATGCAAGATTAATCGCCATATTATGAGAGCCAATGCAATAATCCAGCAAAAAATAAATGTTTTTGCCCAAAGTGGGGCTCGAACCCACGACCCTGAGATTAAGAGTCTCATGCTCTACCGACTGAGCTAGCCGGGCTCCCACGTCAAGATAGTATGCAGACTAATCATTTTTATGTAGGAAATTCAGTTCTGGATATTCCTCTACTCTTGTTTTGCAAGGAACTTCACATTTATAGATCCTTCAGAGGACAGAGTGTCAAGTAAAATAAGACAAAATGAAAATGGAAGTTGTGAAAATTTCATTTTGAGATTGCATAAGAATTCAAATTTCTCTCACATGCTAAAGAATACCTAAACCATTTTGATTAAACCACTTCAGTTGTTATAATGAGACCATATTTGAAAGCCATCTGTGATTTTTCTGTTCTTACTCTGCAACGACCTTGGCATTTACTAGATAAAAATAAAATGAATGCAAATTTTAGAATGGAGAATGCAGGCATCGAACTCTCTACCTTTCGCATGCTAAGCGAGCACTCTACCATTTAAGCTAATTCCCCTGTGTGCTCACTCAGCATAACATTTCAAAAGTAACATTACTGACTTCCACACTTTATTTGAAGTCCAATTGCCCATAACATGAGTGTGCAGTTCACTCCTAACTGATGCCTTACCTCCACTTAGGGGATGTTTTACAGTTCAGGTTGGCCTGTTTAGTACTTGAATAGGAGTGATATCACTGTATGTTAATCTAGACTCAGGCCCTACATAATCTTGGAGTTAAATTTCCCACGAATGAGAAACCAAGGGAGATACAATTTTTGGGAGTTATTGCATGTCTAATGCAAGATTAATCACCATATTATGAGAGCCAATGGAATAATCCAGCAAAAAATACTTGTTTTCACCCAACATGGGGCTCGAACCCACAACCCTGAGAATAAGAGTCTCATGCTCTACCGACTGAGCTAGCCGGCTTCCCACTTCCAAATGGTATGCAGACTAATAATTTTTTATGAAGGAAATCCGTTTCTGGATATTCCTCTACTCTTGATTTGCAAGGAACTTCACATTTATAGATCCTTCAGAGGACAGAGTGTCAAGTAAAATAAGACAAAATGAAAATGGAAGTTGTGAAAATTTCATTTTGAGATTGCATTAGAATTCAAATTTCTCTCACATGCTAAAGAATACCTAAACCATTTTGATTAAACCACTTCAGTTGTTATAATGAGACCATATTTAAAAGCCATCTGCGTTTTTTCTGTTCTTACTCTGCAACGACCTTGTCAATTACTAGTTAAAAATAAAATGTATCTCAACTTTGAAATAGAGAACGCGGGGATTGATCCCGCTACCTCTCGAACGCTAAGCGAGCGCTCTACCATTAGAGCTAATTCCCCTGTGTGCTCACTCAGCATAACATTTCAAAAGTAACATTACTGACTCCCACACTTTATTTGAAGTCTACTTGCCCATAACATGAGTGTGCAGTTCACTCCTAACTTATGCATTACCTCCACTTAGGGGATGTTTTACAGTTCAGATTGGCCTGTTTAGTACTTGAATAGGAGTGATATCACTGTATGTTAATCTAGACTCAGGCCCTACCTAATCGTGGAGTTAAATTTCCCATGAATGAGAAACCAAGGGAGATACAATTTTTGGGAGTTATTGCATGTCTAATGCAAGATTAATCACCATATTATGAGAGCCAATGCAATAATCCAGCGAAAAATACATGTTTTCACCCAACATGGGGCTCGAACCCACAACCCTGAGAATAAGAGTCTCATGCTCTACCGACTGAGCTGGCCGGCCTCCCACTTCCAGATGGTATGCAGACTAATAATTTTTTATGAAGGAAATCCTTTTCTGGATATTCCTCTACTCTTGATTTGCAAGGAACTTCACATTTATAGATCCTTCAGAGGACAGAGTGTCAAGTAAAATAAGACAAAATGAAAATGGAAGTTGTGAGAATTTCATTTTGAGATTGCATTAGAATTCAAATTTCTCTCATATGCTAAAGAATACCTAAACCATTTTGATTAAACCACTTCAGTTGTTATAATGAGACCATATTTAAAAGCCATCTGCGTTTTTTCTGTTCTTACTCTGCAACGACCTTGTCAATTACTAGTTAAAAATAAAAGTTATCTCAATTTTGGAATAGAGAACGCTGGGATTGATCCCGCTACCTCTCGCATGCTAAGCGAGCGCTCTACCATTTGAGCTAATTCCCCTGTGTGCTCACTCAGCATAACATTTCAAAAGTAACATTACTGACTTCCACACTTTATTTGAAGTCCAATTGCCCATAACATGAGTGTGCAGTTCACTCCTAACTGATGCCTTACCTCCACTTAGGGGATGTTTTACAGTTCAGATTGGCCTGTTTAGTACTTGAATAGGAGTGATATCACTGTATGTTAATCTAGACTCAGGCCCTACCTAATCTTGGAGTTAAATTTCCCATGAATGAGAAACCAAGGGAGATACAATTTTTGGGAGTTATTGCATGTCTAATGCAAGATTAATCGCCATATTATGAGAGCCAATGCAATAATCCAGCAAAATATACTTGTTTTCGCCCAACGTGGGGCTCGAACCCACGACCCTGAGATTAAGAGTCTCATGCTCTACCGACTGAGCTAGCCGGGCTCCCACGTCAAGATGGTATGCAGACTAATCATTTTTTATGTAGGAAATCCATTTCTGGATATTCCTCTACTCTTGTTTTGCAAGGAACTTCACATTTATAGATCCTTCAGAGGACAGAGTGTCAAGTAAAATAAGACAAAATGAAAATGGAAGTTGTGAAAATTTCATTTTGAGATTGCATAAGAATTCAAATTTCTCTCACATGCTAAAGAATACCTAAACCATTTTGATTAAACCACTTCAGTTGTTATAATGAGACCATATTTGAAAGCCATCTGCGATTTTTCTGTTCTTACTCTGCAACGACCTTGGCATTTACTAGATAAAAATAAAATGTATGCTCAACTTTGGAATAGAGAACGCGGGGATTGATCCCGGTTACCTCTCGAATGCTAAGCGAGCACTCTACCATTAGAGCTAATTCCCCTGTGTGCTCACTCAGCATAACATTTCAAAAGTAACATTACTGACTTCCACACTTTATTTGAAGTCCAATTGCCCATAACATGAGTGTGCAGTTCACTCCTAACTGATGCCTTACCTCCACTTAGGGGATGTTTTACAGTTCAGATTGGCCTGTTTAGAACTTGAATAGGAGTGATATCACTGTATGTTAATCTAGACTCAGGCCCTACCTAATCTTGGAGTTAAATTTCCCATGAATGAGAAACCAAGGGAGATACAATTTTTGGGAGTTATTGCATGTCTAATGCAAGATTAATCGCCATATTATGAGAGCCAATGCAATAATCCAGCAAAAAATACTTGTTTTTGCCCAACGTGGGGCTCGAACCCACGACTCTGAGATTAAGAGTCTCATGCTCTACCGACTGAGCTAGCCGGGCTCCCACGTCAAGATGGTATGCAGACTAATCATTTTTTATGTAGGAAATCCATTTCTGGATATTCCTCTACTCTTGTTTTGCAAGGAACTTCACATTTATAGATCCTTCAGAGGACAGAGTGTCAAGTAAAATAAGACAAAATGAAAATGGAAGTTGTGAAAATTTCATTTTGAGATTGCATAAGAATTCAAATTTCTCTCACATGCTAAAGAATACCTAAACCATTTTGATTAAACCACTTCAGTTGTTATAATGAGACCATATTTGAAAGCCATCTGTGATTTTTCTGTTCTTACTCTGCAACGACCTTGTCAATTACTAGTTAAAAAAAAAATGTATGCAAATTTTAGAATGGAGAATGTGGGCATCGATCCCTCTACCTCTCGCATGCTAAGCGAGCGCTCTACCATTTGAGCTAATTCCCCTGTATGTTCACTCAGCATAACATTTCAAAAGTAACATTACTGACTTCCACACTTTATTTGAAGTCTAATTGCCCATAACATGAGTGTGCAGTTCACTCCTAACTGATGCCTTACCTCCACTTAGGGGATGTTTTACAGTTCAGATTGGCCTGTTTAGAACTTGAATAGGAGTGATATCACTGTATGATAATCTAGACTCTGGCCCTACCTAATCTTGGAGTTAAATTTCCCATGAATGAGAAACCAAGGGAGATACAATTTTTGGGAGTTATTGCATGTCTAATGCAAGATTAATCGCCATATTATGAGAGCCAATGCAATAATCCAGCAAAATATACTTGTTTTCGCCCAACATGGGGCTCAAACCCACGACGCTGAGATTAAGAATCTCACGCTCTACCGACTGAGCAAGCCGGGCTCCCACGTCAAGATGGTATGCAGACTAATCATTTTTTATGTAGGAAATCCAGTTCTGGATATTCCTCTACTCTTGTTTTGCAAGGAACTTCACATTTATAGATCCTTCAGAGGACAGAGTGTCAAGTAAAATAAGACAAAATGAAAATGGGAGTTGTGAAAATTTCATTTTGAGATTGCATAAGAATTCAAATTTCTCTCACATGCTAAAGAATACCTAAACCATTTTGATTAAACCACTTCAGTTGTTATAATGAGACCATATTTGAAAGCCATCTGTGATTTTTCTGTTCTTACTCTGCAACGACCTTGGCATTTACTAGTTAAAAATAAAATGTATGCAAATTTTAGAATGCAGGTATCGAACCCTCTACTTTTCGCATCTTGAGCGAGCGCTCTACCATTTGTGAAAATTCCTCTGTGTGCTCACTCAGCATAACATTTCAAAAGTAACATTACTGACTTCCACACTTTATTTGAAGTCTAATTGCCCATAACATGAGTGTGCAGTTCACTCCTAACTGATGCCTTACCTCCACTTAGGGGATGTTTTACAGTTTAGATTGGCCTGTTTAGTACTTGAATAGGAGTGATATCACTGTATGTTAATCTAGACTCAGACCCTACCTAATCTTGGAGTTAAATTTCCCATGAATGAGAAACCAAGGGAGATACAATTTTTGGGAGTTATTGCATGTCTAATGCAAGATTAATCGCCATATAATGAGAGCCAATGCAATAATCCAGCAAAAAATGCTTGTTTTCGCCCAACGTGGGGCTCGAACCCACGACCCTGAGATTAAGAGTCTCACTCTCAACACCCTGCAGTCTTTGGACATTCAAGCGGGCGCTGCTGGAATCTTCAGCAGCGACTGCCCTGAGCTGGAGGAGATGCCTAACTTGAGCCTGCCGTGCTGCTGATCAGGGTACCGGTACTCTCTCTGGCTAAAGAGAAGTGCCGGTACTGACGGCAAGAACATTCAGAAGTGCCGGTACTCAGTACCGGTGAGTACCGGCCCATTTAATGCACTGCCGCTACCTCTCGCATGCTAAGTGAGCGCTCTACCATTTGAGCTAATTCCCCTGTGTGCTCACTGAGCATAACATTTCAAAAGTAACATTACTGACATCCACACTTTATTTGAAGTCCCATTGCCCATAACATGAGTGTGCAGTTCACTCCTAACTGATGCCTTACCTCCACTTAGGGGATGTTTTACAGTTCAGGTTGGCCTGTTTAGTACTTGAATAGGAGTGATATCACTGTATGTTAATCTAGACTCAGGCCCTACATAATCTTGGAGTTAAATTTCCCACGAATGAGAAACCAAGGGAGATACAATTTTTGGGAGTTATTGCATGTCTAATGCAAGATTAATCGCCATATTATGAGAGCCAATGGAATAATCCAGCAAAATATACTTGTTTTTGCCCAACGTTGGGCTCGAACCCACGACCCTGAGATTAAGAGCCTCATGCTCTACCGACTGAGCTAGCCGGGGTCCCACGTCAAGATGGTATGCAGACTAATCATTTTGTATGTAGGAAATCCATTTCTGGAAATTCCTCTACTCTTGTTTTGCAAGGAACTTCACATTTATAGATCCTTCAGAGGACAGAGTGTCAAGTAAAATAAGACAAAATGAAAATGGAAGTTGTGAAAATTTCATTTTGAGATTGCATAAGAATTCAAATTTCTCTCACATGCTAAAGAATACCTAAACCATTTTGATTAAACCACTTCAGTTGTTATAATGAGACCATATTTGAAAGCCATCTGTGATTTTTCTGTTCTTACTCTGCAACGACCTTGGCATTTACTAGTTAAAAATAAAATGTATGCAAATTTTAGAATGGAGAATGCAGGCATCGAACCCTCTACTTTTCGCATGCTAAGCGAGTGCTCTACCATTTGAGAAAATTCCCCTGTGTGCTCACTCAGCATAACATTTCAAAAGTAACATTACTGACTTCCACACTTTATTTGAAGTCTAATTGCCCATAATATGAGTGTGCAGTTCACTCCTAACTGATGCCTTACCTCCACTTAGGGGATGTTTTACAGTTTAGATTGGCCTGTTTAGTACTTGAATAGGAGTGATATCACTGTATGTTAATCTAGACTCAGGCCCTACCTAATCTTGGAGTTAAATTTCCCATGAATGAGAAACCAAGGGAGATACAATTTTTGGGAGTTATTGCATGTCTACTGCAAGATTAATCGCCATATTATGAGAGCCAATGCAATAATGCAGCAAAAAATGCTTGTTTTCGCCCAACGTGGGGCTCGAATCCACGACCCTGAGATTAACAGTCTCACTCTCAACACCCTGCAGTCTTTGGACATTCAAGCTGGCGCTGCTGGAATCTTCAGCAGCGACTGCCCTGAGCTGGAGGAGATGCCTAACTTGAGCCTGCCGTGCTGCTGATCAGGGAACCGGTACTCTCTCTGGCTAAAGAGAAGTGCCGGTACTGACGGCAAGAACATTCAGAAGTGCCGGTACTCAGTACCGGTGAGTACCGGCCCATTTAATGCACTGCCGCTACCTCTCGCATGCTAAGTGAGCGCTCTACCATTTGAGCTAATTCCCCTGTGTGCTCACTCAGCATAACATTTCAAAAGTAACATTACTGACATCCACACTTTATTTGAAGTCCAATTGCCCATAACATGAGTGTGCAGTTCACTCCTAACTGATGCCTTACCTCCACTTAGGGGATGTTTTACAGTTCAGGTTGGCCTGTTTAGTACTTGAATAGGAGTGATATCACTGTATGTTAATCTAGACTCAGGCCCTACCTAATCTTGGAGTTAAATTTCCCACGATTGAGAAACCAAGGGAGATACAATTTTTGGGAGTTATTGCATATCTAATGCAAGATTAATCGCCATATTATGAGAGCCAATGCAATAATCCAGCAAAAAAAACTTCTTTTCGCCCAACGTGGAGCTCGAACCCACGACCCTGAGATTAAGAGTCTCATGCTCTTCCAACTGAGCTAGCCAGGATTCCACATCAAGATGGTATGCAGACTAATCATTTTTTATGTAGGAAATCCATTTCTGGATATTCCTCTACTCTTGTTTTGCAAAGAACTTCACATTTATAGATTCTTCAGAGGACAGAGTGTCAAGTAAAATAAGACAAAATGAAAATGGAAGTTGTGAAAATTTCATTTTGAGATTGCATAAGAATTCAAATTTCTCTCATATGCTAAAGAATACCTAAACCATTTTGATTAAACCACTTCAGTTGTTATAATGAGACCATATTTAAAAGCCATCTGCGTTTTTTCTGTTCTTACTCTGCAACGACCTTGTCAATTACTAGTTAAAAAAAAAATGTATGCAAATTTTAGAATGGAGAATGCGGGCATCGATCCCTCTACCTCTCGCATGCTAAGCGAGCGCTCTACCATTTGAGCTAATTCCCCTGTGTGTTCACTCAGCATAACATTTCAAAAGTAACATTACTGACTTCCACACTTTATTTGAAGTCTAATTGCCCATAACATGAGTGTGCAGTTCACTCCTAACTGATGCCTTACCTCCACTTAGGGGATGTTTTACAGTTCAGATTGGCCTGTTTAGTACTTGAATAGGAGTGATATCACTGTATGTTAATCTAGACTCAGGCTCTACCTAATCTTGGAGTTAAATTTCCCATGAATGAGAAACCAAGGGAGATACAATTTTTGGGAGTTATTGCATGTCTAATGCAAGATTAATCGCCATATTATGAGAGCCAATGGAATAATCCAGCAAAATATACTTGCTTTCGCCCAACGTGGGGCTCGAACCCACGACCCTGAGATTAAGAGTCTCATGCTCTACCGACTGAGCTAGCCGGGCTCCCACATCAAGATGGTATGCAGACTAATCATTTTTTATGTAGGAAATCCATTTCTGGATATTCCTCTACTCTTGTTTTGCAAGGAACTTCACATTTATAGATCCTTCAGAGGACAGAGTGTCAAGTAAAATAAGACAAAATGAAAATGGAAGTTCTGAAAATTTCATTTTGAGATTGCATAAGAATTCAAATTTCTCTCACATGCTAAAGAATACCTAAACCATTTTGATTAAACCACTTCAGTTGTTATAATGATACCATATTTAAAAGCCATCTGCGTTTTTTCTGTTCTTACTCTGCAACGACCTTGTCAATTACTAGTTAAAAAAAAAAGTATGCAAATTTTAGAATGGAGAATGCGGGCATCGATCCCGCTACCTCTCGCATGCTAAGCGAGCACTCTACCATTTGAGCTAATTCCCCTGTGTGCTCACTCAGCATAACATTTCAAAAGTAACATTACTGACTTCCACACTGTATTTGAAGTCCAATTGCCCATAACATGAGTGTGCAGTTCACTCCTAACTGATGCCTTATCTCCACTTAGGGGATGTTTTACAGTTCAGATTGGCCTGTTTAGAACTTGAATAGGAGTGATATCACTGTATGTTAATCTAGACTCAGGCCCTACCTAATCTTGGAGTTAAATTTCCCATGAATGAGAAACCAAGGGAGATACAATTTTTGGGAGTTATTGCATGTCTAATGCAAGATTAATCACCATATTATGAGAGCCAATGCAATAATCCAGCAAAAAATACTTGTTTTCGCCCAACATGGGGCTCGAACCCACGACGCTGAGATTAAGAGTCTCGTGCTCTACCGACTGAGCTAGCCAGGCTCCGACGTCAAGATGGGATGCAGACTAATCATTTTTTATGTAGGAAATCCAGTTCTGGATATTCCTCTACTCTTGTTTTGCAAGGAACTTCACATTTATAGATCCTTCAGAGGACAGAGTGTCAAGTAAAATAAGACAAAATGAAAATGGAAGTTGTGAAAATTTCATTTTGAGATTGCATAAGAATTCAAATTTCTCTCACATGCTAAAGAATACCTAAACCATTTTGATTAAACCACTTCAGTTGTTATAATGAGACCATATTTCAAAGCCATCTGTGATTTTTCTGTTCTTACTCTGCAACGACCTTGGCATTTACTAGTTAAAAATAAAATGTATGCAAATTTTAGAATGGAGGCATCGAACCCTCTACTTTTCGCATGCTAAGCGAGCGCTCTACCATTTGAGAAAATTCCCCTGTGTGCTCACTCAGCATAACATTTCAAAAGTAACATTACTGACTTCCACACTTTATTTGAAGTCTAATTGCCCATAACATGAGTGTGCAGTTCACTCCTAACTGATGCCTTACCTCCACTTAGGGGATGTTTTACAGTTTAGATTGGCCTGTTTAGTACTTGAATAGGAGTGATATCACTGTATGTTAATCTAGACTCAGGCCCTACCTAATCTTGGAGTTAAATTTCCCATGAATGAGAAACCAAGGGAGATACAATTTTTGGGAGTTATTGCATGTCTAATGCAAGATTAATCGCCATATTATGAGAGCCAATGCAATAATCCAGCAAAAAATGCTTGTTTTCGCCCAACGTGGGGCTCGAACCCACGACCCTGAGATTAAGAGTCTCACTCTCAACACCCTGCAGTCTTTGGACATTCAAGCGGGCGCTGCTGGAATCTTCAGCAGCGACTGCCCTGAGCTGGAGGAGATGCCTAACTTGAGCCTGCCGTGCTGCTGATCAGGGTACCGGTACTCTCTCTGGCTAAAGAGAAGTGCCGGTACTGACGGCAAGAAAATTCAGAAGTGCCGGTACTCTGTACCGGTGAGTACCGGCCCATTTAAAGCACTGCCGCTACCTCTCGCATGCTGAGCGAGCGCTCTACCATTTGAGCTAATTCCCCTGTGTGCTCACTCAGCATAACATTTCAAAAGTAACATTACGGACATCCACACTTTATTTGAAGTCCAATTGCCGATAACATGAGTGTGCAGTTCACGCCTAACTGATGCCTTACCTCCACTTAGGGGATGTTTTACAGTTCAGGTTGGCCTGTTTAGTACTTGAATAGGAGTGATATCACTGTATGTTAATCTAGACTCAGGCCCTACCTAATCTTGGAGTTAAATTTCCCACGATTGAGAAACCAAGGGAGATACAATTTTTGGGAGTTATTGCATATCTAATGCAAGATTAATCGCCATATTATGAGAGCCAATGCAATAATCCAGCAAAAAAAACTTCTTTTCGCCCAACGTGGAGCTCGAACCCACAGCCCTGAGATTAAGAGTCTCATGCTCTTCCAACTGAGCTAGCCAGGATCCCACATCAAGATGGTATGCAGACTAATCATTTTTTATGTAGGAAATCCATTTCTGGATATTCCTCTACTCTTGTTTTGCAAAGAACTTCACATTTATAGATCCTTCAGAGGACAGAGTGTCAAGTAAAATAAGACAAGATGAAAATGGAAGTTCTGAAAATTTCATTTTGAGATTGCATAAGAATTCAAATTTCTCTCACATGCTAAAGAATACCTAAACCATTTTGATTAAACCACTTCAGTTGTTATAATGAGACCATATTTGAAAGCCATCTGCGATTTTTCTGTTCTTACTCTGCAACGACCTTGGCATTTACTAGTTAAAAATAAAATGTATGCAAATTTTAGAATGGAGAATGCAGGCATCAATCCCGCTACCTCTCGCATGCTAAGCGAGCGCTCTACCATTTGAGCTAATTCCCCTGTGTACTCACTCAGCATAACATTTCAAAAGTAACATTACTGACTTCCACACTTTATTTGAAGTCTAATTGCCCATAACATGAGTGTGCAGTTCACTCCTAACTGATGCCTTACCTCCACTTAGGGGATGTTTTACAGTTCAGATTGGCCTGTTTAGTACTTGAATAGGAGTGATATCACTGTATGTTAATCTAGACTCAGGCCCTACCTAATCTTGGAGTTAAATTTCCCATGAATGAGAAACCAAGGGAGATACAATTTTTGGGAGTTATTGCATGTCTAATGCAAGATTAATCGCCATATTATGAGAGCCAGTGGAATAATCCAGCAAAATATACTTGTTTTCGCCCAACGTGGGGCTCGAACCCACGACCCTGAGATTAAGAGTCTCATGCTCTACCGACTGAGCTAGCCGGGCTCCCACGTCAAGATGGTATGCAGACTAATCATTTTTTATGTAGGAAATCCATTTCTGGATATTCCTCTACTCTTGTTTTGCAAGGAACTTCACATTTATAGATCCTTCAGAGGACAGAGTGTCAAGTAAAATAAGACAAAATGAAAATGGAAGTTGTGAAAATTTCATTTTGAGATTGCATAAGAATTCAAATTTCTCTCACATGCTAAAGAATACCTAAACCATTTTGATTAAACCACTTCAGTTGTTATAATGAGACCATATTTAAAAGCCATCTGCGTTTTTTCTGTTCTTACTCTGCAACGACCTTGTCAATTACTAGTTAAAAAAAAATGTATGCAAATTTTAGAATGGAGAATGCAGGCATCAATCCCGCTACCTCTCGCATGCTAAGCGAGCGCTCTACCATTTGAGCTAATTCCCCTGTGTACTCACTCAGCATAACATTTCAAAAGTAACATTACTGACTTCCACACTTTATTTGAAGTCTAATTGCCCATAACATGAGTGTGCAGTTCACTCCTAACTGATGCCTTACCTCCACTTAGGGGATGTTTTACAGTTCAGATTGGCCTGTTTAGTACTTGAATAGGAGTGATATCACTGTATGTTAATCTAGACTCAGGCCCTACCTAATCTTGGAGTTAAATTTCCCATGAATGAGAAACCAAGGGAGATACAATTTTTGGGAGTTATTGCATGTCTAATGCAAGATTAATCGCCATATTATGAGAGCCAATGGAATAATCCAGCAAAATATACTTGTTTTCGCCCAACGTGGGGCTCGAACCCACGACCCTGAGATTAAGAGTCTCATGCTCTACCGACTGAGCTAGCCGGGCTCCCACGTCAAGATGGTATGCAGACTAATCATTTTTTATGTAGGAAATCCATTTCTGGATATTCCTCTACTCTTGTTTTGCAAGGAACTTCACATTTATAGATCCTTCAGAGGACAGAGTGTCAAGTAAAATAAGACAAAATGAAAATGGAAGTTGTGAAAATTTCATTTTGAGATTGCATAAGAATTCAAATTTCTCTCACATGCTAAAGAATACCTAAACCATTTTGATTAAACCACTTCAGTTGTTATAATGAGACCATATTTGAAAGCCATCTGCGATTTTTCTGTTCTTACTCTGCAACGACCTTGGCATTTACTAGTTAAAAATAAAATGTATGCAAATTTTAGAATGGAGAATGCAGGCATCGATCCCGCTACCTCTCGCATGCTAAGCGAGCGCTCTACCATTTGAGCTAATTCCCCTGTGTGCTCACTCAGCATAACATTTCAAAAGTAACATTACTGACTTCCACACTTTATTTGAAGTCCAATTGCCCATAACATGAGTGTGCAGTTCACTCCTAACTGATGCCTTACCTCCACTTAGGGGATGTTTTACAGTTCAGATTGGCCTGTTTAGTACTTGAATAGGAGTGATATCACTGTATGTTAATCTAGACTCAGGCCCTACCTAATCTTGGAGTTAAATTTCCCACGAATGAGAAACCAAGGGAGATACAATTTTTGGGAGTTATTGCATGTCTAATGCAAGATTAATCGCCATATTATGAGAGCCAATGGAATAATCCAGCAAAATATACTTGTTTTCGCCCAACGTGGGGCTCGAACCCACGACCCTGAGATTAAGAGTCTCATGCTCTACCGACTGAGCTAGCCGGGCTCCCACATCAAGATGGTATGCAGACTAATCATTTTTTATGTAGGAAATCCATTTCTGGATATTCCTCTACTCTTGTTTTGCAAGGAACTTCACATTTATAGATCCTTCAGAGGACAGAGTGTCAAGTAAAATAAGACAAAATGAAAATGGAAGTTCTGAAAATTTCATTTTGAGATTGCATAAGAATTCAAATTTCTCTCACATGCTAAAGAATACCTAAACCATTTTGATTAAACCACTTCAGTTGTTATAATGAGACCATATTTAAAAGCCATCTGCGTTTTTTCTGTTCTTACTCTGCAACGACCTTGTCAATTACTAGTTAAAAAAAAAAGTATGCAAATTTTAGAATGGAGAATGCGGGCATCGATCCCGCTACCTCTCGCATGCTAAGCGAGCACTCTACCATTTGAGCTAATTCCCCTGTGTGCTCACTCAGCATAACATTTCAAAAGTAACATTACTGACTTCCACACTTTATTTGAAGTCCAATTGCCCATAACATGAGTGTGCAGTTCACTCCTAACTGATGCCTTACCTCCACTTAGGGGATGTTTTACAGTTCAGGTTGGCCTGTTTAGTACTTGAATAGGAGTGATATCACTGTATGTTAATCTAGACTCAGGCCCTACATAATCTTGGAGTTAAATTTCCCACGAATGAGAAACCAAGGGAGATACAATTTTTGGGAGTTATTGCATGTCTAATGCAAGATTAATCGCCATATTATGAGAGCCAATGGAATAATCCAGCAAAAAATACTTGTTTTCACCCAACGTGGGGCTCGAACCCACGACCCTGAGATTAAGAGTCTCATGCTCTACCGACTGAGCTAGCCGGGCTCCCACATCAAGATGGTATGCAGACTAATCATTTTTTATGTAGGAAATCCATTTCTGGATATTCCTCTACTCTTGTTTTGCAAGGAACTTCACATTTATAGATCCTTCAGAGGACAGAGTGTCAAGTAAAATAAGACAAAATGAAAATGGAAGTTGTGAAAATTTCATTTTGAGATTGCATAAGAATTCAAATTTCTCTCACATGCTAAAGAATACCTAAACCATTTTGATTAAACCACTTCAGTTGTTATAATGAGACCATATTTAAAAGCCATCTGCGTTTTTTCTGTTCTTACTCTGCAACGACCTTGTCAATTACTAGTTAAAAAAACAAAGTATGCAAATTTTAGAATGGAGAATGCGGGCATCGATCCCGCTACCTCTCGCATGCTAAGCGAGCGCTCTACCATTTGAGCTAATTCCCCTGTGTGCTCACTCACCATAACATTTCAAAAGTAACATTACTGACTTCCACACTTTATTTGAAGTCCAATTGCCCATAACATGAGTGTGCAGTTCACTCCTAACTGATGCCTTACCTCCACTTAGGGGATGTTTTACAGTTCAGGTTGGCCTGTTTAGTACTTGAATAGGAGTGATATCACTGTATGTTAATCTAGACTCAGGCCCTACATAATCTTGGAGTTAAATTTCCCATGAATGAGAAACCAAGGGAGATACAATTTTTGGGAGTTATTGCATGTCTAATGCAAGATTAATCGCCATATTATGAGAGCCAGTGGAATAATCCAGCAAAAAATACTTGTTTTCACCCAACGTGGGGCTCGAACCCACGACCCTGAGATTAAGAGTCTCATGCTCTGCCGACTGAGCTAGCCGGGCTCCCACGTCAAGATGGTATGCAGACTAATCATTTTTTATGTAGGAAATCCATTTCTGGATATTCCTCTACTCTTGTTTTGCAAGGAACTTCACATTTATAGATCCTTCAGAGGACAGAGTGTCAAGTAAAATAAGACAAAATGAAAATGGAAGTTGTGAAAATTTCATTTTGAGATTGCATAAGAATTCAAATTTCTCTCATATGCTAAAGAATACCTAAACCATTTTGATTAAACCACTTCAGTTGTTATAATGAGACCATATTTAAAAGCCATCTGCGTTTTTTCTGTTCTTACTCTGCAACGACCTTGTCAATTACTAGTTAAAAAAAAAATGTATGCAAATTTTAGAATGGAGAATGCGGGCATCGATCCCGCTACCTCTCGCATGCTAAGCGAGCACTCTACCATTTGAGCTAATTCCCCTGTGTGTTCACTCAGCATAACATTTCAAAAGTAACATTACTGACTTCCACACTTTATTTGAAGTCTAATTGCCCATAACATGAGTGTGCAGTTCACTCCTAACTGATGCCTTACCTCCACTTAGGGCAGGGGTCTTCAATCTGTGGGCGCGACCCCCAGGGGGGCGTGGAGTCCTAGAAAGGGGTCGCGGATTCCCGTCTCACTTTTGCCTGGAACTGCCTGAATCTGGAATCCAAAACGTTTGCTCTTCGTTTTGGATTCCGAATAGTGTGGCATCTTCAGCCGCTCTCTGATTGGAGGACATTGTGAAAGCATACAGCGTCATCGGTGATTGTCCTCCAATCAGAGAAATTGCACATTGAACACCTGGAAATGCCGGGAACTGGGGCCATAAATATACTCCCGGGGAAGGGTCTGAAGTGCTTCAAAGTTTTGTTGTTGCTGCTGCCTTTCACTCCTGCTGCATTTCCTGGACTTCCTCGTCGTTGTTGCTGTGTTTTTCCAGCTGGTGTCCTTTTCGTGCTTCTTCTTCGTGGCTGTGGTTGTTTCCTGGTTTCCACGGCAACCGGAACTTCATGGAACTTGTAAGTAGGCTGCCTCTGCACCACCTCCTCCACCATTCCCTGGCTTTTCACCCCTCAAACCCACACACACAAGCATACACGCACGCACACACACACACATTCTTATCTCCAAAAATTCACTAACGTAAGTCACACAAACAATAGCACGAGGTTGGAATAGTGAATGCAGAGCATTTCTCATAGGTTCAGCCAGGCATCTGCTGACTTGCCTTGGCTGTGCTTTCAGACCTTTTATACTTTGCTTGCATAGCTGCCAAGGTTTCAGATTCTAATGAGTGACGTTTTCATAATTTCAGTGTAGTTATGAGTGACATTTCAACGGCAATGAGTGACACTTTCCGGCGAGCAAAATCAAGCAACGAAGCTAAGGGAAACATAAAAATTTCCAGACATTGCACCCATTTGTGCAACAAGATTGTCTGAATCATACTGTGTGTGCTACCCAAGGACCATTCATTAAAGGGCCATCTAGTGAATGAAGTCACATTAGGTATCAATATCCAAGCAGACGTCACAGTCATCAAAGAAAGAGCATTCTGGAATGCTTACTGGTGGTGCCTGTTAGTGGTGCAGGAGCGGCCTGTTGCTTTTTCTTCAGATGATGCCCCTTTAAGAGAGAAGAATCTCAGCCAGGTATCAGCTCTATGAAAGCGATTTATGATATGATAAAATTAATAAAAGATAATTTCACTGTGGGAGGAAGGCGGTTCCATCCTCAGCTCATTTATCACTGGTACTTGGGACAGAGCTGGCATCATAGTTTGAAAACTAGAATGAAACACTGGCTTCCATCAAGCCTCTCTCCTTTCTCTCTTTTATCTTTTTCATCTTCTTCCCCTCTTCTCCCTAATAATTTTTACATCTGGTCTTTTTAGGGTCACACGTCTGCTTTCTCTCTACTTTCTTTTTCTTGCCTCACCCTGTTTCCTTTCACCACTTCCTTCTCTTTCCTTTCTCCCTCTTCTCTTCCCCCTCCTTCCTCTTGCCTTTCTCTCCTCTTTTCCAAACCTTTCTTTCTGCCCACTCTCTTTACTATGCCAGTGTGTCTCCCTTCCTCCATCTCTCTGCAACTTATGTAGCAGGATTATAACTTCAGATGACACAAAACTCGAGTGTCTGAATCGCTTTTGACAATTTTTTTTGTTTTTTAAATGAAATGCATTTTTTCACGAACCTCCCAGCCCAGTGCATTCCAGTGGCAAGGTATCCCGGTCTTCCAATTTAATGGCTGAGGATGCTTGTCACGGACATGACCCCTAAAGTACTGGAAACAAGAAACGTGCTTCACCCCAGCTTTAATGTGCCCCTGAGAAAAAATGCTTTTCATTTGCAGAAATGCAAAGAGCAGGCGTCTCATCAGCAGGCACATTCCAAACCACTTGGCAGGCAGCTGACTCTATTCCAGTGGTCTTAAGGAGCACAAGACGGAAGAGTTACCTGGGGGCCTTAATGGACGGTGATCAATCAGGTCATGATATTGCAAAGAGTTGTAAGCCGCAGCTCTTCGGAAACAGAGTCCAGAGTTTCCCAGCCAGTTCCTCTCATCTCTCAGCAATTAAATTTGCCGCGGCAGCCGGGGGTCAAATTTACAGCAGTTACTTGCTCAGCTCCTTACACAGAGACAGCTGAGCCACACGGTGACAAAGGAGGCGGCGGCCGGCCGGTGCGAGCAGGCAGCAGGCAGCGTTGCCGGCCCCGCCATGATGATTTGCAGTAACGCCTCTGCCAGCTTAATTCCTTCGAAAACAAACTCCCCGCCTTCGGCAGCAGGACGTGACGTCACCCGGCGGGCGGCGCCAGGTATGGCTTTATCTGACTGTGGCCCCCTGGCTGTGATGTTAGTAGCCTTTGCGCGGCCGCACTACCGTGCGAGAGCTGAGAGCCGCGCAGCGGACATTTAGGATACATTGTAGCAGCCAGTGAGCTGCCTATGAGCAGCTTTAGCTCAGCTACAGCACCAAGCCGGCAGGAGCAGCGCCAAGCTGCTAGCTGCCACACTCATAATATTACCATTTTAGGTAGCGGTTCGCTGACGCTCAGGCACTATGCAAATGCGTGATAATGCATTTCAGTGCGGTGATGCGGATCACCACACTGAAATGCGTTAGTCACGCCTGATGCGTGATACTTGGCAGGACTGTGCTTGATATCACAAAAAACTCTTCACTGTGTTTTATGACTATTTAAACATTCTCTAAATATGTTAGTAGTACATGAGCTGATACTGTTTCTGTGTTAAAGTACAATTTTCACACATTCCCATTCTCTTCCATCCTCTGCTCAAAACCTCGTCTCTCCTTCCACACCTTTGTCTTTTACTCTCATTTCTTTTCTTTCACTTTTGTCCTGCTGCTGACGTCACCCATATAATGTTGTCAAATGTGCAGCTTCCACCATAGAAAGCCCTGGTGGTCCCTTCGCTGTATTTCTGTTTAGCAGATTGTCCATGGCAGGGGTGGGGGTGTATTCCACCCTTACCTCCTTGTCGAACTTCCTGTCTCTCTTCCTATCTCCTCTCCCTTAATTTCCTTCGGGTGGCTTCTTCACTTCCTGTTTTATTTTCTCTACACCTGTCCTCCCACTCCTCCCGCTGCCATCATGTCCAGGGCAGGCATGGCTCTCTGTTTCGCTATATAAGTGCATTTCCCACCATCAGGATCATGTGGGTCCTGTCCCCTCACCCCTCCAGTGGTCAAGACCTAGCTCAGTCCTAGACAAGGTCTATCCTTCTGTTCTGAGTAAGGAGTGTCTCTCTTACACTGGGGCTCTCTCAGGTGAGTCCTGCCATCTGACCCCTCCAGTGGGTCTGCCAGGCCTGGCTCTGTTCCACAAGGTCTCCCTCTGTTGTGAGTAAGGAGTGTCTCTCCCACACTGGGGCTCTCTCAGGTGAGTCCTGCCCTCTGACCCCTCCCAGTGGGTCTGCCAGGCCTGGCTCTGTTCTACAAGGTCTCCCTCTGGTGTAAGGAGTGTCTCTACCACACTGGGGCTCTCTCAGGTGGGTCCTGCCCTCTCACCCGTCCAGTGGGTCTGCCAGGGCCTGGCTCTCTATTCCACAAGGTCTCCCTCTGGTGTCTTCCACATAGGGGATCTCTCAGTGGGTCCTGCCCTCTCACCCTCCATCTGGCATGGCAAGGCCTGGCTCTCTGTGCCACAAGGTCTCCCTCTGTTGTGAGTAAGGAGTGTCTCTCACACACTGGGGCTCTCTTGGGTGGGTGCTGCCCTCTCACCCCTCCAGTGGGTCTGCCAGGGCCTGGCTCTCTATTCCACAAGGTCTTCCTCTGGTGTCTTCCACACAGGGGATCTCTCGGTAGGTCCTGCCCTCTCACCCTCCATCTGGCATGGCAAGGCCTGGCTCTCTGTGCCACAAGGTCTCCCTCTGTTGTGAGTAAGGAGTGTCTCTCCCACACTGGGGCTCTCTTGGGTGGGTGCTGCCCTCTCACCCCTCCAGTGGGTCTGCCAGGGCCAGGCTCTCCATTCCACAAGGTCTCCCTCTGGTGTAAGGAGTGTCTCTCCCACACTGGGGATCTCTTGGGTGGGTCTTGACTTCTCACCCTCCAGTGGGACTGCCATTCCACAAGCTCTCCCCTTCCATTATTATCCAACATATTAATGAAACTATGTTTTGACATTAATGGGTTTCTGGAGAACAGGTGGATTGAACAATTTTTAATTTGACTCAAACTTCATGTAGAACCTGGTCTCTCTGTAGAGAGGAACACTGTGTTTCCTGTTCTGCCAGTTTATTTGAACAAAGTATTGCTTTCTGGGAATTGTAGTCCTCCAATGTTTAAGATCAGTTGGATTGCTGCACCTGATAACAATAATTTGTAAAAATGAAAGCCTGAAAGTGGATGCATGGACACTCTTTTACTAATGTTTTGTAAGGGTGCTTGCACGCTGAAAGGCTACACAAAAGTTAGTGTCAATCTACTTACTTTTTAAAGGCCTGTATGCTTTATTGCGTTGTGTTATGCACCCGCCAATGCATACTTTAGTAAATAAATGCCATGGTGTTTGGCCTTCATTCTGAGATCTAGATCCATAGTGACCTGGTAGCATAGTGTAATTTAGCATCCCTATGCAAACTAGGGTTCTTTGCGGCACTCTAAGGCTGGCTTCAGAGCCTGGCCTCTCAGTAAAGAGGGATGCAATGTGGTTCCCTGGAGAAGGTAAGGTGTGACCCTGAAGAGGCAGGACTGGGTGCTCTGCTCCATAGCACTCCCTGGTAGTATGGAGGTTGTCCAGAGG